>WEKW01015259.1:1909-56953 GCA_013389905.1 Sula dactylatra | reverse complement strand
CCGGGCACGGCCCCGCCGGGGCGGCCGCCTCCCCGCCGGCTGCTGCCTGCCTCCGGGGGGCCGGGGGAAAGGCGGGGGGGGGAAAGAGGGATGCTCTCCTCTCCCCTCCCCTCTCCCCACATCCCAGCACCTTGTTTGGGACGAGGAGAGTGCCGAGCACCGGCGGCAGGGACGGGGCACACCCGCAGGTGTCCCTCTCCTCAGGTCGCCTTCTGGGGTTTTCGTTTTGCCCGCCGCCACCTAAGCCCTTCGAAAGGATTGTTGGATATGGCTAGTTAGGAGGGGATTTTTGTCTGTGGTGTTGGTCTTGGAGGCAAAGCTTGCTTTTTGCTGGAAGTACTCTCTTCTCTAAAACCGTAATTAAATATTTTTTTTTTTCTATCACAAAGTTGAAGATCAGCGTTTTCTTCAATTATTAAAATATAACATTAGGCTTTCACCCCTCCCCCTTTTCTTTTAGGCTCTAAGGAACATAGCGTTGCATTTAAATTGCAAAGAGAAGAGTAGTTCACATTGACTTTTAGTAGCAAAACACTTTCATGGTTGTATACGTTCTAGCAAAATGTAATATGAACAGCAGCGCCGGACAGTCACTACATTTAAAGACTCACACTTTCCATAGTCTTTTAAAATAAAAATATGGTTATAAGAAGAGAAATCAGTCTTTCAGTGCTGTGAAAAGCTCTTTAAAAAGAGAATGTGGTGTGTGGAAAGTCCCTATGAAACAATTTCCAGATTAGAGCTGTTTGTTCCCTGCCAAAAACTGTGTAAGAGTGAACCATAATGAGGGTAGTTGTAGGATCACAGAGCAGTCATGGAGCAGGTAGTCTGGTTGCACCAGAAAATAAGAGACAGAAGGGCAATATGTATGGAAATGCCCCTAATTGAGGACTGCAGCTTATGGAGGTAGCTGGCATATCTTCTGAAGGCTAGTCTGGATACGCTTCCCCCAGACCTTTGTCCTAGCTTGCAAACTCCTTATTCTACCATAGATTTCAGTGTAAGGTAAACTGCAAGTATCTGTGCCCTTGAACTAAATTTTAAAATGTACAGCTTAGTTTTTATGAATGGTTCAGCCATCTTCAGAATTGCAAAATTTGTAATAGCATCGATAAAAAGGTTTACAAGCCGTCTAAGTAGAAACTAAGTCTCTGGTTCCTGACAGCTGTGCTATTTATTCCAGGCCTGATGTTTCATTCCTAATTTTCCTCAGTAGCTGCATCTTCCCTTGTAACTGAATCATAAAAAGGATGGGAAGAAAAAGGAGGCAGCAAGTCACTCTTTTTCTTGTTTGTGGCTCTGTCCTCCTTGCGCTGCAAATACTGTCACTGTGGGCAAGGAGAGGGGTGGACTTCTCTGGCAGGAGAATTTTTAAATCTTCAGAGGTCATTTGAACAGTTTCTCCAACTCAGCTGGAAGCTGAAGGCCTCTTGCATCCTGTGCATTTAGAGAATTTTAGGTTATTTTCTTTTTCTTTCATTCAATGACTTAATTATAGAATCCATAAATATTACTGCTCAAAATAACCTCTCCTTCTAGATTTAGAGAAAGAGAGGGAGAGTGATAAAAAATTAAGAGATTAAATTGAATTAAGAGGCTTGAGTTTTCTCCTTCCTTTCATTTTTACTCATTTTATCTTTGAATGGTTAATGTAATATATCAAACATCGTAAGACAATGATCTCTCAAATGTCTGGACACTTTTAATGCTCTTTTGCCTTTTTTTTTAACCTCTTGGTGACACAGCATCTCTTCTCACTCTGTCGCAGAGTGCTAATCCTACTGCATGGCCAGAGAAAGTAAAATGTGAATTTACCATTGAGTTCTGTGATACAGGTCAAGCTACCGTGAAAAGGCGTTAGTGGTTGGACCAAGAAAGATTTGCCCAGATTTGATGGTGTGCCAGTGAGCTGTCCTGTGATTGCGTGGGAGCGGCACCCCCAGGGGCAATTTTTGGGGGAGCCTGGGGGCAGCTGCTGCCCGTACCCAGCGCAAGCCCTGGGCAGCACGTGGGTGCGTGGGTAGCGCAGGCAGCGAACGCCCCCGGCCAGCCCACCCAGGGCCCCCGCCGTGCCGGGCTGCCCGGAAAAATCACAGAGGTGAACTCCCACCCACTGAGGTGGGTCTGCATTTTTGCAGCTCCCCTTATAATGAATTGAGCTAGGAGAAAGTTCTTTTTATTTATAAGAACGGAAATTGTGTGTAAAGTCCTTAAAATCAAGGAGGCCACAGCTGGGTACTTCATATGCTTTTAAAAGCTTTTCCAACTCAAAGTTGTTTCTCTGCCCTTCCTATGCTGTTTCCATAGCGAGTCACACCTACTGCCACTTTGGGCAATTGGCCTAATTCCCCGAATTTCTGAATTTTAATTTCTCAGCCTAATAGCTTGAGCTCTTTATCATCTGAATATTGAAGGAGATCGCATGGTTTTGAGTGAATAAAATTTTCTTTTTAGCTTTTAGGTTATACTGTTCTCAAAGAAAAGTGAATTACTATGCTCAGAATGTTAGTGTAGTTTATTCTTTACTTTCTCCTTTATTATGAAATATTATTTATTATAACTTAGTTATAACTTTATTTGATAAATGAAACAATAATTCATCTTTTATAACAAATTGTAGAAATAATGTTATACAGATAACAACTATTGTCTGTTATGTTTTTCACGCTTAATATATTACTATGCTATATTATACTACTGTACTACTAGACTATATTACTGCTATATACTTACTGTGTAGTTATATATATAACAATAATTACAGTTTTATCTTGAGCTGTGATGGTGAAAAAGATTGCAAGAGTATTAGGATAAGTAAACTTGTAGGAAGTGTGGCTGTTGCTGGAGGACAGGTTGCTTTAATGGCTTAAATACCTGTGTTTTGCACTTGTGTGTTTTGTTTTTTCATAAAGGTATATAAAATACATTCTCATTGGTGGATACAGTTTGAAGATGTGGAGAACTGAAACTAAATACTGTTGTTTGACTGAGCTTGGTGCATTTTTTGCAGACAAAGAACACATAATGCATCTTTGTGTAGTTGTGTAAGCAGACCCTCTTTGTCAAGGTTCCCAATCCTTAAGTTTTCTGGTTTTGTTATGTTAAAAAATGATGAGTTACTGAATTCTTTTTCATCGAAATACAGTCTGGCAGAAATCAGAGGAAAAGAATGTCATCTGTCAAGCAAGACATGTGACAAAGTTGAACAAACCAGCATTTAAAAATGGTTTTTAGCATTGTTTTCCAAGGAACTGAGAGTCCTACAAATGTTCTTACAATCCTTTCCTTCTCCTCCCCTGTAATATTCACACCAATTGTCCAAATTTGGCAAAGATTTATTGGTGGGGTTTTCGTTTCATAAGAAGTGGCTGCTGGCTAGAGAAGAGAGGCCCTAGACAGTGCCTCCTCCCTGGACCCACTGGGAGCGGGGACGGCCCCGCAGAGAGCCGGGCAGCACCGTCCCTGGTGTTGCCCCCTGAGAAGCAAGAGCTTGAGGATGTAGCACACAAAGGTGAAGGAAAGCTGGCATCGTTGTTAGATAAATACTTCTGTTTTAAAATGAACTTTAGTGAATTGTTGGTGTTTCTGGTCACCATGGGTCAGACTTCCAAAGGTACTTAGGTCACTAAAGGTGCAGCTGGGTGCTTACTGTCATTCATAGGGGTGCTAAACAAACAAACAAATAAATAAGTAACTGTAAATGGCTCTAGATGCTTAACCTGATGAGGTGCCTTTAAATATCCCATTGGACCTCGCTTGACATCTTTGACAGCTCAGTGATACAGCCTTTTGGTTTTCTCAGGCTTAGGACCATTCATTCTCTTTCATTTGGACTTTCACAGAGATTGAAAGAGAAAAAAGAAAAGCACTGTCTTCCTTTTTCCATTCTTGTAGATGAGTCCAAATGAAGAAAATAGACATCTTGCACCTACTAGTGAAACTCACACCTACTGCAGGCAGGTACCTTTACTGTGTGATGAGAAGTAGAAGTAGTTGTAGTTGGAAAATGTGAATTTGGGCATTTGATCGGTTGTAAAGATTGTAAAGGTTGCAAAGATTGGTTTTAAAGAAAATAAGATGGTTCGTGCAGTACATTAATGTCATGACTTACCAAGAGAAATTTTGGTTGACCTCAAGAGAGGGAAGTTTTCTCATCATATGATAGGTGAAAAAGAAAGGAGCATCCTTAGCCTTATTGATGAAGACGTGAGGAAGGCCGTGGTACACACATTCAATCAGTGGTTGATCCAGTGCGGATACTGGAGGTGCCACTCATGCAGAGACACCGGAGCTGTGGCTCTGTGCCACAGGATTGCAGCTACGGTGCTCCCAAGGGCAGGGTGAGCCCAGAGGCAACGTGGTGGTTCTCACAGAGCATGGGGCCTCAGCTGACCCGAACCCAGTGCTCGGGGTCCCCCTGCACTGGGGGATGCCGTGACTTTTGCCTGTGAGTTTCTCAGCTGAGTGTTAGCTTTCCATAGCCACGATGACTCACCCACAACCATGCTTTCACTAACCCATCCTATTTGGGTATATTTTTCAGGGATGGGATACTGTGGCTTACACTGCTGAAAGTTCTGCTGACAGTGTTTCTTACTTGAATGCTTTTACTAGCTTGGGGAAAGCCTAGGCTTTAATGTAGGTTGTTACAATTTCAGACTCAAATGTATCTGATTTATTTTGAAAAAAAGGAACAAAAGTTAAAAACCTGATTAAAATAAAACATAATTTCACCTAGAGGAAAATCACTTTTAATTGCTCCACGTAAACCTTGAAACCTTTACATGTGGCTTGTATTAATTATGATTAGCAAACCTTTACTTGTTTGCACTGAATTGTGCAGAAGCAGTACAGTTGTTTGTTGTTAGGCCACTAACTTTTATAGACTGCATGTATTTTACAAACTACTTTAAAAGCCCATGTAAAATAATAAGTAATGCTTTACCTTTAATCTAAATTTATAATAGGTGTAGAAAGGCTTCCTAGAGCATGTATATAATTATTACTCATTAGAAACATACAGAACCACACGGGTTGAAAGTAAGCTTTGTTTGTAAAGCATCTTGCACTTCTTTCCTGAGGTAAGTATTCCAGTTGCATGTTATGATTCGTAGCTCAACATTTTTCTTGTATGTATTTCATATTCTTTATTAACCATGACACTTAATCCAACAGTCAGTGTTAATCTGTGGATCCACTTGCCTTTTGTTGTGTGTTTGATACATAAAAAGCAGAAAACAGATGTATTGCTCCAAAAACTCACAGCGAAGGAATTGGCTGTTGCATTCTGGTTTTGTTCACTTTGTTAATGGTACATAAATAAAACCAGGGAAAGTAGCGGTTCTTGTAACTTTTTGATAATAAAGATCCCATGGAATGCTAAGAGCAAAGCTCTTCAATCCTTGTTCGAGGCACAGAATTCACATTGTAAATGGTCATTTTATTAATTTTTAAAAGCATAAGTTTCCCTTATGTTTTCACCTTAAAAATATTATTTATTTCCTGTTAGCATGTTTCTTTGCTGAACAGTTTCATCCTACATTTCAGATACAGATAAAGTTGATCCCACTGGGTAGTTTAAACATCATATTAATTTTGTAAGTCATTTAAAAAAAATTCTGGCAAGCAAGTTGCCAGTATAATTTTAATGTTGTTTTACAGTTTGACTTTCATGTGTATTTAGTATTCAGTGAAAAATATGATCTTTTGCTATGTTTGGAGAGCTCTGCTTTTAGAATAACATTATTGCTCTAAAATTATATTTGTATACGTGTCTCCCACTTTGGCCCTTTGTGGAGTTTCCTAACAGAGGCATCCTGTTGAGTGCCTCTGCCAGGGAGATGCACTCAGCAGTGTGGCCATCACTGGCATCATACTCGATGCACATACTCACCAGGGCCTCATTCCTGTTCTCAATTTAAACCGTACCTGACCATGGTAGATGAAGGAAGCAACACAAAGACTTTATCAAGACGGTTTCTGAACCAGTTACATTTCAGTTTTAGAACTTGTAAAAGCAACAGCAAATTATTAACCTCATTTTTGCAGTTCTCCAGTCTTAAACCTTTGCCCTTCCCAGGTGCTCTGGCAGTTTTGGTCACTACGTTGTTGGGTTTCCTTCTCCACCTCGGGAGAGGTTTCTTTGTATTTGACGAAGTATCTTCCAATATCAGGGGACCAGAGAGCCCTTCTGAGCTTGCTGTAATTAGCAGCCAGCAGATTCCCATTCCTTAATAAACACCGACGTCTTGTGCCTTTGTTTATTTCTTCAGGTGGGAATTTTCTGTTATTCTCACTGTCCACTTCCTTCCAACAGCTTAGATTGAACAGTTGTGCTAATCAGGCACAATCATTTTTCTAGGTTGCTTCCACTTGAATGGAAGATATTCCAGGTTAGCAATTTAAATTAGCAAATTAAACAACTTGGAGAATGAGGTGCATAGCGATGAGAGCGGACTGTGAAGGACTGCGCGAGGACCTTATGAGACAATAAAATGTCAATTGAAATTCTGCAGAGATAAATGTAAACTGGCAGACCCTGGGCAAAACAGTTGTAGCTGTATGTGGAAAGTGATGGGCACTGAGCTGACCCTCACCATTCAGAAATGGGATCTTGGCATCAAAGATAATTCCAAGAATTCAATTCAGTGCTGAGTAATGCCCCCAAAAAATGAATGTTCAGAATTGTTAGGAATCCAGAAAGTTTACATGGATTCAAGAGAAAGATGGACAAGTACTTGAGAGAGCTGGACTGAGGGTTGCTAGACTAGAACTCCACTAGAACTCCTAGAACTCCACTAGGCTCAGGAAATCCTCTAAACCAAAAAAGCAGGGAGCTGGGAAAATACTGGGGCAAGTACTTACACAGTGAGTGTAAGTGCCGTGGGTTTTACACGTGCCTCTCCACGACACTGGGAGTGCTTGTTCTACATTTAGAAAGGAGAGCGTACCACTAAAACTGAAGTTTTTCAGCCCTCTTCCCTGCAAGTTTACTCCAGCGACAAGTGCTGGCACTCCATGCATTTCTGCTCAGTGATATTGGAAAAGAGATGGACGTGGATGCTTATGGGGATGCAAAGAAGGTGACGTACCTCCGGTGCCAAGGGGGCTGTGTACCCACAGAGAGGTCTGGGGCTGGCCCAGGGTCTGTGTGCAGGTCGGTGTCAGCACTGCAGTTGGTGTGGGGTGTCTCCTAGCAGATGTGCATGTTAGGTCCTGCACATCTGGGCACCTATCTGTTTTACTGGAGTCCCTGAGGCTCGCTGGAAGGCAGGATGCTGTGTTGTATCTGCAGGCGTTCCAGGCTGAATCAGAGGTGGTCTTCAGTCGCAGCACTGGAGTTAATTGTTTATAAAGCTGCTGAAAGGTCCCTACTAAATTTCATTTTTTAAAAATATCTTTCCCTCTTCCGTTTTATTTCCTTCCTCTTTTTTTTTAAATTTGTTTTGGTTTTTAGCTGTTATACTTGGCAAGTTTCTTTCCTAGCATTTGGAAATAATTGTTTTCTAAATGCTACCCAGGTTATCTGCCAAATTTAACACCTTAAAAAGAAGCGGGGGTGGGGGACGAGAGACCTACCTGGGAATGGAGTGAATGTAGTGAGCCTTTACCAAGTGCTAAAAAGGAAACTTCCCAAATATAGCACCTAAAATCAAAACCATTGAGTTCCCTAACATTAACTGTCAAATACCACATGCTATCATCTACATGGTAAAAAAAGATGGTTTCACCCAGCTGCATAACCTCTTTCTTTCTATAAGAAATGATAAAGCATGTGTGGCTTTTATGGTTTGGTTTTTTTTCCTTCTAGAGAATGAGGGAGATACAATTTGGGGAGACAACGATTTTATGTAGGTGTTATTAGAAAATCCTACCAGTTCATGAGAAAACATGATCAGTTTTGTTTTGTGGTTTTTTTTTTTTTTATAAAAGAAAAT
This sequence comes from Sula dactylatra, assembly GCA_013389905.1. Taxonomy (NCBI): domain Eukaryota; kingdom Metazoa; phylum Chordata; class Aves; order Suliformes; family Sulidae; genus Sula; species Sula dactylatra. The sequence goes on along the minus strand of WEKW01015259.1, from coordinate 49,016 downwards.
AAGAACAAAGCAGTATCCACTGATGACACTAAAATTGACCTCATCTTGGAGACTTTGCAATGGTGTAATCAGTTGGGAGGTTCCAAGACAGGAGCAGTTCTGCTGATGGCACAGGAACAGGAAAAAAGTTAATCCCATCTCCTTGGTGATGGAAGGGGAAAGGTAGCCCAAGGTATTGTTGTGTTCCTGCTGTTTCTGATCACAGTGAGCTTCAGCGGGGGCTCACTGCAGCTGAACGTGAGTTACGGCAGCCCTGGGATGGCTCTGAGATGCATCTATTAGCGGCAGAGTAGGGGTTGCATGGGAAATACAAAACGTTTATGGAGAACAGCTCGGCAAGCGTAAGAAATCAGGTTCCTTGTCCTTAAACGTCGGTGCCTGTAAGTGCAGGGAGTCAGCTGTGGCCAGTTACTTTTTGGTCACTCTTGCATTTGGTGACGTCTGTGCAAGAGATCACCTCCACCGGTACCTTCCAGCCCCAAGTTATTTCACAGTGTCCCTGACTGCATTTAACATCTGCTTCCTGTGTAAGCGGCTACTCAATTTTGTCAGGTTTTCAGGTGCGTGCTCAGATGGGGACAGCCCTTGCACCATAAGGAGCTTTATTGAAGCTCCTGGCCACCTCTGCAGCCTGGCCAGGGAGCAGTTGGCAGCAGCCCTGTGCCTGGCTGCAAAGGCACATGTTCAGGTCCATATGTGCGAGGAAAATGGCACGGCATTGGATAGCGTTTCAGAAGGAAGGGAATAAAATGCCCCGTAACCACTTTCTGTACTTCTTTGCTCTTTGTTTTAGTTGTTTTTTTTTTATTATTTTTTTTATTATTCCCTTTAAAATAGTAATAGCTGTTCAGAAAAGGGGGCTGCCGGTTATCATGCCTGGCACAATAGTGCTTCTTTAGCTGCTTGGACTAACTGCTGCCATCATGTATTTAATAATAATAATATTTAACCAAGCAAATGACTTCAAAAGTAGTAGAGAAAAATAAAAGGGGATATGTACTTTCATGACTTCCCTTCAATTTAGATCTTGTCTTTTTCAATAATTTGAGGTATTTTCCCTCATATTCGATGGCATATTTTGCATATAACAACTTGTCTGTAATAGATACTCTCTGTAATTTAGATGTAATTTTTGGTACATTAACAACTCAAGGGAATTTAATTAGTTTCGTAAAGCTTTACTAAAAGTTAAAAATAACCTAAGATGACAATTGTAATAAGGATAACTAAGTTGTGCTTGTTTAAAACTTGAATTTTTTAAATTAAAATTACTTAATTACATTGTAAATCAGCTGTTCTCTATTAACATCTAAGCCCTCATGTTACTGCTGGCTTGATTCTGCTGCCAGAGGTCTCCGGTGTCTGCTGAGAAAGACAAGTCTTTGCTCCTAACGTTGTGGGGGGGATATATATAGGACCATTTCTTAAATCTGTTTCGGAATGGCTTGGAGGGGCAGAATAAGTCAGAGCAGAATATGCAATAGTAGGCTCTTTTGACGCTGGTGTGTTAGAGGAACCTCTCCCAGAGAGAGAAAATGTTTGCTACAGCAGCTTCTGCAAGCTGGGTTGTCTAATTACGGTTGAACTACGACATACACTAAAACATATATGCTTTTTCCTTATGGGCTTTAATAGAGAATGCTTTTTAAATGTAGGCGATTACCAGTCTTGGTAAAGTTTTCTTTCCATTAGTAAAGAGAGCACTGGTGATCTGAAAAGCTGTCAGGTCATTCACATACCAGCATTACATCAATTGACTTTTGAATATTTTTCCATTAGAAAAGGCTCCATTTTATTCCCTTGCTGAAGTGGCAGACTTTCAGCTTGTGCGGTTTTTCCATTTATTGAATTTTGCAATAAAAGAGTTTTTGAAACAGATGTCAGTCATTGCTTAGGAGTGGGGCATTGTGAGAGAACTGTTTTCTTCTGCTCTTTGCTATTATTATTTTTTTTAAAGTCAGGAGAAATTCTTGTCCTTTCCCCTCCCTAGCTTTAATTGCCTCTTTTTAAAGCCTTGAATAATTTTCTAACCTATAATCTAGTGTCAGAACAAATATGAGTACCAAACCCTGATTTCACAGAAATATTTCAGATTGGCCATTGTTCTCAGCAGGAACGGGACTGGATTAGAGCTCTCAGTTGTAAACCAGAAAGAAGGGAGTGGATGCATTACAGAAGCATGGTTCATATTAGCATCTTCCTTCGGGTGTGGAGTGGACCTGTTAACACTTTCTGAATGTTTAGATTTTATAGAACTAGCCGAATTTGTGCAATGAGTAGTGTCCCGTATGGATGTGCACAGAACAACTGGGCTTGAAGGGTTTTGTTTTTTTTTTTCTTGCAAGAATCCCATTCAAGTAGAAAGATGCAGAATAAGATTTTGGATCCTGATCCTAAAATATACATATATGTTTCATATACAGAGTGGTTTTAGGACAAATTGAATATCTTTAGGCCATTGGATCTTCGCTTGTCATAGATAAGCAGTGCTATTCACATCTCTGTGTATATAAGGCATATATATATATATACACGCTCTTAAAAAGACGATATTTACATTTTTATTCTTCATTAGTAGAATGCATTTGCCCTATGTCTTTAAAAAAAAAAAAGCCAGTTTTTCTAATGAGGATTTTAGCTGAGTTTGTTTGAATTATTTGAATGATTAATTCTAAATTTTAAGACAGTCACAGCATTTTATTCTAAAGAAAACTGCCTCCGTAAGGAGACCATATTTTGAACTGATGTGTCTTTGGGGGGGGTAAGCCATTGTTAATTCATCTCAACACTTCACTGTTATTTTTAACATCAAAGAACACTGTTTCCAAAGGTGAGAGAACACAAAGCATCCCATATTTATAATTTATAGGAGCTAGGACTGTGACCTAATGTAAACTTGAAGAGATTTAGTATAAAAATATCCTTAGCTTGAGGCAACGTTTTGAAAACTTTGTGGATTTTCTCTTTTATCCTGGCTCAATCTACAATCATATTTCTTTGTTATTATTTCCTCTTAGCATTAAAGTACAACTGACATTGATAGATATCAGGGAGAGGCTGANAAAAAAAAAAAAGAAAAAAAAAAAGATGTGTTGTTGGCACAGAAATACTGTCGGTAGAAGAGTTCCTGGCTGCCTTTTATTTGTCTGCTGACAGTGAGCACAACGGGGCTCTTGCTGCCTGCTTTTGGCTCATGCGGATTTGCAATAAACAGCTTGACTCTATATTCATTTTCAAGATTGATTCAATTAATCGAAGATAACTGCTCCCAACTTGTGAATATTTGTTAGTTAATGGAAAGTTGCAGATGTAAAGATCAGCTCTTAATTTCATGCCAACAAATTAATACGGCAATGCGGTACTGTCTTTTCCACAGGTGTGCGTGTACTAGGACTGTCTGAGCCTTGCTGTGACTAACAGCCCGTATATAATTTGGAAGAAGAAATCTTCAATGGAAGACCCCCAGGGAATAAATGGGAAGTCTGTAAGTAAATAACTTGTCAGTCCTGAGAAAAAAAGTTGTGGCTTTTAAAGTGGTAATTATTTTTGTTGCAACCAAGTGGTTGGAAAGTTTCAGAAAGCTACATGCACTTTTAATGATTGGAAGCTGTGAATGATGTAATTCACTGAGAGGTGGAGGCTTGTGCTAAAGCTACAGAAAATAAGTATAGATTTAAAAATTTTTGTCTTCAATGATTCATGTTACAAAATGATGGTTGTTGCTTTCTCTAAGAAATACTCAGCTTGCCGCACTTACATGGTTAACATTTTGATCTGTTAGAGAGTTTTCATCCCGTTATTTGAAGTTTTTTCTCTTTGCCTGTGTGAATATGTGCAAATATTGCTACTGGGAGAAGTGGGTGCGACTCTTAGCTGCAAAGCCTTGTGAACCATGACAAAATTTGTGTTTCTTAAAAACATATCTTTAGCAGGATTGTTGTTTCTTTTAAATACCTGTTTATAAAGTCACAGTAGTAAGAAGTTTTGCAAACTATCGGACATGGTTAATAATGTTTTAAAATAATATTTCATGCACGGTCAAATGATTAGTGTGTGTTACGGATTTGTTAGTTTAGTTCATGATATCATTCTTGGCACTCAGTGAACATCAAAATGCTACATATATGTTTCTATTCTGGATTGTTTTAACAGAAACGGTGCACATGGAAATTGCCTTATTTTTAGCAGTTGTAAAATAACTCCAAACCCTACTATTTAGTAAATTTGATTAGATTTATTTCCTGCATTTTTTTCTGGTTTGTTTATTGTCTACATTTGACAGTACTTTGCATCATCTCACACTCTTCCCCTTTTACATCCAGTTTCCCCGATGCTTGTGTTAGTTTTTCACATAGCAACAGAGTAGAAAGAGCTAAGCTACCTAACAATAAGCCTGTTGTGTTGTGTGATTTTGTTACACTTCTCGCCTAGTGTCATTTTTACTGTCTGAAGCAGTATGGCTTTGATTATTTTCCAATGTTCATTTGTTCCACAGTCTGTCTCTATGTGTACGTTTGGGTATTTATCCATCGCTGCTACAGCAATGTGTGAAAAGGACCAATTCACTCCTAGAGAAGGGGGTGGCCATGGTTACCGACTGGTGCTAAACAGGGATGGTCCTCTTTGCGGTTGCAGTCCCAGAGCTTTCAGCACCACCCAAGCCCAATCCTTGTTCTGTTTGGGATCAGGCTTTCCTCTCTGCATGAAAAGCCTTTCCCCAAAGCTGCTGGGATTTTCTGCGGTTTCCACTGCAATACTGCCTCTCTGTATGCCCGGTGTAGCTTGGACTTTGTGTGCTGCGATGGGTTTGGGTCGCGTAATTGTACGCTGGAGCTGTATGTAATGACAAATGTAACTGTCACTTAACATAACAGGAGTATTAAGGGAAATATTTGTTCATGGTTTGGCACCACTAGCACTCCTGTTGGGGTTATACATTCCATTCCTTCTTTTCACCACTTAATCCAGAGAGCCTGTAAAACACTTCATCTGGTCAGAATTTCCCTTCACGTTACCCAAGTGGGTGGTAGCCATGGATGCTATCAGGATTATCAAAATCTAAACCAGTAACTGCTGAATAGACTTGCTGCATCTACAAGCACTCAGGCTTCTGTAACAGCAATGGCTGAACAGCCCAAAGGTATATGACGCAGGGCAGAAGTACCACTGTGGGGTGTGACTCTTCTGATTGCCGTGTCATTGGATAGGTTTAAAAACGGGGTATTCAGCTGGTGAATCAAGTCCTGCAATTAGGCCTCTCTTTAATTCATTCATAATTGGACAGGCTGCTGCATTTGCAGCAGTCAGTTGACCAACACGGGGATTTCTTAAAAGCAGTAGTCAGAAGGCAAAATAGTCCCAGTGAAAATAAAGAAGATGGGGTGAACACTGTTTTTGTGTATTCTGCTCTTTGTGTATGTGTATACAAGAAAGAGAGAAAGAGAGAGTGAGGGATAGATTAAGACTCTGCACTTACAACACAGAACCCAAAAGCTGGGTTGGTTTTTTTTTTTTTTGGGATTTAAGATCCCAAACATATGTAGCGACTCCTAAAACCTGGTGGTAGTCCATAGGGAAAAAGGAAACCTTTTCTACAAGCACTGGTTGAAAGGTACTTTAATTTTTGAACTGGCCAATACAAACTAAGCTGTGGAAGCAATTTCAGGTACATGTGGGTAAGGGAGGAGCTTTATTCAGCCACTGAGAGCTGAAGGTGTATAATGTTTTAGGAAAATAGAGCCAGATGGATAATGGAGGAAATACCAGGGGAAGGAGAAAGGAAAGGAAAATGAAAAAAGTTTGTCAGACAACACTATGAGAGGGTAGAGGAGAGGGTACTTTGCCACTGTCTTTGGCCAAGACTTCTCTGTTAGTTGAGAAAGAGGATGATGTTTCACATGGGCATGCAGCCTGTCAGTATTAATGTGCACAAGAGGATACCACAGTAAGCACAGTAGGCTAACTTCTGCTCTGTGTTATGTTCATACGGCTAAAAGGGGATTGGAGCATCTAAGCAACACTTTCATCACCTGGAGAAATGGTCCTAAAGGTACTCTCATGTGTTTGGTTCATGTTCTGTAGGAACAGACTTGCAAACTTGTGCTTGCAAACTTGAGTGCTACATCTGCCCCCACCTTTCTTTACTAGGTGCCTGAGAAAGAAGCATAACAGAAATCTGAGGCTGGCTAGACAGAGGATATCAGTGTATTATCCTGCCTGAAAAAAGTCACTGATGTTCAGTTTCTTTCTTTCCAAGTCCAAAACCGGCTAATGTGCACCTATTAAAGATGTTCAACTTGTGTTTTATCAAGCTAAAACAAGAGTTCCTTAATCTTTGTAAGCGGTGGTTTATTTTGAATTTGCATCTCTGTATTAATAAATTGGTTGTTGATTTCAGCCCAATTTGTCAGTGAAGCGGAGATCTCCGTGATAAACTGGGAGGCGCTGTTGACTCTTTTGAGGGACAGGAGGCCTTGCAGAGGGATCTAGATAGATTGGAGCATTGGGCAGTGATTAATGGGATGAAATTTAACAAGTCCAAATGCCGGATCCTGCACCTAGGATGGGGTAACGCCGAGCACAAGTATAAACTGGGAGAGGAGTGGCTGGAGAGCAGCCCTGCATTAAGAGATCTGGGGGTGCTGGTCAACTGCCGGCTCAATATGAGTCAGCAGCGTGCCCTGGCAGCCAAGAGGGCAAACAGCATCCTGGGGTGCATCAAACACAGCATAACCAGCTGGTCAAAAGAGGTGATTATCCTGCTGTGTTCAGTGTTGGTGTGGCCTCACCTTGAACACTGTGTGCAGTTCTGGGCTCCACAATTTAGGAAGGGTGTGAATGTCCCTGAATGCGTCCAGAGGAGGGCAACAAAGCCGGTGAAAAGGCTGGAAGGCATGTCCTGTGAGGAGTGGCTATGGACTTTGGGCTTGTCTAGTTTGGAGAAAAGGAGGCTGAGAGGCGACCTCATTGCTCTCTACAGCTTCCTGAGGAGGGGAAGCGGAGAGGAAGGTGCTGATCTCTTCTCCCTGGCATCCAGTGATAGGATGTGTGGGAATGCTTCAACGCTGCGCCAGGGGAGGTTTAGACTGGATGTTATTAGGAAACATTGCTTTACCAAGAGGATGGTCAAACCCTGGAACAGGCTTCCTAGAGAGGTGTTTGATGTTCCAAGCCAGTCAGTGTTTGACAAGCATTTGGACAATGCCCTTAACAATATGCTTTAACTTTTGGTCAGCTGTGAAGTCTTCAGGCAGTTGGATGAGATGATCATTGTAGGTCCGTTCCAACTGAAATAGTCTATTCTACTCTGAGTTCCTACAACTGAGCTGCCTCAATGACAGCTGTTTCAACTCAAAGACTGTCCAAATGCTGTGCTGCTCACCTCACTGATCTTTCTGTGGATGTACTTCTTCACTTGATTGACTTTGGAGCAAACACTAACAAAGTAGTATTATTTGGCTTGCTACTGAAATCTGCAAGTCTGATACATAGCCAACATGTTTACACTTTGAAGTGCCGTGCATAGGGTGCCATCTCATGCCGGGCTTTATGTACTAGTGCTCCAATCTCCATTTTAGCTTGTAAGCCCCGTTCTTCACCATCCTGATGGGGCTTTTCTGCCTGCTGGTCATTTGCAATGAGTCCCACTGATCATACATACCTGAGAAGAAAAAACCCACGTCTTGTTTTAAATATGTTTGAGATTAAAAAGTCAGTTCGGAAGTTAGAGAAATTCTGATTGTAAGGAAACTGAGAATGGTTCACAGTGCATCTTATACCAGATTGATTTAAAAAAATTGATGTAAAATTGTTGTGTTTTACATTTGTGGTAGGCTAAATCTCTACCAGTCCCAAAGTTGGCATTGGCATGAATGTGTTGCCCTAGAAACCGTCTAGAAGCCCTAAAACCATGACAAACACTGATAATTGGAAGATTCTGGCTTGATATGCTTGAGGTAGATACACGCCTGTCTTAGAGGTACCCTGTTGACAACTGTTCAAAAGCCTCCAAAAGGGCATTTTAGAGGTAAGCAAGCATTTTATTTCATTTGACTATTGATTTTTAAAATAATGCATATTTTATACTCATTTGCAAGATTCAGCAAAAGGAAGTTTTCACAAGTAAATATTAGCATGTTTTCAGCAATTACTATACCCTCTGGGAATATTTTAGAGGGTATTTCTTCCCTGTCAGTCTCTCTTTGGTTGCAATATTAGGTTATTATATAGCATTAAATGTCTTTCATTCCTGCCCCGTCCAGGCTCATAATTGAAAATTCTCATTGCAAAATTGTACACCAAGAAGTATTTTCAGCATTGAGTATTTTTGATGATCGACTTTGCCCATCTGGAAAACAGAGCAAAGACTCTGAGGCCCTCAGCAGTCAAGTTAGATCCAAACAGTGTGTACCCAGTGAGCCAAGAGAGGAGGTGCTCCTAGTCTGCTTCAGCAGTTGATCTTCTCGGATTCCCTCCGCAGCCCCCAAACCTCAGCTTTTGGTCGGTGCTCTGGGCAGCCTGGATGCATACTTCCAACTTCTTGCTCCTCCCTGCTGCTCGCCGGACACCGCTCTCCTGCTTACCCCATGCCATGTATTGGAGAGCAGTGCTTGCACCAAAAATTCACTTAATACCTCCACTAATGGAAAGATGCAGGGCAAAGAGCTGGTTTCAGCAAGAAAAGGGGGTGGGGGTGGGGGGAAGAACCCAAACCAAAAAACATCCAGCACCTGGCTGCAGCAAAATAATGAATTTTGCAGCAAACATGCGAGATTCTGTGGAATCTTGGAAAAACGCCAGACTCCACGACCACAGAAATGCTGAGTCCATGGGGCCCAGAGAGAGATGGTTGGGGCAGTTCACATCTCTCCGTCTTTGTTTCAAGCTCTTTGCAGTCTTACTGAGGCATCAGATTACACTCTCTTCACATTTTCAAGGTTATCTTCGCTACCAGAAGGGCTAGAAAGTTCATTTTGTTTCAAGGCGAGCTGAGATTTGGTGGCACAGCTCTCCAGCCGGGGAGAGGTTTCAGAGGCCACCGCGGTGGTAGTGGCATGGCTGTGCCTGTGGGCATGGCTGGTGACAGTCAGACATGACCTCCGGGTTTGAATAACATCATTGATGGCATGTTTGCTGTCCCTTCACACTACCTGTTTGTCACAGTAGGGAACTAGGTCTATGAGGAAAATGGGTGAAAATACAAATATTTTACCTTCAGTTGAAAATTCATAACATTGTCATTGATGAAACTCATGTATATTGGTGCTACCTCAGTTTCTCTCCAAGGCTGGCACAGCACTGTGCTTCCTTCTGCGTTCCCTTGCTATTCTGAAGAAGCGTGTAACATGCTTCCTTTTTGGAAAGCTCTGTGAGGCAATAACCAACAAGCACCATGCAATTGCAGTCAGTGACTGAGCCTATAAAATGTAATTGCCTGCACCCTTCCCACTGCCCGTCCCCCCTCTATCTGCAATTGGTAGGATATTGGAAACATAAGCCACAAAACCCACTTATAACACTTGGTAAGTGTAAAAAATAATGAACAGCCGAACTAGCCGATATATTTAAATTCCCCAAATTGAAATGAGCTGCTGCTAGGCAGTCTATGGTAACTGCTCAATCAGTAACTATTAGTAGAAATTTTTCTTTAAAAGCATTTCAGTGAAAATACTTCTGAAAATTGTAAGCTGTTTGTGGACAGTTTGAAGAGCATACCTTATTCACTACAAACTATTCATTCATCTGGGTTTGCCATAACACCACAAAGGAATTCTTGTTACTTAAAATGTACTTTTCCTAATCAGTGGCAGAAACCCTGCAGTGCCATAGGCAACAATGCTTGCAGCACTGACAGAAGTACTTCTACGCGCAGCTCATAGTGTTGGGCATATTCATCTTTGCAGAACCGGAGCCTAAATACAACATTCATTGTAGCTCTTATTTTTAATGAACATTTGCATTTTTCTGGTGATGATACTGGAAACTAATGCCACCACCAGTGTAACTCTTAGTGCATTTTCCACACACACCCATCAGCGCTGGCTTTATGGTTGTGGCGTTAGGAGCGGGACGTAGACCTTGCAGGGATTTTGTTGGGTCCATCAACAGATACCGCCACTGATCTTAGCTGCAAACCCTCTTTTCCCCAGAGAGGTGGATCTTTGTCTTAGTTATGGTGTGAGGCATTTTTAGATCGTCTTATAAATATGGGTATATAATGGGTATACAAAAAAATACGCCAATCCATCTGACTCTTTCCAGCCGCTATATACTTGCACTGTATGCATACTGTTCTGTGTGAAGGCTATTCTTGAAAGTCTTGATGAAGTTGTAGCTTAGCCCTTAACAGTAAAAAGCAAACTGCCAGTGAAGTTTATTTTCTTTTTTACTAGGTTTTCTGGACCATTGTTCCGCTTGAGGAGCCATGTTTGTTAGTTTTGGCTCTCTGACTTTTCTTCCTTAAGGATAAACTCTCCTTAGGCAGTTGTACAACTATGCACTAAAAGACTGCAGAGCAGTTTATTCACAGCCCAAGCTCCAGCAGAATTCAGCTGTGTGACTTCCTGGCTTAAGCGGGGGTGCATCCGTAATGTAAATACCTACTTGATTTTGTGGAAAACCAGGAGGTTTTTTTTTTTGTTCTTGTAAAAGATTCCTGCTGGAAGCTTAACTTTAAAGTTGGCATACAGCCTTCTCTGCTGTGACTCGGATACTGATCTGATTTTGTGCTTTCATGGACATCTTTATATTCTAAAATTTTTAATTCAACATTAGCTTTGCTTACAAGCTACAGAGCAGAATAAAATCACATTACAAACATTGTAGTATTAGATTTTATCACCATTTATTTCTTCTCGTCTGCCCAGGGATTTCTACATGTTCGGTAGAACTAATTTGCAGTCAGACACTGAGGTCTTCTAGAAGGCCAGCAGGCTCCACAAACTAATTTATCCAAATAACCAATCCCTCATAGGCCAGCCATAGAAGGACACCAAAATGGCCTAAGCAGGCAAAGCCCCCTTTTGAAGTCTGGAATGTTTTGACTGACTTGAAACAGGCGGCAGGAATGAAGGGATAATTTTCAGTGACCCATGGGACTTTTTTGCCATTTTCAAATATTAGGTAAAACAAAGAGAAATTGCTTGTTCTAATTTAGAAAGACTTAGCAATCCGGAAGGTAACCAGACTCAGAATTGAGTACTAAGGTATAGAGCTGAAGTTTACTCAATACAATGAGGGTTTGCGTCTGGGTATGTAGTATTTACACGCCCACACATACGCGCACTGCTTTACTTATACGTGCACATACCTAAACTGTTTTTTGAATTTCACTTTTATAACAAAACTTTAGTAGAGAGTATATCTATGCTATATTAAGTGAACTACCTGAAACACTGTTCTTAGGTACGTACTGTTTTTCCTGAAACAATAATTTTTAATTAGAAGGACGTGTTTCTGTTGCTGCTTCAGAAGCTGGGACACTCTGATGCCAAGATTTCCATGCCATACCTGTTTTCTTACACCCCCTGTCCTGGTGCCATTCGAGTAAATGTGGAAATTCATGTAATTTTTAAGTGAATTTTCTAGCCTAAAGTAGTCTTGCAGACAGAAAGGGGAAGTAATTTGATGCATACATAAAACCACAATTTTCTGTGAACACTTCTAGGGAGAGAGAGAATGTGAATATTTAGGAATAAAATTAAAACATTACAGATCAGGTTCTTCATGTTCAGCTGCTTGAATGTGTATCTTAAAGACAGTATGGAGAAATCTTACGGATTTCAGCAACTCCTTTAGAGACATGCTCTTGTAAATTATGTCTCAAATTTATCATGCAGTTTTATGTGATAGGTCCAACCCCGTATTTAGCAACACTAATGGCACAGACCAACTCCAGCTCTTAGTTTTGTCCTCATGACATTGGCTCACAGATAAGCTGGAGCTTCGTAGCAGGAAGAGTGTTGTCTGTAAGCAGGAATTACTAAGCCAGTAGTGAAGCTTCTATACCCATGCTTAATAGAAGTATATTTCCTTAAAAACAGGTTTTGGGCAAGAATTTTGGTCACCAACTCATCCTTTTCCTTCTGACATCTTCAGTGGTTCTTGGGAGCTGTACAGATACAACACTCACAGTTAAGGGAGAGGGTAAATGCCATCTCCTGTGCACTCACAGTGAGGTTACAGGCTTAGGGGTCTGCAGAGCATTGCTGCGGGGCTCACGTGCGCCCTGATAACTTTATGGGTAGCAATTTTAAGCTGGCAGTTTAAAGTTGGCACTTAAAGATCTATGGTACTTGGTTGGGCTATACCTGTTGCTAGTATTGCTCCTACGTACACAGCAAACTCCTAGTTTTAATTTGTTACTTTACATGGGATATCGAAATGTAAGTTCCTCCTGATTTCAGATTTCTCTGAAATATTTGCGCTTAGTATTGTCCTGCGGTAATAGACAAATATGATAGAATGACAGAGAAATCCTGTTTAAGTGCAGCTTTTAATCTTATATATACTGACCTCAGATTAGTGGATTTCAGAAACATGATGTTTAAATTAATGTTATTTTGGTGTGAGTGTATATATGTGTGTCTGTGTGCATGGAATGTATTAGATTAAATTAAGTTATGTTCCAGCTTTTACTTGAGGAGTATAATTTTGTTAGTAGTTAATAATGTTAATGCCATGATTTTCTCATATTATGTTTACATATATGGCTACAGCAAAATCAAATTATATTTGCTGGGGGTAAGATTAGTCAGTCAAGGACCTGTTTACAACAGGAGAAATTAAAATTCAGAGTTTGTATGAAAGAGATGGTTCTCTATTTCTGTCTGCCTTGCTTTAGCTGTGCTGTCTAGACTGTCCTGGAAGTCGTAGACTCACTGGTCTCGTGGTCCATGTGCATAGCACAGCAGCAGAGTCTGGCAGCAAGTGGGGAGACTTCTTAGGGATTTCTCATCAATCACACAGAATTTGTCATTCTGGCATTTTTGGCATTCAAAGCCTTATATTCTGCCACCACCATTCTCATAGGGTGAACTTTCCATTGCACCAACAATGCACCTATACAACTGTGCAGTGCAGCAGATGGGAGAAAATTTCTTCCCAGCTCCTATGGTGATCAGCTCATACCCCGAAGCACAGGACTTGATTATCCTGATTATAATTTACAGAGCTATAAATGTTGTTAATGGTCATGAGTCAATGAATTTAATTGCTTGAAGATAAAAAATTGCTTATTTTTTTCTCAATCTGTTTTAAAAGGAGCAAGTAGGGGAGTAAGTAATTTCAGGCACACTTTCACATTGTTCTTATGTGGTGGAGAAATTTTTAAATATAATCTAAGTGCTACATTTGGGCAAAATGAATGGAGATTGAAAAAGAGATAGCTTTTAGAGTAAGCACTGCTTGGGTGTTTGTAGATTCAGGCATTTGCCCTTGCTGAATGTGTGTTTAGTAGTGTAGATATTTTTAGGAAAGTAAGCATGATCTATTTTTTTATTTTATTTTTATTCTTAATAATTGGACATATTTTTCATGTTTGACCACCCTTTTAGGCCTGTAAATAATTTACAAGATCTAAAAGTATCTCTGTATTTAGAATCAACTAGTTAAATGCTTATATTCCTTGCTTTCACCTTCAGTTATTTGTACATGAAAAAAGAATCTAAATTTAGGGATGCCTGTTTCACTTCTATTTTTCTAGTCTAGTTTGAAGCATTAACGTTTTTTGGGAACAAGGTATATTTAGTGGGAGGCTGATAGGTACATCAGATTTGTGTCATTTGCAACAATATTTTGGAAAGGGAGAAGGTGTAAGATCTATGTTTTATTTTTCTCTGGTTTTAGTAAGGCATTGTAAAAGCTAAGTGGCACATCAAGCAGGTTTATATAGTGCAGACACTGCATAAATCCTCTGCTCAGTCTCTGGAAGGGCTGTATGCTGCCATTATGCTTTCTATAAACAGAAGACAAGCACACTGCCAAATCCTTGCAGCACTGGACACCAGCTCTTTCTGTTCTTAGCTTGTCTTGTTTATTGTTGCTCAAAGTCTGTCTTGTTTGCCAGTATTGCATCCACTTTTGATCATCAGGAGCAAAGAGTATCTTACAATTCTTGGTAGCTGGACTCTCCATCTTCTCCATTTCTTCTCCATCTGCAATTTTAAGTAAAATAATTGCCTCCAGTGAGCGTAATTAATTTGACAGCATTTTGGTCTGACTAAGGAGTGTTAAAGACAATAGCTACTCAGAAGCTGCGGCTGGACAGGAAAACAGGAGCCTTGTATGGCATCTTGAAGAACACTTAGATCTGGACTAGCAGAAAAGAGCAAGAGGTATGTAAGTGCCACTACATTTGGTTAGACAGTGTAACTTAGCTTGTTGTTCTGCGTCTAACAGGGACCAGCAGCAGGCATTTAAAGAGAGTAGGAGAAATAGAGCAAATCCTGCTTTTGATAGCACAGAGATACACCCAAACCATTGTGTTTAATGCTCTCCTTCATGAACTTGCTTCTATCTGGACACGTTTATGCTTTGAGCCTCTGTCATGATGAGTTCCACAAGTTAATTATGCGTTTTCTAAGAAAGTCTTTTTGTTGTTTTACACTTGCTGCCTAATAACTGCAGCAAAAACACAGGGGTGTTAAGTTTTCCTGTCATGAGAAATAATGAATTGTCAATCTCTGTTCACTTCTTGCATTCTCATTCCTGATTCTGTATAATTCAGCTGTTTTCATGATGCCGAGGTGTCTTTTCCAAGCTGAAGAGCCTCATTTTTTCCTAAGGCTGCTGCTGAGCTTTGTGTGAGAGATTCAAGATGTGAGCACTCTGACTTTATCATGATTTCTGTTTTACTCTGTGTTTCCTTCCTAATATTTTTTAACAATATATCCACCCTTTTGACTGCCATTGGCCACCGAGCTTTTGTTTTCAAAATATATTGGCAACAACTCCAAGATCTCTACCTTGGGAACAGTAGTTAATTTAGCATTTATCCATGCCCATCCTTAGTTTGAGTTGTCTTTCACTTCGCATTTATCAACACAGAATTTCACTGGTGCTTGTCATGTGTAGTCACCATGATGGCAGTTCTCTGTAGGCAGCTTTACTTTGAGCTGCCCTAAGTAGTTTAGCAAATTTATAACCTTGCTGTTTGCCATCTTTTCCAGGGCATTTATGTTTAATAGAGCAGGTTGTTTTGAAATTCCACTAGTAACGTTGTGAAAACTGCCCACTTATTCTATTCCATCCTTTAAATAGTAATTCATGACCGACCTTTTATTTTACCTTGTGAAAAATTGTTTAAGAGCTTTTGGCTTGTGAGAGCTTTTCAGAAATCTAAATATACTACATTAACCAAATCATCCTTATCCAAATAATCATTAACTCCTTACAGAAACGCTAGTAATCTTGAAGTTATGACTTCTCTTTAAAAAGTCATGCTTTCTCTTCCCCATTACATAGTATTCCCATGTGACTACGAATTCTCTTGTTTATTATAGCAGCTGATTTGATCATGCTTCCATTGTTTTAGAGCTCTTGGGTGAACTCTTGGGTCTGGGTGTTTTGTGCCTCTTCATTTGTTAATCTGCCCCAAAGCTTCCTCTGCTAGTACTTTGGTTTAGAGCTGTCAAGGACTTCTCTTCTTGCATAGTATCATGCAAATAATTCATTTAGCGTTTCTGCAATGATCCTGTCTTGACAGAGCACTCCTTTATTGCCACAGGCAAATGCTGGCTTCTTGCATGTTTTCCACGAAGTTTTTACATTAATCTGAGCCAACAGCAAATGGTTCTTCAGGGGTTTTTTTGTCCTGCGTTCTCCTGGGTTTGCATTTGAATCTACAGAACATAAGCCCTTTTCCAGTTTCAAGTATTTAGCTGTAATGTATGGCGCTCAGCCTGTGTAATGTCTTTGGACCCTCAGCATCTGCTCCAGTGAAGCCCGAGTCTCCTACAGCTTTGCACAGGTCAGCTAGTCCTGTGCAGGTGTCTAGGATATCTAAAATAGCAGTGGAGGCTTTGTCCAAGCCTCCGAATTGCTTGCAGTGTCTTTTTATTTTATTAGTCTTGTATCCTCCTGTTGGTAATTTTGTCTTTTTTGTACTCTTGTTATCTTTGCAGACTACACAGTGAATGTGCTGTTGCAGATCATTCACCTCTTACAAGTGTTGTTTGCTATTTTGTATATGTAAGTCCTTGGCTTAGTGAGATCTATGGATTGTATGTATTATGTATAAAAATACAAAACCAGAAAATGTGGGGGATGAATTGCATGTTGACTTCCAAGTGATACAGTTATAAAGCACGAGCTTCATAACTTCCAAGAAATTATGTATTTGAAGCGTACGTACCACACCGACTGTCAGTATTGTGAGTGTGTCTGGTAGCATGACTGAATGCATGCTTGCACCTTTGGAACCTCTTTTTCTTTCTTAGGAAATGAAAAAATATTCCTGGTGTTAGAATATAATGGTTGGTTAGTAACTTTTCCTGGTTTAAATGCTACAGGATTCCTGGTATTCAAAGCTCTCCTAATGTGAGTATTGGTCTAATTTGGTTTTGTTGTTTAATTTTATGTTTCAGAAAGTCATCTCCCACACGGTCTTACAAAAAATTTAAGAGCCTAGAAACCTCTTTAGTTTGTCTAACATGCTCTTGAAAGATTTTGGAGATTTGGTTCCTGTAGGTGGGCAGCCGTAGTCTCACTCATGTCTAAGGCAGAGAGGGGTAGTGGTGTCTCCTGCCCAGGCAGGTGCCCTGCTATTGCCTTCTCACTGTTGACACCACTGGATACGGCCGTCTCTTCAAAATGGAAAACTGAGCCACACAGACAATGGGGCTTCTCTTTCTGTCAAAGCTAAAACAACAACAACAATAACAACAACGACAACAATAACAACAACAACAACAACAACACCACATTTCAGCATCCTCAAAGCATTTTTAAACACCTAAGATAAATAAGTTTGGAATTTTATCCTCCTACATGTTTTGTTGAAGGTGAACTCTCCAAACTACATCGGGGAGTATTAAGTCACAAAACTCTGGTATGTAGACAGCATTTTTGTGGCCATTTCCTTACAGCATAAATAACTACAGAAATGAAGCTGCAAAACAAGGAGAGTATACTTTTTGTTATTATTTGAAGCAACAGGTTCTCTTTATGAATCTCCTTTATTTGTATGAGATTTTCCAGTTTGGGTTTTTTTGTTGTTGTTGTTTCTCAGAAGTGTTCCACATGAGACCAGAGCACCCTGTGATGATGTGTAAAGCTTTTGTATGATGTGCCAGTGACTGAGAACAGAACTTATTATCCTGTGGTAACTTTTACAGTGGAAGGTTTTATAATCCATGCAGACGCGACAGTACAGCACTAAGGTGAGATCTGAGTAAAGCTTTTTGTTGTTGTTAGAAAGAATTGTTTGAACAGTTAAGCCAAACAGACTGTCACCAAAAAGAGCTCCCTTCTCCAGCTGAGAACTGAGGTGACAAAATTTTGCTTTTCACACAGTATGCAACACATTTGATGCATAAGCTGAGTAGCAAAGCTCATTACAGTGAGTAGTAGAAGTGTTGATATAGCTGTGATGAACTAAAGAGGTAAATGAGGTAAGATTTGCAGGAAAAAATTGTGTCTTTTTGTAAGATCAAAATGATGGAATAAGAGGTTGGAAAAATAAAATTGATTTTAGGTGCAAAAACATTCAGAGCCTTTCTCACTGACTGTATTCAGTTTAAAGAAAGAATAGCTTTGAAACTGAAACTTTCTGTGAATTTGTGTTGATGGGGGTTAATAGTTTTGACAAAAAAAACCCGAGAAACTGTGGGCGCTGGCATCAGCTGCAAGTTGGAAAGATGTGAATCCACCCCCACTTCACTGTGTGCTCTGGTGATGGTGCTTTGGGATGCATGGTTGTCACTGACAGCTTGGGTCGGAGCAGAGAGGTGAATGAACACCTTACCCTTGCGAGCGAGAGACCTACCCACTTGACTGCAGATATTCTGAGGAAGAGGCTTGAGAGCAACTTGTTCCAGAAAAGCAAGAGGGAAGATGCTTTCCTGGAGGAGCAGTTTGAATTCCAACTCTAATCAGGCAGAAGTGTGGTTTAAGCTCTATTTTGCATTCTTTGGGTTGTAGGATAGTCAGCATGGTAAGAAACACCCGCTCCAGCTACCTGCCACCCCTCCACTCCCTTCTTTTGTCATCTAATCTTTCTGTTAAAAGCTCTTTCTTGAAAACTTTCTTCTTCCCCTGCTATTGAAAAATTCGGGGAAGTTCTGATTTGGTCTGACTCAGAAGGGTTAGACAGATAGGTTTTGGGAGAGTGGGGACATAGCCTTCTAGCAAAACTCCGTATTCACAGATGCATATTTTGCATTATTCTTGGAACCTGTATCACACTGACCAAGAAAAGACAATGTTTGGAAACATTCCATTATTTATGTAATATTATTTTAAGGACAATTAGTAGCTCTGTGATTTTTAAAAAAATATATATTATTATCCTTTATATCTAGGGGAATATCAAAGACCCATTCTGGTAGGTGGCACAGAGAGAGGAAAGAGAAAAGCAAGCTGTCACTTAAAGAACTTGCAAGTTTAGTTTATAGCAAGATATGATGGAAGAGTAAACATTAGCGTTCTAACGTTCTAAGGTCATCTGTTCTAAAAGCAGCTTCTGAGAGCTGAATTACTTAATTTAATTTTTTGAAAAAAATCTATTAATATTTTTTATTAAAAAATAAATATAATCAATAAATAAGCCTTAATAAGTAAGCCAGTGACTATTTTTTCTTTTCTTTTAGTCGAACAGATGCACTAACTGAAGATTGGCTCTAATACAGGGCTTTATCCCTGTTGTTAAAAATCAGTAGCCAGTGACATCTGTTGGCCCTCAGGCCCCAGGTTGTTCAGCCACCCTGTCTTCAGTGCACACTTGGAGCCAGTGCCTGCTGCTATGTTGCTGGAAAAATCCTAGAGCTTGGCTCAGAAAGACAGTCTGCATCACCACTCCTATCCACTGCGGCTAAATCCCAAGCAAGTCATTTGGAGTGCAAGATGTGGCGTTCTGCTCTTACCTTGTGCACTACTTCCCTTCCTTCACTTTATTCCTCATCGTTCCCATCACTGTTGCTTTCTGTTCATGAAAAACATGTCCTAAGTAACCATTCTTTTAGCAAGTCAGTTGTGAATCCTCAGCTGGCGAAGCTGCTAAAAACTAAGCCTTACACTGTCTGGTGCTAGCATAGATTGGTAGACCTGAGAACTGCTAATAAGATCACGAGCTCAACTTGGTCAACAAACTCCAATTAAAAGTGTGCAGGAGATACAGAAGCTGTTTTTATTTTAATTGTGCTACCATCTCCTTTTGTGAGTATTTTCTTTGTTTTTTCTTCAAGAATGGAAGACTGGACACCAGCAATATGGCAGCTCCAGATTCCTTTTCTGGCTCTTCCTAGACTTCTTCTGGAGAACAGTTAATCCAATGACAGTTGGATTGTAATGACACCACAAAAAGATTTTATCCCCCTCTTGACCTCTCCTATGAAATGTTTCAGCACAGAAGTGGGAAGAGAGTAAGCAGCGTTAGCAAAAGTAAAGCAGTATGTAATACCTTAACTTTTTGAAAGTGTTAACTGCTCTTTATTAAAGGTTTAGACAGTCTGTGGCGATTGCTGTCCTGGAGGGGTGTGTGATGGCTTCTCTGTATCTGCAATGCCAAGATGCATTGATTGCCTGTCACTGCCTAGTGAGGAGGGTCAGGCATTAGCCTTTACCCCCCTGGGCCTTTTAGAGCATAACCATTCTATGCTTTAGAGCTGTTACCGGCATGTTACGGCATTTGATGTGTTGTGCAGGAGGAGGCTGTGGTGAACAAGTTAAAAGTGAGGAGGAAGGTAGGAACTGCACTGTGTGGTGTAACGCATGAATGGGTAGTAAGATGCTGTGGGAAATTACTCTGAACTGTGAGAGGCAAGTGAATTTGGAAGAAAGAATGACAAGTCATTTGCTCCCTCCTTCTACCTCCAGGTGAAAGCACTCCTCCACTCACCTGCCTTTCCTAGCCTTTGACTTCTCATCTTTGTTTTCACATTTAGTGGCACAGAACAGTCATTTTTTTCAGTTGAGGTTAACACATGACCAAGGATCATACCAGCTCATGCCTGAAAAGTTATTTGTGCCTCTGAGCTCTCAAGTCTTATATGACCTGCCATAAAATTAAAAATACATGTTAAACATTTTCCCAGAATGACTTTGAAAGGTATCAATTATCTACTTATCTTCTGCTGATGACCATTGTGACTATTTGCTTACTTCACACTAACGACAGATTTACACTGATGCTTTTTAGGTCATCCTGAGTCCTTTTCTTAAGCACTGGTACACCTTTGGCTTTCTTCCCATTCACTGTCAGCTTGTGCTAATAATAACCTGTGGATCTCAGCTGTTTTTGTCAAAAGGCCAGTCCTCTTTTGGGGATTTTTTTTTTTTCTGCCCTCATCTTATTCAACCACTGATGTCTTGTGCCACTCTAGCTTCTCATTGTCATCGGCTAAGTAGGAAAACGTTATTCCTTCCAAAGTGTGCCCAGGGCATTCAGCATTAGAGACAGCTGCTAGAAATAGAAGTCGCGTCCTTCTTGTTTTGCTGAGCAGTTGTGGATAGTTCGTGTCAAACGAACTCTGTGGGAGACTTTATGTAGTTGTTACTGCTATTATCTAGAGAGGATTACAAACTTTTGCCATGCTTTTTACTACAGATGGCATTTACTGTCACAGAGTTCTTAATATTTTTTCTTTTTATGGGTTCACTTGACAAACGTTTCACGCTTAAGTATCTTTAATCCCAAATCCTTGTGAGATACTAATTTAGAGAGTGTTATTATTCTGCCTGTTAGTCTTGCGCTCTGCTGAGAAACTGTGAGAGTTACATTTATATGTGAGAGTTACTTTTATAAGTCAAAGAGAATTGTCAGAAACAAGTGGTGCTGACAAACAGGATGTATTTTGTACTTTAACATTTGTTTTCTGCGAGTCATTTGCAGTTATAAAAGTAACATTTGAGTGAACTGAGTGCTAAGAAGCGTTACACAGGACCTGTGTAGGTCTGCCAACACAAATAAACATGGCTGTGATTAAGTGTGTGACGGTGGTGTTAGCAGAGCTGTGGAGGCTCTTGGAGGGACACTAAACAAGGACCATCAGGTTCACAAACAGGATGGCCATGGGGAATGCGGGTGCTGTGCTTCTGACATTCAGCATAGCCTTTCATTTTAATGTTCATAAAGGAGTTTTAAAACTGTTATTTTTAACAGACCTGAATCTGACTATAAAATCTGATGTGTTTAATCCAAAATCTTTGTGTTAGCCCAGTGTGCCCAAACTGTCGCTAGAGGTTTCATCATTGCTATGCTGACATTTTTTAAGGATCTAAGACTTCAGTGAAGAAGAATTTATGTTTCTCTGCTTTGAGATGTCCTTGTCTAATTGGATGTAATTTTTAGGTGGCGAGGAGGATTTTGCCATTAAGAGACTGACCTGACATTGGGATATATGAATCTCTCCATGGTGTCCTGCAAACTGCTTACATGACTGTAGGGATGCCATATAGTCTGTCTCCGCCTATTCTTTGTCTGCAAAATGGGATGGTAATGCTTTCCCTCTCATCATACTCGTCTAATTAATTTGAGATAGTTGTAGTAAACTTGTGTTATGTATAGAAGTTTGTGTCTTGCAGTCCTGAGTACTGAATTTGTGTTTCCTTTTGAAAATCAAGCAAGAGTGTGCCAGACATGAAAGATGAACTACTCTAAGCTTTTGCTTTCAGTAATGAAAATGATGAAGCTCAAGATATTCCTATGAACACCTCTGTGTAAATGCTCGTAGCAGCTATATTCCAGTGGACAAATCCAAAACACACAGGGACTGACCCCTATGCTTTTGCACTGATAAAGATCTGAAGTCTAGATTTGAATACTGTATAATCTGTCCTTGGGGGGGAGTGGGAGTTACGTGTGTACAGCTAAAGCTGTGAACTTGATCCATAATTTTCTCCTATACTCTGTAAATGCAGTAATTTCTCTTAAAGGGTATCCTTGTGTAAGGTTTCTTCCTCTTTGTGAGTGTGTACACTTTTTATCATGACTGTTACACAGTCCATGAAAAATTGTATGCTTTTGAACTATTTAAATTCTAGAGCAATTATTTCCTATAGCAGACCAACATTTTTAAATACTGACCACGTATTTAAATGATACTGTTCAATGCTTTCACATTTCTTTAGTCTAATCTGGTCAGAATATAGTGTGGGAATATTTTGTGATAACGCAAACTGTAGAATATGTTTACTATTTTTTTAGTCTATTGAGTAGTTTAATTAATTAATGCGAAGTGGTACTGAGAAGCAAATGAAGGAAGTGCCAGGATAAATAAAGCAAAGTTTAAACTTGTTCTTTAGCTCTTTTTAAAATAGGACAAAGTTAGTAGACTTACTTTTAGAAGTCTGCTGTTGCTACTGTGCACAAATGATACTACATGAACTGAGGACTACGTGATGCAATTTTAATAGTAGCAAGAATCTATTATCTTGTAACTTGATGGGTTTTTAAACAATGCAAATTTTAGAACAAATATTTTTAAATTATAAATATAAAGGTAGCTGCCACATGTATTCCTTATATTTATTTTATATTTAGCTGTGGTTCCTCTATTAATCTTTGTTTCAAACATTAAATGCCTTCCTCATGGCAGCTGTCCATTCACTCGTACCATGACTACTGGCATGTTAAGTTCAAAGTGGAATGTCACGGAGAATGCAGATAATATATTTAGTTCCTCTCACCAGACGGCACAAGGCACCAGCGCGTCTCGTTCTCAGAGGGGGAAGCCAGCTACTTTCACTGCAATGTTCCCCTTCAGTTAATATAATTTGGGGTTGTTTTTTTTGAGGAAGCGTTAGTCAAGTCTATCATCATGATTTTTACTGTAATCTTCAGTGTTATGAGTACCTGGAAGAAATGTTTTAAACAAAATAATTTAAAAAGCAATGTCAGAGAGAATGTGTAGAAGAATATGTGTTTGCTTTTCAATGCTTTGATATGTGCATGCCAAAAAATAACCTGTAGCTGGAGCGGAGGCAGGAGAAATCTGGGTCTGAATGATCAGAAGCAAGCCATTTTAAAACAAATTATAGAAGCTTATAGAAGAGAAAACTTTCCCAAGAGCATAGTGAAAGGCTTAATCCATATTTCTAGAAAATTGCAGCTGTCAGGCTTTCTTTTATTACCCTAGCAAAATGCTGTGTCAGGTGTTACAAAGAAGTTTGGCCACGCATTTAGAAAATTAATAGCTTCCTTACATCAGATGTGTTAAATAGAAACATGTCTGGTTGTGTAGCCAGTTGTCATATTTTGATGTTCCTATTGAAAGTTATTTCTTTTACTGTATAATTTATGTTCAGTAATTAAGCTACGAGGAAAGAGACATTTTGTTGGAACAGTGACCTTCATGCACATAAAAAAGCATTTATAGGATGAGACCAACGTTTGCTATGCCAGTCTTGCTGTATATAATGTCAGGTGCTCCTGAGAGCAGTTGCCATGCAGTCACAGCAAATTCCAGTGTGGAACAATAAAGAACTGCAAATTTGTCACAAAGAAAAAACAGTATTGACAAATTCATTTGTGTCCCTGATAAGCTGTGTTCTGTTTGTCAGAAGAACAAAGTGACAGTCGGTAGAAGTATCTTACACTGAGTTTCAGTAAGTTCTACCTGGTCCTAATAGGCTTTCCAGTTTTCCAGTGCTTTCATCTAACCATAGATAACTACTTGTATTAACAGCTTAAACCTCAGGTTTTATAGGGTTGGTTTCTTCATTCTATGTTATGCTAGGCATACTGAAAACGCATGCTGCACTATTCTCATGGTGAAATTTTTTTCCCCTTGTGTGTAATTTCCCATGTTGAACCTGGTGTTTGTTGTCTCTTACCCTGTCGCTGCACACCTCCAAGAAGAATCAGGCTTCATCTTCTCCTTGTCTTCCCACTAGGAAGATGTAAAGAGCAATAAGGTTTCCTATTAGCCTTCTTTTTTTCAGGCTGATCAAACCCAGTTCCCTCAGCCTCTTCTCATATGGCATGTGCCCCCTAATCTTCTTGATTGCCTTTTGTTGGGCTTATTCCAGTACAGCAATGTCTGTTTTACTGGGAAGTCCAAAACTAGACACAGTATTCCAGATGCAGTCCCTCAAGTGCCAAACAGAGGGGAAGAATAACTTTCTCTGATCTGCTGCTTGCACTTTTGCTAATACAGACCCATATGCTTTGGCCTTCTTCACTTTTGCTAGCTCATGTTCAAATGCTCCACCAGTACCCCCATCCTTTTCTGTAAAACTTCTTTGTACCCAATCAGCCCCCAGCCTGCACTGTTGCATGGGGTTATTCTGTCCAGGCACGGGACTTGGCAGTTCCCTTTGTTGAACTCCATGAGGTTCCTGTAGGCCCATATCTCCAACCTATCAAGGTCCCTCTGATGAATAACAGCCCTGCCCTGCCACTTTGGAAAGGCAGGCTTGCAAACTCGCAAACTTTGCAATCTCTAAACTTTTTGAGAGTACACACCATTCATCTCCCTGCTTGTTAGTAAAGATACCAAACAGTATTGGCCATATTATCAGTCCCTGAGAGATGACACTGGCAACTAGCTGCCAGTTGGCCTTTATATGGCTGATCACAAACCTTCGACCCTAAAGATTCAGCCAATTTTCCACCTGCTTTATCTCCTACTTATTTGTCTGAAAGGATACTGTGGGAGACTTGTGGACTGTTGTCCACAGAGCCAGTCATTTCATCGTGAAGGCAATCAGGTCAGTTTAACACAAGTTGCCCTTGCTAAATCTGTGCTGGCTGGTCCCAATTAACTTCTTGTCCATCACATGCCTGGAAAAGGCTTCTGAGAGGATTTGTTCCATAATCTTCCTGAAGTTAGGCTGACTGGCCTGTATTTTCCCACAATCTCCTTGTCCTTCTTGAAGATGGTGTGACATTAGCCCTTTTCCAGTCTTCAGGAATCTCTTCTGATCATGATGACCTTTCAAAGATGATCAGTGGTGCTACTTTTCTAACTCTATCCCTACACACTCAGGCCACGTCTCTATACTCCTCATGAGTAGCCTGTCCCTGCCTCCACTCTCTATGTACTTCATTTTTGTGGTTAAGCTCAATCATCAGGAGTGTCCCGTTCATCCACGCTGGCCTTCTGCCCTTCCTGCTCAGATTCCTACATGTTGGAAAGGACAATGCTTTGGGGAGGTTGTCGTTGAGGGTCAACCAGCTTTCCTGGGTCCCTCTACCCCCATGGGATCCCGCCAAACAGGTCCCATCTGCTCTTCTGAATGATAAGATTTGGATAGATGAGAGAGTGGGGCTCAGTCATAGTCTGTAGGATGAGAGTGTTCACAGTAATGTGGGGTTGGCTTCTCTCTGTGGGATAGGTTAGAAGAGAAGGGAGAGGATGTAGGTCTGGTCTCCAAGCTGCTATGTGGAGAGGAAGAAACAGAGGTACGCAACTTCCATTGAGGACTACTATTGGTGATAACAGAGCTGCTGAGGATACTAGCTAACGGTGTCAGCAAGATAAATTTTAGAGCTGTGATTTAGACAACCCGAACATGGAGAAGATGGTTGCTACAAAGAGCACATGGGATTTGTAATGTTTTGGAAAAGTCCTTTGGCACTGGAATCCACAGGCTTATAGATCGAATCTAAAATAGGTAACAATGAAAGATTGGCCAAAATGTTTCCCCCCCCTTGTCTCTTTTCTTCAGAATAACTGATTTTGTAATACACTGCCTGCAAATACATGAATGTATAGGGTTGTTATTAAACTCTATATAACTAAGAGGTTAATTGCATGTTATATAATGGTAGCCTATGTTGATTTCCTTACACAACGATGGCATGCTAGACCCCAACATCAATTAGTATTTCTAATGTTTCAATACTTCATTGACATTACAAAGCCCCTTAAAAAAACCAAAACAACCAACCAACAGAAGAGTGTGTAAATACCATTATGCTTGTCCTATCAGTTTTCTGGAACAACACGTATATGATTTTTCCTCGCTTAAAATGTGATGCTGAATCTGAATGCATGTGCCTGTTTTCCATAGAGCCAAGGTAGGGTGGAAAGCTCTGGGTTTTCCAAAGAAGCTGGACCTCACATTAGTTTTAATTTACTGCTTGAGTCAAGAGACATTCTAAACCTTAGAAAATAATTGATTTCTTTCTCTCATTTTTCATGAAAATCAGTTTGTTTATTTGAGTGCAAACTGGCTAGGAAAACATCACACAAGAGACTTGATGACAAGAAAAGAAGAAACAGTGGAGTTTGCGTTTTAGTTACTGCTGTTGAATTATTAAATGAGAAAAAAAGAAAAAAGTATTCACAAGCACTATTTATGTATTGACTATAATATTATGCATTATGAAAAATCTCCATATTCAGTTTTTACAAACTCCCTAATTTGCTGGTTTACCACAAGCATAAGGCTTGATTCTGGCAGCACTTCTGAATGTGCAGCTATTTAAGCAGCTCTTCATTCAGTAGCCTGAAGTCCTTGCAACACTAGCTGAGGAAGAAAAAGGCAGTCTACAAGTAATATTTCTAATAAGCAATCAAACCTTCTCAGTGTTAGGATAAATGCAGATTTATTTGAATCCGAAAGATTAATAAAGTAATTGGGATGCTGTTTGAGGTGACAAAACCAGTAGGAGCCACTCCAGAGAGCAGCCTGTGCTGATCTGCCAGAGAGGTATGGTTGGGAGGGAGCAGATGGGTGGATCGGACGGATCCGTTTGGACGGATCGGGGGTCTCTGAGGAGTTGGAAGCAGAGCAGTGAGGTACAGATCATCTGAACAGTCATAGTAGCAGTGATGTGGCCTTGCTGTATTTTTGATCTCGTTCATGACTGTGCAGTACCCATTGCTAACTCTTCCAAGGCTGCGCTGCATTTGAACCAGAAGGATGCTCCCTACGGCAGCCTTATCCCTGCCCCACTAATGGATTTGAGACACTCTTTTGTTTCAAGATGAGAATAATTTTTCGAGGCCATTTTTATCTGTAAGCTTCAAAGGAAATAGCTTTAAATAAGTGGGCATTTGCCTAGAAATTGGCAATAATTAAAGCTGGCTGAATGCCCATTTAAATAAAAAGAAATCAAACAGTAAAACATGAGTGCAGATTGTGGATGTAAACCCTAGCTGGTTAGGTTGAAAGAGAAAATCAATTTAAGTGTGGGGTTTTTTTCTTTCCTTACAGAAGAATGCGAAGTAATTAATGCTATTTTGAATGACTATTGTTTCTGTGTAATGCCTATGGCATAAACAGAGCCCTTGACTTCTGAAAGCCTGATAGAATTTTATCAATTCCTGGGAGAAGTTCTCACTTTTGAATGACCAGTAATTTTATGTCAGTTTATCTAAATGATAATGTTTATGCCTGTACAGCGTACAAAACAGAAAACCACTTTTGCGGCAACTTTTAAAAGCTGAAGCTAGGCTACAAAATTTGATAACCACAAAATCTATTTAATGCAGCTAAACTCCAGGGCCCAAATATTTTCCCATTATGTAATGTACAAAACAAATTCAATACCCGCAGCATTATAACAATGCTTTTCCCTACTTCCTGGGATGCTTACAGTTCTCTGCCTTTTATTTTGAAGATTTGTATAAGTATTTGTTGGCCCTGTCTGCAGAAAAGGGCAATAATCACCAAATGAGTAAATTTACTGATAAGTTGACAAAAAGCAGTAACTCTTCAGTCACTGTTGGTAGACTTTTGTAAGCACATATTGTGAGATAAGGTATGATGAGGAATACAATATTGAGTTCATGATTGAGACATGCAGAGGCTGAATGTTGAAGAGATTGAGTTATATAGATGTAGATGTTAAAATGTTAGCAATTCCTCTGCCTGTTCCACCTTAGCCAGTTTATGTTACTGAATGCTGAAGACAACATAATTAATTTTGAAATTGCTAAGGAGACTTCAAGAACAATTACCAAAAGCTAGTTTAAATTCTGTAGTCCCTTCTGACTTGCAGTCAGGTTTCCGGCAAGTAAACTGCTGCCCTGATGACCTTAAGCCTGGGGACATCCTTAACACAAAATGCTATTTGTACTAAATTATGAAATCTTACTTTTATAATGTAGCTTGTGTTATCTGGGGACTAAACTGGGACTATCGCAGATACTTCCCTTAAGGTCTCATATTTGTCGAACCTAGATGTTAAGTGTCAAAATAACTTTTTCTTATTTTCTAAAATTTGCACAAATAATATTAATAAAAGGCCTGAAGTTTCATCTTTACTTGATCCTTTAGTGGTAGGAGTCAGACTTCCGCAGTGGTTTCTGGAATAGTCACAGTAGTTGAAACTCCATCAAGGAACTCAAAAGACCTTAATAAATGGGCAGGTCTTAAAAGACTGCTTAAGATGAAAAAGGGCGTTACTGAGGTTTTTTTAATTAAATATTTTTTATGCCAAAACGATTTTTGCATCCCTTACAGCTGAAAGTTTCTTATTAATGAGATTTATACAAGTATTCACAAAGGGGAAAATGAGGCATATAGCTGAATATTGGTGCAGTTGTTTTCAGCTGTGATGAACCCAGGAGTTCAGTAGTATCTGTGATGATGGGTTAATTTTAAACTTTTTATGCCAGTGACATGTCTTTTTCTGTAAAAAAGACCTGAGTAAAACATACATATCATGTAAATACATATATAATTATGTTATATGAATACTNGGAAGATGTGTAGAAAATTACTCAGTAATATCGCAAGTATAACTTGTGAATGGATCTCAAGTTTACAGACATGAAAAATTATCTATTAATTGAATTTTTGAAATGTTTATACTGAATCCCTTGCTTTCATTCCTTCTGTATTTATCTTTTAATCTTTGCAGAAGCAAAGTATTACAATCACTAAAAATCTCGAAGTCTTGATTTAGTAGATCACATTTCCTAGAAGGGGACTTGTAAGAGGGAACTTTATACTTAACTTTTCTAGGTATCTAATTGAAAGAAAATTATTGAGAAAACTGCTAGTGCCAAGACTCATTTTTAAGGTGACTGACATTTCTGAACCATGGCCAAGGTGATGGTTAGGCAGGTCATTTGTCACGCTTGTTGATTTTCCATTGTTGGTTGATTTTTGATTGTGAGCTTTCAGGTTTACAGGGAAGATCTTGAGTATGAACCAAGTGTAAGTGGAACATTACAGTGTTACTATAATTAGTTCTACCAACAAGCAGTGCTTTTGCAGACCTTCTGTTTCTATATTTATGAACTATTATTAGCTTGTCATAACACAAGCAACATATAAATAGTTCACTGTAGTGTCTGGGGGCCTAATCACAGACTATGTATTCCTAGGTAAACAGTGAAATACATAATTATTTTTAATGATTGGACCTAATACAAAGTTCATGAGAGAAACTATGACCATATTGATGTCAGCAAGAGGATTATCAGTGATTTCTTCCCAATTTTTTTGCAAGTGTTATTTTTTCTTACTTGAGATAATTCCATGACCCAAATTCCTCCCTTTTTATAATGCCAGTTTCTACCAGTTGATAATTAGTCTATAGTGGATTAGTCTATTAGTCTATCGTGCATTTCAAAGACTATTATTTTGAATTATATCAGATTAAAAGTAGACCTTTGGTGAAATTTATTAAGCTCAGTTTTCAGTAGCTGTCTCCTGTGTGGATTTTCTATTATCTAAAATCTGACTGAGGTTATGAGGCAGCCTTTCCCTTTATGGGGAAGAGCTAATCAGGATCTCTCTTCTTGTTAGGCTTCTCTGTCCGTTAACACTGTAGAAGCTGCCCTCTGTCTGCCAGGATCAAATGTTACCAAGCAAAGAATGAGAGACACACGGTCAGCATGACAGCAAAATAGTTGGTGTTTTTTCTTTTGATGTGAAATTGAATTCTTGTTTGCTGTGTAATTTAAAAAAAAAAGAAAAATGAAAAAAAAAAAGTTTTAAACATATCTTCACATTTCTGCCATGTAAATCTTAAATATAAGTAACAGGTACGTCATAGTGCAAGGTAAATCCCTAAGCTTCATCCTGTGTTGAAAATATGCTTTCTAGTAAATGAAATTAGATGCCAGCTAGCATTCCACAGGATCTTTTTAAAAGTCAGATCACATGTTAAAGTAAGATTTCAGATCTCTTACACACTTTGATTATAAAATTGATAACTTGGGTAACACATCTCAGGGAAGCAATTGGTAGTTATTTAAGGTCCTGGAAGAAGTGAGATGGGCAGTGTGGGGAAGCTTAGCAGGAAAGTGTCATCTCTACTGTTTGACTTCTGTGTCCTACATGTTTTAGTAGGAACTCATGTAGTTCTGTTATGAGTACCACACCATTCCCCAGAAGTGAATTACCTATGTAGTCATAGAATCATAGAATAGTGTGGGTTGGAAGGGACTTTTAAAGGTCATCTAGCCCAACCCCCCTGCAATGAGCAGGGACATCTTCGACTAGATCAGGTTGCTCAGAGCCCCCTTGAATGTCTCCAGGGATGGGGCATCTACCACCTCTCTGGGAAACCTGTTCCGGTGTTTGACCACACTCATCACAGAAAATGTCTTCCTTATATCTAGTCTAAATCTACCCTCCTTTAGTTTAAAGCAATTACCCCTTGTCCTATCACAACATGCCCTACTAAAAAGTCTGTCCCCATCTTTCTTATAAGCCCCTTTTAAGTATTGAAAGGCTGCAATAAGGTCTCTCCAGAGCCTTCTCTTCTCCAGGCTGAACAACCCCAACTCTCTCAGCCTTTCTTCAGAGGAGAGGTGCTCCAGCCCTTGGATCATTTTTGTGGCCCTCCTCAGGACATACTCCAACAGTTCCGTGTCTTTCCTGTGCTGAGGACCCCAGAGCTGGATGCAGCACTGCAGGTGGGGTGTCACCAGTGCAGAGTAGAGGGGCAAAATCACCTCCCTCGACCTGCTGGCCACGCTTCTTGTGATGCAGCCCAGGATACAGTTGGCCTTCTGGGCTGCGAGTGCACATTGTTGGCTCACATCAAGCTTTTCATCCCCCAGTACCCCCCCAAGGCCTTCTCCGAAGGGCTGCTCTCAATCCCTTCATCCCCCAGCCTGTATTGATACTGGAGGTTGCCCTGACCCAGGTGCAGGATCCTGCATTTGGCCTTGTTGAACCTCAGGAGGTTCACACAGGCCCGCTTCTCGGGCTTGTCCAGGTTCCTCTGGATGGCATCCCAACCCTCAGTCATGTCAACTGCACCGCTCAGCTTGGTGTCATCTGCAAACTTGCTGAGGGTGCACTTGATCCTGCTGTCTATGTTGCTGAGTAAGATATTAAACAGTACTTGTCCCTTTAATAGCTTTAATAGCAGATGAAATTTCTTGATGTTTACTGGCTGAAAAGTGACTAAAAGCAGGATTCTTAATAATTTTTAAAAAGCCCCAACCCTAAACAACAATTCCTGACCAACGCAAAAATGAACCACAACACTTTTGATGTGTCTTTTAATAACTATTTCCATTTTTGTTATACTAAACAGTGCGAATAGGCCAACAGACTTTTAAAAGTCATCGGCAACTATCTATAACTGTCAGATAATTAAAACTGATCACAACTTATCCAGATATTTGTGGGCCATATGCTCTTGCCAGGTGTCATGTTTCATTACATACATCCCTGAAAAGGAGTGTACAACATGGTCAGTCTTATTTGATAGGATTTGATATTCCTTTATATATACTCTGTATGTGTGTAAATGGCATTGCAAAGTGCAGGGGACTTAGATGAATGTGCCTGGAAGATAGTTTTAACCATCCTATTTCAAATGTCCCCAGAGGGGACAGGCTGACTGTCTTGAGGACCAGAAAAAGTTTCTATGTCTAGTCAAGACATAGAAATTTAGAGGGATCAGTGACCTAATTAAAGAACATGAATTCTTCTAGTGTTGACGCCTAAAGTTCAAATGTTCTTTTTATACAGGAAACTCGCCTGCCTGGCTGCTACACAAATACTAAAACAACTCTGTGTGAGACAAGTCTTTTCAGCATCTGGTCTGCAGCACCATGAGACAGTAGCTAAATCTTTGCTATGCAAGACCTCCTTGTCAATCTTGAGCCTAAACATAGCAGCCAGTGTAATAGGATGTTTATTAGGGCAAACAAATAATTCATGTCTTGAGATAAGCTCCTAACATAGACCACATTCCTTTTGCAAGTTACTGTAAAATGACTACTGTGTTTTCTTCCTAACTATATTCCTTTCAGGAAGAGACTCTGCATGCCTGCTAAAGTAATTTGTAGCCTTGTCCTCCATATAAATGAACGTCAAGGTTGAATAAGATAACTAATGAGTTGGACGACTTCATATTTGTACACCAGAAGAGAGGTAGCTCCAAGTTTCCTTCCTTTAATCCTTGGTGGGTCGCTCTTATTCTCATAACTTTTTCTCCTGACAAACTTCTTACTGTGTGTTTCTGGAAAAAAATACCTTATCTAGGGCTTATCCAAATCACATCTACTTCATTACCACATTCACCTTGGGACAAAAGTCCTTAATGCAAGACAGGGGTAGAATATGAAAACAATGGCTTCCAAGTGTTCTAAATCTTTACATTTTTATAACTAAATATTTTAGAGTCAGAAATGTAACTAATAAATTGAAAGCTTTCAAAATCACAACCAGGAGGTATGCTGTACCCTATAGCACATGTTTTAAAAAGGAAATGACTGAATAAATTAAAACATGGGAAGACAATCTGAGTTACATAATAGCTATATGTATTAAATCATTCAGGAGAAGTTGCAGCTGAACTAACACTCTGTAAAAATGAACTCTCTGTGGTAGACTCTTCACTCACTGAACTTATTTAAAATGTAACAGAGAGGAGTGAATGGTTGTACAAAATGGAAAATTGCTGCCGTGGAAGAGATATGTTCAGATTTATTCCTTCCAGAGGAGGAGATGATGATTCAGTTACATACAAAGGAGAAGCAATTAACTGTATCTTTCAGTTTAAATCTGATGCTTATTTGAAATTATGTTTAACCCCAAACCAATTCTGTCCCTCTTATCTAAATGCTCATCTATAAAAGGAAGAAAGCATGCCCTATTCATAGAGAAGACATTGTGGATGTAATTAGAAATTGTTTATAGTCTGCTTAAACACCAAGTCTAAATATTTTCCCCGTAAATGCTCATATAAGCACCCCATTGACCATTTTTTTCTCAAAATGTTGAATCATGTTTTCACTTCAAGTGCATGACATAACTACAGCCTGGATGAAATGAAAGTCTTAATAGCCTAATATACAGTCCCTTACAGGGGGCCCCTTACAGACCAACCAGCCTTATGAATTTAGATCTTACTGTTTTATCTAAATTAGGAACCAATGAGCTGGAACACATAATTTAATTTTATGATGCACTGAAAGTATTTCAGTAAGTAGTCATACCAGACTGCTACAATACACAATCTCAGAAGGGTATTTTACAGGTTGTCTGTATAATAGATTTTAAAGAACAGAAATTATCTGCCATCAGTAAATATAGAAACATTTCTGATCTGTCAGAAAGGTACTCTTATTGGTTTTTAAAGAACTGAGTTTGAAAAATACTTTGCCATGTATAAGACCAAAATATTGCAGTTAGTACTTGGAGAACCAGCTCTTTTCCTTTCTTTTGTTCCTTTTTCAAAAATGTTACTTGCCAGAGCTGCCTTCTAGGGATTTTCCTTTTGTAGCTGCTATGCAAACATTAGCTTTTACTTTGTCAGAGAAAGAAACATAAACATATAGCCAATTCCCTATATTCATATGCTAAAAGCATTAGTATTCCGTTTGTTGCACCTAGAACTTACAGTTCAAAGGATTGTCCGTTCGTGCATCTGGAAAAAGAGTGATCAAGATGCACACAGTTGGTAATTGTACAATGTATAAAACTTTTGCTGCAAAAATGATTTTAATTATATTTGCTTATTTAAGAGAAATGCACAGAAAACAGTAATATTAGTTGGAAGGACTCCATTGTATTTCCTGGCAAGCTTTCTAATCAGTGATTTAAATAAAATCAGAGTTATTGTGCTGAGTTTTCAGGGAAGAACTTTACTATGTGAGAATGCTTTAGTGGTTTCTCCATCTTTTCTCAGCTGTATGCCAATTTCAGTGAGGGAAGACAGCACAAATCCAGTGTCTCCTGTATGTCTTGATGTCTTTCAGGAAGCAACTGAATTGAATCCCTTGTAGTCAGGCTGGTGAGGACTTAGAAGCAGGTGAACTGTGAATACTTAAGTTCATGTCATTCCACAGGACTGCAAATTTTAAACCAGAAGTGGACAAACCTCTTCATGCAGAAGCCCCATCCTAAAATCCTTGTGGATAAAAAGCTGTATGGGGTACATTGCATACTTAAGAGAATCAAGGATAGCAGGAGTGTGATTTCCAATAAGAAGTGACAGAAGAGTCCCTCTGCTCCATAGGGCTGACCTGTCTCGCTTCACAGTCCCAAAGCAGTGGAGGGATGTCCTCTTCGGCAAGCTGAACCTTGCTGGCAATACAGATAACCTGGCAGACCGACTGAAAACTTGCTGCTGGCCAGCTTCACTGTAGGGAAATCCCTTTGAACATCCATTTCTGTCTCGCACCACATTTTGGCCAGCCTTATCTGATTGCTTTAAGAATCTGAATCAGCTTAAGCATTAACCTCAGGAGTAAATGGTCTCATTATAATCAGTGCAGCTACCAACAGGCTAAACTTATGGTTTGTGATTTGGGAGCCTCCATTAATAGATGAATAGAGTAGATTCTAGTGGTTCCATATGTCCACTCATTTTTCATTTATTGAAAGGTACTGCACCAGCCACAGTTCAGACCAAGCTGCTTTACAATGTATTGTAATCTATTGGAGGTATGAATATACAGTATGTACAGTATGAATATACAGGTTAGGCACAAGACTTGTTCATTTGAAAAGATACAGTCCCTATAATGGTGGAGTGAAAACATGTTTATTTCATTTGAAACTCCTGTATGCTCCATACAAGGATCGCAGATTGTATCTTTTGCTAAATTTCTGGTAGTTTATTAAAACCAGTGCTTGAAGCTGGGAGTTACTATTTTTAGGAGTATAGAAGAGTGTTTTTCAGAGACACTTGTCAGGAGTGGGACTACTCCATTTTGTAGAAAACCAAGGAGGATAAAGTCCATTCTCAGCTGATACAGCAGTCTAAGTGGCAGTACTAAAAATGACAAGACAATTCCTGTTGTTATCAACAGTGGTTTTACTATTTATCTATAAAGGACATTTCTTATGTGTATTTGAGGCCCATTTGAGACTAACTTTCACTGATCCATAAATAAGAATAAAATCAGCCTTTTTAAACTTTTAATGGACTTTTTCTTTCCTAATGACATTTTTACTACATTACATATATTTTAAATATGATTAAATACAGTGACTGTAAATTGAAAAGTGTTAATAGAAACATAAATGAGAGAGAACTTACTTCAGCAGATCATTTAATCTATCACCATCTCTGAAGCAAGATCAAACAATTATCATTGTACCAGTCGATGCTAGTCTATCAAGCTCTTTGAAACCTGTGGTGCTGGAGTTTGCTCCATTCCCAGTTCACAGAGGGTAATTCACTGCCCTCTTTGTGAGAAACTTTTTGGAATTGGTTGGGTTTTATCGTACCTCTTCTCAATTTTCTCCTTTCTAGATCCACCAAACTCAGTTCTTTAAGTCATTCCTGATAACTCATGTTTCCTCAACTTGATTGTCTCTGTGGCTCCTTGCAAGGTCACCTGCTGGTTCACATTTTTATTGGGGTGTGTTACCTAAAGGAAGCCAAGGCTGTGTTGGATTAGAGGTGGGAGGAAGATTACTTTGCATGGCTTGCATTTGACATTGCGGTTTATCTGTCACAATAGGATGAACACTTTTTTTACACACATTGCTTAGACTTGATTTGTGATCTGCTCCAAAGCCTTTTCTCCAGAAGAGCTGCTGCTTATCTAGGAGTTGCTTTCTCATATTTGTGCAGCTGCCTGTTTAGATCTTACAGTTGTTTTACATACTAAGTATAATTTTAGTTTATGACAATTAAAAGAAACTGAAAATACAGGCTCAATTTTCAGTGAAGGGAATTCTAGGAACTTTCAATGAGCATCTTTAATTCAACTTTTGCTTTTATTTCACTGATTTTTATGTTTTATCCTCATGGTTCTTCAAATAAATGTGAAGTACACATTAAATTGGAGCACAACTAGAGTGAAATTATTCAATCTGCATTTTAAGTGGTTAAAACTCTTACATATTTTTTATTGTCAGTGTCCGGTAACTATAATATTATCAGTCCTTTTATCTTGAGCTTTTAGTGGAAGTGTTGGAAAGACATTTATTTTTACTGGTAACTTCTGAAATTAACTATTATTTTTTTGTCAGGTGCTCAGACATGAACTGTTGGTTTTCATTATGTCCCGTAGCACTGCTATCCTAGACCATGTTCTTGCAGACGTGCATTCGCATGTAACTAATGTGGTTGAAGTTGAGGGGGCTGCTTGCAGGGCATACATTTCAACATGTGTTTACATCTTTTGAGTACTGAGTCTTTACTTTGAGGTCTTCAGGAAAAGCAAACTCAGTTTGCTTGCCTCCCTGGAGAGTGCCTCATGCATTGTAATAACAGCAAATAATATGAAGAATGGGTGTATTTTCTTATTCTAGCATACTACGATACACAAAGAAAACTAGGTTCTTCCAAATTTTCAAGTGCCTGCAGATTTCTTTAGCAAATACTTTTGTTGTCTGATGACCTTTTCTTCATTAGTATGAATTTCCCTTCAAGGCAGGCATTTTTCAATCAACAGTAATTTGCATATAATTTATCAAGAGAAAAGAAAAGCAAAATAATTTTATTTAAAGATTTCCCTTTGTTTTAAGTGTCATTAGCAGTTCTGACTAATCAGATTTTTACAATCTCATCAGGCGCTTTTAGAAAATCTCTATGAACTCATCTAGAGGATGCATTTATTCCTAAGTGTCCTGTATTGCATTACAGCACAGTAACGAGTCACCGACTGCTACAGATGTTTATGTGAAATGCAATTAACACTCTGCCAATTTAGTTTTTATAGGGACACAATCAATTTTTATTCATTTTAAAGCTAGAATGCTTTCTTTTATTGTGTGCTGCCTCTCTGCTGATTATATAGATAAACAAATTATTCCTCTGCTTGTAGTAAATGGGAGTGTTCAGGCAGACAGTACTGTGGCATATTACATGGATCACATGTAAGATAGGAATCAAATATTTGGATTATGAAGAATTTGTAGGAACTACAAGCTAATTTAAAAATATACTTAAGTTTGGTTTATTAAAAAAAATCGCATAGAAATGTGAATGATGGTATTTAGAGATGTTTGTTTAATCACAAGCTTGGTCCTGGCATGCACTTGGTGACCACAGCAACCACGGCTTTCAATATTAGGCGAATAGAAAACTCAGCTTGTTCAGGATCTCCTTTAAAAATGGCATTTTCTTGGATACTTGACCTAAAGTAATTGCAGTGAACAATACTAAATTATTATATGCTAATATTTGCTGCATAAAGCGACCTTTGACAGTTGGACTTGATGATCCTAGAGGTCTTTTCCAACCTTAATAATTCTATGATTCTATGATTCTGTGGCCTTAAGTAAGTAGTATGATCAACAAACACCGGGATGTTGTTGTAGGTAAAGGCTGTCAAAGACCTGAGAAGAATGGAGATTTCTGGATTGTCCCTGTTGGATAATATTTTTTCTGATATTAAGGGTGATGTTAGTTCAAGTAAACAATAAGAAGGCAAAAAGAAGACTGGAGGTGGCATGAATGTGAACCATTAGGAAAAAATTTGCTTAGAATGAACCCCCTTCTGCACTTAGCAAATTTATTGATAAAATTGGCTTGTGGTCATGCAGAAGCCATTTTTGTCTAGGAAGTAGTTCTACCTTAAATAAATACCTGTTATCCTGACTTTAGTGATCACATGCAGAATTTGTAAATAGGGCTTCTGCTCATTATTCTTTCTTTCTTTAGAAGCATGCCCATATCATTTCTTATCCCTTCCTTATGCATTTGTTTGTTTGCTTTTATTCCTTGACTGTTGGGCTATGCTTATCTGCTCTGGTAAAAGCTTATCAAAGAGTTGCTCCGTGCCTGTCCTTGGCGTATATAACTGTATCATTGGGCTGGCCAGGGAAACACTTGAATGTGACTGCATTTAGGCTATCTGCTGGCACCTTTTGTTTGGGAAGGCTGTGGTTGATCCCCAAGCTGTTCCCCTGGGGACCCTGTGTTTCGTACTCTGGCAAGCAGTCTCAGCACTGTCCTTCCACCGATACTGATGTTTGTTCCTTGGTGGGTCCTCCTGGTCACTTTTCTTTCTCATGGTCGGTTCTAGTGTTTGTTCCTGGGGCATTCCCACCTCTTGTTCTTTCCATCCTCCAACCCCAGGTCTTGCACTGCCCCTTACATCCCTGGATCCCCAGCTCCTGTCTCACCAGTACTAGCTTTCTTCTTTCTCCCTTTGCTCACCTCTCTGCCTATTCTTCATGCTTTTCTCAGCCCCAGAATTCATTTTCTCTCTCATATGTTCTTCTTTCCCTGTATTTGAATCAACTTCTTTCTCTGTCCTTCCTGGACACAATGCAGCGAATGAAGGGAAGGAAAAGATCATTAAAAAAAAGATAAAAACCCATTTCTGCCCTAATTTTATGAGACAGCCCACTCAGAATTCCCCAAAGCATGCCAAGTGTGGACAGATTGGTCCATAGGATTGACCTGCTGTCAAGTCTCTACCATGAGCTGCAGTTTTCCAAGGTTAATTATTTTTTACCAAATTCATAGGGACGTTAAATTTGCTTCCCTGAAATAAATTTCATGTTCCTGATGTATAGTCCTTCTTAAAAAAAATCATTATTTTGAATGTGGGTGGAATTGTTTTCTTTTTATCGTTCTTAGAAACAGCTGAACAATTTTGATCAACATTTCATATCAATCAGCTTGATATTGGGGAAGCTGTAAATTTGCTATTCCTCTGGCAGTTAAAGCACATGTATATTTAAGTTTTCTAGGCCTCTGCCAGCCAAGCTGGAAAGTCAGTTGAAAAGCCATTTCTTCTGCAACTGCCTTGCTACCGTTTTGCCGTCAGGCTGCAAGGCTTGTAAGTGTTTTTATAGTTCTGGCCACTCGTAGAATGCTTAGATTACACCTACTGACTATCAGAGCCACTTCTGTATAACCTATGCAACTATTAAAATACTTTTAGTTTCAAAGAAAGAAGTAAGAATGTGCATCCTATGTGTGTTTAAAGCCCACATTTACATCCTCTGAATTTTTACTGCACTTTTCAGAGAGGTTTCGGTCTAACTCCAGACGTACGAGTACTTAAAAGCAGTCTTGTCTTTATACTTGCCTGTCAAGAGTCATGAATGCTTATAGTTTTGTTATCTGTACAGATGTTAATTTACTTCGGATGCAGTTACAGCACACTGCTGAATTTTCTTGAACTCAAGCATAAAGTCAGAAGCTTAAAGCACTGAAGTAGTTTCCTTAAATTTAAACTGTGACTATAAATAATGCACACACTTTTGAGTAATGAAGTAATTAATAATTTACTCCCAATTTAGTTATAAACTACTCAAGTTAATATTTAATTTTTTTAAGTTCAGATTTCTACAAAATGCATCTAATAACTTTATAGAGCACCACAACAAAAATCTAAAGAAAATATTTACAGATTATAGTGACCCTTCCATTTTAAGTTGGTCATGTAAGGATAATCAGGTATTCAGAGAAAACGTACAAAGGTTTTGTTTTCTTTTTCAGATGTTTTTCACCTGCTCTGGCTTTCTGTGGCAAGTAGCAAAGTATTAGCACCTTTGGTGCTAATACTAATAACTCAACCTAATGCAGAGTTTTCTGAGGCCTCCCTGCAGACAGTATGAAGGCTTCTTGTTTCACTTCTTAGAATTTATTAGTATTCAAGTTCAGTGAAGCCTAGATGAATAATTGCAGAAAATAAACACCCCTAGGAAGTATGAACAAGGTGAGCTATAGAAGCTGCTCTTACACCAAAATCAGATGAGATCCACATTTGGTTCTCTCTCATGTTTCTCTTGTGATTTTTCAGAGGAGATGGTACAATGACAATGACTGTTTTTAGTAACACACTGTAATTGTCACAGT
Source organism: Sula dactylatra (assembly GCA_013389905.1). Taxonomy (NCBI): domain Eukaryota; kingdom Metazoa; phylum Chordata; class Aves; order Suliformes; family Sulidae; genus Sula; species Sula dactylatra. The sequence goes on along the minus strand of WEKW01015259.1, from coordinate 8,722 downwards.
GTTAGGACACAAACCATTGTGAAGCAGGGAAAAAAAGGCTGAAAATGACCAGCAAGGACACTTTAATGAACACTTGAATGCACCTCAAATGAAAACCAGATGTTCTTTGTTAACTTCAGCAGTAAGCCTTCTGTTCTGATTGAGGAAACTGTACCTTCATCAAGGACAGAGAACAAGGAGAGATCTTTCCAACAACAACACATATTTTTGTATGTTTAATAGATAATACTGCAGAGGTATTTTTCTGTACCTTTCTGAACCTTCATGGCATATTTAACATCACTGAGATAAATAACAACGCATGGTGCCGTAATTTTATGATTTGAAAGTACAGTTCTTTATTTAACAAAGCTCTGTAACACAATTTGCTTAGCAAATGGAAAATATTTCTGCAAAATAACTACTGAAAAACTACAAAAAGGAACTATTTCCTTACCCCATTTCACCGCACCAGAAGGAATACCGCAAATAAAATGATGCTGTAAGTAGAGTTTGATTTTCAGCACAGTTTTGTTTTAATAGATCATAAATACCATTTTTTAGCTATCCATTCTCCACATTCTAGTGGGACTGCCTAGGTCTGGCAAATCAACTGCTGACAGGAAGCTAAAAATTCCTGGGAGAATTAGTCACAGTATTTATGTGCACGTGTGTATCAATACAGATGTAGACATTCAGAGATATATAGCATTGTATGTAAACTCTAGACCTTAAAAGCATATTGGCTCATAGAACACCTACAGAAGCTAAGTCAGGTATTAGGTGCTGCAGTTACCCCTGTAGACCTGCAGTCCTACTGCAAGTACAACTTCATGGACACTGCTGGAATGTAAGTACGGTAAATTGTCTCTTCAGACTTTAAGGAAAGGTTTTAATCAGAGATGTTCAGAACTAATTCTGGAAACCTATAACATTTTATATGTTTAGCACTGATTTCTCTAGATCATCAGGTTGTTCTGCAGCACATGGTATGTGGCCAGCTGAATCCTTGGTAGGTAGCGAGAATCCTTTCTCTGCCCCGGAAGGGATACAGATAATTTTCCTGTACCATCTGTCCCCTTTCACATTAGGAGAAGTGGAACTGGAGGCAGAGACAGGTCATGGTGGAACTAACTGTTCTGTGCTTCATCACTTGTTGGACTGTGTTAGTGGAAGTGCAGGTGGGCTCCTGGTTGTTTTAGCTAGAGGTGAGAAACGGGAAGGAACAGCCGTCTTCTTGTAGCTGTCCCTCTCCACTATGTCTGAACATAGTTTCAGGATATCTATATTGTATTATTTCATTAATTACTAAGGTAATATGAATCATTACAATCTGCCACATGAAGGCCTACTGAATGGAAATGTAATGTATCATGCCAAGATCTACTTGGAGACAATTTAATTTATGGCTTATTGACTAAAATTTGTGACCATTTTCTTCTGAGCTTTTAATATATGCTGCATAAGGGTTTATCAAGGCACTTGTTCTATAATAAGTGATATAGGAGATCTGAAAGACTAGCATGCAGTGGCTAATGCTAAGCAATATATTACAGCTACAAGTTATTCTTTCTTTGTGCATTAATTCTTCTGTAATTAATGCTTAATTATTTAGCCATTTATCTGTTTAGATAGTTAACAACTTAGGATGTTGGGATTACAGGAAAATTCAGTTTGGAAGGCAACCCAGGAGGTCCCGAGTCCAACCTTGTGCTCAAAGCAGGATCGCCTATAAGGTCAGACCAGGTTGCTCAGAGCTTTATTAGTCCTGTTTTGAAAAACCTCCAAACTTCTCAACTCAGGGTAAAAACAGTTTTCCTATTATCCTCTCTGAAACTCTTGTGTTTCAGCTTATGCCCGTTGTTCCTCATTGTTGTGGTTTAACCCCAGTCAGCAACTAAGCTCCACACAGCCGCTCGCTCACTCTCCCCACCCCTGTGAGTTGGGGGAGAGAATTGGAGGAGCAAAAGCAAGAAAACTCATGGGTTGAGATAAGAACAGTTTAATAATTAAAACAAAATAGTAAGAATAGTAATGGTAATGATAATATTAATGATAATGATAATATAATAAAAAGAAATAACGAGAGAGAAAAAACGACACCCAGGGAAAAAAGGAAAAAGGAAAAAAAACACAAGAGCTGCAACCGCTCACCACCTGCTGACCGACACCGCCAGTCCCCGAGCCACGATCGCCCCTTCCCCCGGCCAACTCCCCCCAGTTAATATACTGGGCATGACGTCACATGATATGGAATACCCTTTGGCCAATTCAGATCAGCTCTCCTGGTTGTATCCCCTCCCCTCCCAGCTTCTTGTGCACCTGGCAGAGCATGGGAAGCTGCAAAAGTCCTTGACTAGTGTTAGCACTACCCAGCAACAACTGAAAACGTCAGTGTGTTATCACATTATTTTCATACTAAGTCTAAAACACAGCACTATACTAGCTACAGTGAAGAAAATGAACTATCCCAGCTAAAACCATGACACTCATCCCCCCACCATGCATCACTGTAAAGAGCCTGGCTCTTGTCTTCTTGATGACCTCCTTGCAGGTACTGGAAGGCTGCTTTTAGGTTCCACTTAAGCCTGCTAAATTTAGTAGAGTTTGCCTGATTCAGTCCATTGGCCAATCCACATATTATTTTGAGGAATAAAGGCCAGGTTTTAACCTTTAAACAACTCCCAACACCTTGCTGTTGGCACATGTTTAGGTCCTTCAGAATTTTTGCCCTCTTCTTTGTTTGTTCTGTGCCTCTCTGCGCTGTACGAGCACTGGTCTGACATCAGTAAGCAGTTGTGAGTGTTGTGCCCAGTGGTTCAGCGTGGCGTGAACTAAAATGTTGGGGGGGATGTTTAGGTTGTGGATACTCAGTGTGCTCTGTTGGCTGCAGAAGGGTTTTGGTTTTGAGTACCTCTTCACGTAATAGGGGTAATCTGCTATTTACATTAGTCATGCAAAGTTCCTCGAAAGGTCCTCTCTTGTGTTGTTTCCACTTGATCTATTCCGGAGGACATACACTCTTTGCATCCTCATTGCTTTCTGCCCTTTTGTGGGGATTTTAAACTCTAAAATGAAAGTCAGATCCACAAAGCTACTGGGAACACCAGTTCATCTTTATGGAACTTCTGTTTAGCTCAACTTCACCAGATTGTACCATTTATCCTACTTCTTAGTATTTCGTAAAACTCCTAGGATATCTGCTCCTTTTCTTCGATTGTTATCTGGTTTGCTCTGCATTTCTTTAGCACATTTAATTTTTAACATGAGATGTCTGAAACTGTTCATACTATGAAAAGTGGTTGCCGTGGGTTGACCTTGGCTGGAGGCCAGGTGCCACCAAGCCACTTTAACACTCCCCTCCTCAGCAGGACAGGGAGGGGGGAGAAAATGAGATGGAAAAAAACCCCTTGTGGGTCAAGATAAAGTGAGTTTAATAAAAGCAAAAGCAAAGGCCTCGCGTGGAAGCAAGAGGAAAACAAAGATTTTATTCTCTACTTCCCATCAGCAGGTGATGTCCAGCCACTTCCTGGGAAGCAGGGCTTCAGTATGCATAGGAGTTGTTCTGGAAGACAAACATCGTACATAATGAATGGCCCCCCACCCCCTTAGCTTTTATTGCTGAGCAGATGTCATACGGTATAGAATATCCCTTTGGTCAGTTTGGGTCAGCTGTCCTGGCTGTGCCCCCTCCCAAGATCTCGCCCTCCTCCAGCCTACTGGTGAGGGGGGAAATGTTGGAGAGACAGCCTTGATGCTGTGCCAGCACTGCTCAGCGGCAGCCAAAACACTGGTGTGTTGTCAACTCCTTTCTAGCTACCAATACAAAGCACCGCACTATGAGGGCTGCTATGGGAAAAATTAACTCCATCTCAGCCAGACCCAATACAGTGGTTCATCTGTTTTTATGAACAGTTTCTTTTTTACAAATGAATCAATCTCAGGTTCCTGTGAATGTGTTTCAAAGTTGCCATTAGCTGTCTTCATTACTTTGCATTTAAAATTGTTTTGTTCCCGTGGCTGGATTGAGGCTGGACTGGAGGGAGTAGGTGGGGACATTCCCATAGGTCCTCAAAGTGAATTCAAGGGTGTGCCTTACATTTGTGTCAAAGTAAAATGCTGAAATTGTCCAGAAATAAGCATTGTCTGTATCAATCCTATTTTTTACATTTTCCATTTGGAAGAAGAGATCCTATGTATGCCTAGAGATAAAAGTGAAAATCTGTTACTTACCAGCTAGTAGTTTAAGAATACACAACTGGCTTGCACAGCTCTATTAACGAGTTTGCATACAGCATTACAGCACACCAGAAATTACTGCGTGTAAGATGTTGGAAAGACCAGATTCATAGATATTTTCGGAGCCTTGCTCATCTGTCACAACTTTATGCTTGGCTCCAGTGTTTCTGTACTTATAGGGGAGCTGCGGACTTGTAGCTGGGTTGCATGAAGCTGAAGCTTTCATACAGCCTTAGTGAAGTATATCCAATAGAACATTTCAAGCACAAACTGTTGGCAGGAAACATGAGGAATTCCTTGAGATTCTCTGATAGTTTTATACTTGGTATTTGGAGATTTTTTTCCACAATATGTAGTATTTATACTGTAAAGATTCAATTTACTTTGGCTAGATGTAGAGGCGGAAAGCTTTTCTTTTTTGATTTCTGCATTTATGGAAATGAGTGGCAGTTTAGCATTTTGTTCTCATCCTCGGAAGACTTGTAGGAGATTTAGGGCCACATGAGACTGTGGAGAGATGTGCTAGATGGATGGATAGAATAGCATGAGAAGGGAGGGGAGCAGATCACCAGGTCCTTCTGAATATCAGAAACTGTGCTTGTTTAGATTTGGTGATAGCTACTGATGAACAGTACCTATGTATCTATGGATAGATGGTCAGTTTGCTCTCTGAGCAGTTTTGCTGACCTTTGTTTGGTAGCATCCCTGCAGTGCCTTGGGAAGGCTTTAGTTAGCGAGATGTACCCAGTCCACATTCTACAGATTTTGACTGGTTCTATCGGAGCATCCCTCCCGTGCTGCAAGCAGGAAAAATATTAGTGTTTTGGTTTCTTTCTATTTTAAGTAGACTTTTACTCCAGTGTAACTGAAGTCTTGTTGTTCATTATGCCAACTAGTATGTCTCATGGAGAGCTGAGGTCATGGAAATCAGCTGGGGAAGGACTTCACAGCAGCAGGAAGGAGTCCAGAAATGGCAGTAAAACCGTAGTTTTTCATTTGGTTATTGAGGCCTATTAAATTTATGTTTAAGTGAGCAAACTTATGAGATATGAATTGGTACACTGAGGAAAAAAAAAAAGGTCATTCCTGTATTTCAAGCTTTAGCAAATGAAAGTGTAAATTCATGTGCTATTGCTTGTTGTTTTATATAAGAGCCAGGCTGGGGTACTGATTAATGTGATTTGTGGAAATAGTGAAACATATACTCATTTGGGAAGTCATTCGCAGGTTTAATTCATGTATTTTGACTAGGTCTTGCAAAGTTTATCCGAACGTCATCATAAAATAGATTCATTCCTGCTTTAAGTGATAGTAGTACAACAAATTTATGTTTACAGAAGTAGATTTCAAAAGAAATACTGGATAAACCAGATACTGACTTTACTAGAAGATGACGTATAGAATCACTAGTTAGAACAAAGTGGATTAGCAAGCTGAGGTTACAATATTTCCATACTGTACTGTGGTTATTTTACTGTTTTAAAATACATGGAGCCACTCTTCAGCCACATGGCAGTGCTCAATTTTGCATATACTAAAGTATTGCGTGAAACTGCATGACTGCCAAAGTTTGAAGTTTAAGGTGGCTGACAGCAATTTTTATAAAGAAAAGAAGCCATGAAAAAGGCATTTATACTGCGTAGATATACTTTTGATTTCCCACCAAATTATCTTCCCGTTATTTTCTCATTTGAGTCTTTTTTTCCCTTTTATGACTTATTGGAATTTTGTCTTACAGTCTGGGAAAGCATTGTAACAGGGAGTAGAAATCACAGATTATAATTTAAATCTATGGTATGATCGCTATTGCAACATTGGATATAGCTGTCTGCTGAGGTTTTGGTATAAGAATACTAGTTCCTGGGCGGGGGGAGGGGAATGGAGTTTGTAACTTAATAGGAAAAATAAATAGAAGGTCCCACTCTTAAACAAAATCCCTGTGCCCCTAACCCCTTAAAGTTTGGACAGCATTGAAAGTAATTCAGAATTAAAGTTATACTCCAACAAACCATTGTGGAAATGCAGTCTGAAAAAGGAAAAAATAAGTGTCTTCTATATTTGTCCTGTATTTTATATAAAGCAGGGAAAGTCTTCAGTTTATCATGCCCCATGTATATTTTAGCTTGGTTTACTGGAGGTCTCCTTTGAGAAGCAGAGAAGTGGATGGAGAACTTCATTAGTTCTTGAAGGATAGAACAGATTATTGAATAATCAGCTGAGATCTTACCTCCCAGCTGTTTGAATTAAATAAGCTGTAATAAAATGTACACAAATCCTCCCAGAGATTTAAGTAGATGACTGTGCCTGAGGAAGTTGAATTATAGAAAAGAACATCTTAATTTCAGTCCACTGTCTCTGAAACTCATTTCATAGGCACTGAGAATATTGAACTCTCATAGAAATCAGGCTACTGAATTCAGGGCACCCAAGTCAGAAAATGTAGTCCCTTGTATTTTCCCCAAGACATGTATGTTTTTGTTTGTTTGTAAAGAAATAGATGAAGAGGTTATCTTATAAATAACAAAAAATAATTTGCGATGTTTTTTCTTAGGATCGTTTTGCTAATCCCCACTAGAATGAAAAGCATCTAATTTT
>WEKW01015258.1:0-34148 GCA_013389905.1 Sula dactylatra | reverse complement strand
CCTTTTGCCTGGAGATGCTAATTTTCAGCCTTCTGCCTGATGTTGACTGCGCTCTCAGTTCGTGTCAATACAGTGGTTTATGAAGCTTTTCTGCAAGCTGAATTAGTAAGAATTTTTATTTGGACTAAAATGTGATCAAACTTCCCTGGGAGTGATGGAAGGAGGAAAGCTTGTTTTCCATAGGTCCAGATCATTTCACAGGATGTGTTAAATGATTTTAAATACCTGAAATATAGAACTGGTCTTTAAAGATTACTGCAAGTGTTCTTTCTTTTTTAGTAAGTTCCTGATGTTATGGTTTAAAAATGTGATACATAACAGCAGAAAGAACATTCACATAAAAATACTGAATAGTCATATTTTCCAGGGGGTGGGGGAGGGGCATATTTTTGTTTTCTTTAATTCATGCTTTATTTTTCTCTGACTTCCATTAGAGTATTTAATATCTTGTTCTATCTCTGTGCCTGCTGGACTCGAGGTTTCTTTCAGACTCCTCTGGACCACAGTGAATAAAGTAGAAGCCATGGTAAAAGAAGGGTGGGAACCACCCCTATTTTCCCAAAGGTGAAAAAGTTCAAGAATCTCTCTCAGGTATTCTGTAATTAGGGGAATCTTCCAAACAGTTAGTGAAAAATAGGTGAAACTGAGCTGCTTTTTCAAGTGTACTCACTGGAGCAGGTAGTTAGCCTGCTGAATGGTCTCATTCATTGACCTTAATTCCTGCTGTGGTTTGGACAATTGGCACAGAGTTTTTTTTAAACTTTAATTTTTAAAAACAGGTGGGGGGGGGGGATCCAGACTTTTGCAGCCAGAACAAATAAAAGTTGTCTGAGTTCACTTTAAAAATAAGGGATCTGTTTGGTTTTTTAAGTCTGGCATTTGAAATATTGCTGTTTCCTTTTCATTTATTTAAATTGAAACTTACAAAAGTTCTGTTGGTTGCAGATAAACTTTCTATACTCTCTCCCTTATGCAAAATAAACTTTAGTCCATGGACCTTAATTGCTCCTGATGATTATTAGGACTGTTTTTAGTTTCACGTAGCTGAGATTGGATTTTTACAAGAATTATGTTGTCATAAAGGAGAGTCATAATTACCTGCTTGTAATAAACTGCCAATGAACTGACTGCTTTTATTATTACAGAAAATGCATCAGGGCTGCAAAGTTTTGTAGGTGACACTTACCCTATTATCTGACTCAAATCCACAAGCTTCAGTATCTCCTGTGTTTCATAGGAGAAAAATCACATGAACATGAAGGATGATTTTTTTTAAAGTACTTTAATGAGTAGGCTCTCACATTCAAAGATTTGAGGATTGAAAGACAGTTATATAGAAGTGGTTGATATGTGGAGCAGGTAAATACTTCCCAAACTGCTGATACAAAAAATTATGCAGATACCAGGGAAGGATAGGACTCTTAAACTCATGACAGACAATCTGACCAAACTGCCAGCTTGTTCCGATGGTGATACTTTCTGACCCTGCTGTTACTGTGGTAAATGGTGGAAAAATAAAACCAAAAATTGAACTCTTGCTGGAGGTGATGTTAGATGACTTCTGCACCCGTCGATGGTGACATGTAAGCAAGGATCTCCACAGAGTTAAAGGATAAGGGCCTGATATATTTCTGCTGCATACAGAAGTAAAAGTTGGTAACTTTGCAAGCAGAAATTAAGTGCTTTGAGATTTCTTGGATGTAGGTGTTCAGCTTCCCCTGAAGCCATTAAACCTTTCCTGATATTCACAGTAAATTGATCATACCTTTGACTTTGTAATTGTCACATATAGCTATGGAAGGGTAATGGCTGTTTGGATTATATGTGGTTAAAGTGCTGTAATGTGAATGTGTTTAAGCCTTAAGGATTTACTAAAGATCAGAAAAGTTGAGAGGCAGGGAACTGAATCCACAAACGCCAGGTCCCCGGCTGATTCATTAAAAAATGGACTATTTTCTTCTGTGTGATCTGTAACCAACAGCCAATTTAGCTAGGGATGCAAGTAAAGGTAAAGTTTCTGGGACTCCTTTTGCTAAACAGCTCATGGTCCGTAAAAAAGGAGGAGGCTGCTCTGCTGTCAGCAGCTGCTGCCAATGGCATATGCTACAGCAGAAGACTGACACCAGATTTCAGGGAAGATTTTCTGACATGATGGCATTGCTACAGGTCTGCAGTGGAAGAAGTCTTCCACCAATCTGCAATAACCAGGTTAAAGAGTTAGGACCTTGAATTGTGGGTGGGAAGAAGAGTCATATAGGATAGGAAATGGGATATGGAAGGAAGGAGTCATTTATCTATGTCACATAGTCCAGATTGTGATGTGGAGTCCGAATTTTATGGTTATCTCACGCAGCATCTTTCTTGCGGAATTCTTGTAGAACCAGTGGGTTTCTTTAGTAACAAAAGATGAAAGAAAAGGAGGGAGGACATGGCAACTGCTGGTGTTCAGCTCGTCTGTTTTCTGATCAAACTTTCATGAACTTGGGAAGACCTCTGAGCAGTTCACCATACTAGGTGAATGTAAGCGTACGTAATACACAACTTCAAGAGAAATAAATGGTGTTTGGGTAAAGCTGAGCTGGAATTTAAACCACCTTAAATGTAGGAGCCTTAACCTGGGCCTGAACCCAGCCTTTTTGGCTCTATACAGGCTGTTGAACCTCAGTGCTGAAAAGCTGAAGCAGTTTTACACTGCTTAGCAGTCTGGCTGCAACCTGTGTTGAGCTGCTACAAAACCAGAAGGAAAGGCAGGGTAAATGCCTTGTGGTTACCTTGCAGTGTGCTCCAAGCTGTTGTGGGAATCAGCAATCTCCATCTAGGACTAGTTTGAGATTGTGTATTGTGCATTTGCATCTTAGGCACACTCATGGGTGTACTCATTTTGCTATATGTTACACCCTTGTGACTGAGGTTTGAAACTCATTATAGTTTGAGTATGAAACTGCTATAGCTTAATTTTATTTTCACTACTGAATGGATTTAGTAGGTCTTTACAGCGCTTGAAAGTCAACTTTAGAAAACCTTTTGCAAAGGAAGTCTGTTGTCCAAATTGCATCAGTTCTATGTTTCTGATTAGAGCTTTAAAATGGCATTTTTTAAGTGTATTTTGCCTGGCTGAGGAATGTATCTAATCATTGCAGCTGTAGCATTGAAATATAAGGGAGTGAGAGTTGATCAAGATCTGTAGTGAACATCTACTCCAAGTATCTTGGAGTTCTTTACAGATTCACCTTGGACAGAAATGAAGAGGGGTATAACTTAAACAAATGGCTGTGTTCCCTAGCACATACTCCGGACTATTCAAATGGTGCAAAAATTTGGCCACCCACAAGCTGTAAATTCCAGTTTGAGAGCTAGTGTAATTACTTGTCTGCAGAGAAAAAAATACCATATGATGATTAGGAAGGCTTTTTAACATGTAGAAAATAAGGGAGGATGTATGTAAACCCTGAAGGTTCTGAGACAGCTTGTCATGTTACTCTTAATTATTTTTCAACCAAAAAAAGTGTGGAATCTGGGGAAACTAGGGCTATATTGAATGCTGTTACCTGATGTGGTATCTACATTTTGCTTGATAGATTTTATTCAGGCTAGTTTCATCACATCATTTATCATTAAATCTGATAGAGTCAATTCATTGTTGCCTTATTGCCATTGCATGGCTTATCCAATTAGTATCTGGTTATCCAATTCTGCACTATAAACAAGGCAAAATTCTGTCTTTATATTTGCAATCTCATTCTTCATGATAGGTGTTTTTTTAAAAGTTACTTTACATTTTTTTGGTGAGGGAGAAATAGACTTCAGTATTAGATTTTGATGCAGTAGAATCGAAAAAGGGTCCCTGTATACCGATGGTCCATCTGCAAATTCAGTAGAAGTTACAGGAGTGAGATTTGGAATTTGTTTTTTGGATTGAAACCCTTTCATTTATGAGCTTGAAATAATTTTATATAAAGCTGAGCATCTTTAAAAATTCTCCTTTTTTCAGGACCTAAACACTGTTTGTCCATTGAAATATTGGGTGACCAAGAATGCATGTTAGGTCATTGAGAGAGAGCTTATTGTTTCAGAAAATAATGTCCTGTGTCTATAGACCTATGGTGGGATGTATTTGCTTACCTACATATTAGTAAGTAAAAGTAGAATTAACATTACTAACATATTTTCCTCCTGGTTCCTTTTTATACCTGTCTAAATCCAGATCTTTTCTGGTATGTCCTGTGTACATAAATTGTATTGGGTTTCAGAGTTGGATTCCACCTTAGGCTGTGCTGATGACCGCAGGGTGTTTATGTGAACTGTGCTAAGTTTCTGGCAAGCTTCTCCCTCTGAGGCCTTCATGCAGTACTCTATCCCTGAGACACTCATGTCATTTAGAACATGGTTTTGTGTTTGTTTGTGCACCAATAGTTTGCAGGCACTTCAAGGGAAAATATGTTTAGGCTAGTTGTGTAGGGAGTGTCAACATTGCTGGAGAACTGAGAGCTAGCAGGAGCATGAGCAGAATTTCTTTGATATGTGAAATAATCTCTGGACAACCTTAAACTGTTTACTAATAGCATAGGATAGTTTTAATACCTTTTCGGGTTTCTAGGGATCAAAAATGCCAAATAAAGGTGAGACAAACTTTTGCACTGGAAAAGGAAGATCTGTTTCACAAACTTAATGGGGGTAATGGATACGGTTTTGTCATGTTCTTTCTAAAATTGTTTTGAAATAGTTAAACTTCTACTGGATCATCTTTTGGAAGGAGAGAAAGACCTTGCTGTAAGGATTCATATTCTCTAAGAAAACAAGTATGTGTTTTCTAGAGAATTTGATTAGAAGCTGTCACAGTGATATTACCTATGAATCTCCCAGTTAGAGCTAAATGGGCTCATGGGAACTCAAGATCTTGGTCTTTTGAGAATGAAAAGTAAAAAGCAATCATAGAGGTAAAGGATCAGAATATCTATTTGTTGAGAGTTGTCTTCTGCAACTTCAAGAGTAGAGAGCAAGTTAATATTTCAATGTTTTTAAACTGTCCTTCTCCTGAAAGATTGTGTGGGCCACACTACCATCTGGCTGTGCTGATGGGAAAACTGCCTTGGGCTGTTTGTTCAAAGCCCTGGGAGAAGCCTCTCTCCTGAGTTATTAACATGCTGTCCCTGGAGTCCTTCATTCCTAGGTTACCTGAAGGACCAGTAGGACACCTCGTATGCATGGATGCATGTGCTTTTTTATGTCTAATAGCTGTGGGCAGTTATTTTGAATACTTACATGCATACAACTGCAAAAAAAGTGATAGTTAACAAGACTGTTTTGTGTTTGTGTTATTTTATGGCCTGCATCTAAAATGTCTACTGAAACAAAACATTTTTTGCCTTCAATTACACTTATGTTCAGGAAAGGACTGTAGGGCTGTCCAAGTCTCAACAAACAACTTATCACCAAGGACAGATGGCATCTAGCTACATTTAAGATGACCGAACAGTGGCCTGTGAAGTAAAATATTCCTTTTTTTGGCAGTGGGGTCTATACTGGTTTATGCAAATGTGAATCAGACCTCTGATATTTTGTAAAGGACATGTATGGCCCCAATCTGTATTTAACAGAAAATGAATTTATAAACAGAGTCTAAGAACCTAGTTCTGAGTTTCTGCAGCCAAGCTTATGGCCCATCAAAACTTCACCAGCTGCCTGTACCCCTACAGCGCAGCGCTCTCCTCTACTTCTGCTTTTATGCCGCATGCCACGTGCCTGGAAGGCACACAAGAAGCATCTCAAGTTTCTGTTCTTTTGCTTGGAGGACAAAGCAGATGCAGTTTTATTCTGCTACTGCGTTTTCCAAAAGAATCACAGTCTGTTCCTTTCGGAGAGTGGTCCATTAAGCGGCGAAGTAGGTGTGAGGTCTCAGGCTGAATGTATAGATAGGGTCTTTGGAGCATTTAACTGCCAAACTCTAATAAGTCTTTATTGTGTAAATGCAATCTGAAAATTGTAATAATTGTATAGAATTTCATGGCAGAATGGATATTTTGCGCATTACACAAATATGTGACAAATCCCAAACCTATGGAAAGAATGAAGGACTTGAAGCTGCTTTGCAAGATGGATGTACAGAACCAGGGTAGAGACTTTTTTTTTCCTAATATTTTTATTAAAAAATGGACAAACAGTTTTACACAAATCTTTCTGAAAAAGCCAGAGGTATAAGAAGTTGGAGTTGGATTGGTGAAAATTTGGCAATGTTTTAATTGTCTGAAAACTTAATCTTGAGGAAACCTCACAATTCCCACTAGAGATTAAGCAAACCATGTTATAACATCAGGTAATTATTTTAATGGTTAAGTTCTTCTCTCTTTTGCTTTTACAGTTCAGGGCACCAGTTTTTATTTTGAGGAAAACTGCTGTCACAGCCTTTACTTTTTATTATTATTACTATTAAAGACATGATATTTAATATTATTAAAAACTGTTTAATCTACAAAAGCTGGTGTTGAAAGTGCCATGTATTAAGACTAAATTACTACGAATTAAAATGCAGTCTTCACAAGAAAAAAACCTCAAGAATACAAATGTGTCCTTTATAATTCTATAATTTGAAGCATGATCACTTCTTATCTCTGCATTCTCTCTCCTTACTGATATTTGCTGCCATCTGAGAACCTCTTGCCAAACAGTTCCTAAGAGTAAGAAACCAGTGTTTTGGAAAAGTTTAAATTCACAAGTACACCAGCATCAGGCTTGCTATCTCTTCCCAGTGGGATTTCTTCTCTTCTTCATCCCAATCATTTATGAAGTTCTCATCTGGAGAACCTTTTAAAGATGAGTATTGCAATGTTCCTGGCTCTTTCTGAAGAACAGTGTTTTTTACTTTTGAAGTATAAAAAACAACGGCAAAGTTGGTAAGAACTGTTTTTTTGAATTCTGTTTTCCCAAGGTCTGGTATTTGTTTTCTTTAGTCTAGTACAGAATGTTTGGTCTAAATTTTAGCTATTGTCCTTCAATATGAGGACTTAGAAATACTTTCTATATTCTCTGTGTTTTGGAGCTGATTGGACTATTAATGTTGTATTGTCCTATATATATATGTATATCACAATAATCTGTAGAGGACTAAATATGGTTAGGAATGTCAGTACATCTTCTGAGGTGCATCCATTTGTGGGGATGGGATTGTAAGATGCTTTTGGAAACTGGTTGGTCATTACAGCATGTAAGTACAGAGAGAAGATTAGAGTTTTAAAGCTCCACACGTATACGTGGGTGATCACTCTTTGGCTTCACCTCTGAAAGTAATCAAAATATAACTATTAGGTAGCCTTTCTTTTGTGGTTATTTTTTGTTTGGTGGGTTTTTTTCTTTTTTCCCCTGCCCTTTGTCTCCTCCTGAATATTATGGTTAGATAGGTATTAAGGTTTTTGATGATTATACAGACCTCCAGCTTTTCTTAGTGCCCTCATGCCAGGAATCTTNCACACACATATATATATGTATACGACCACTGCTGTTACAATGGCAGTAGCTAAAATGGTAAATAAAAGTGCAGATGATTGTTTATCAGTGTGCTCATACTGTTGTCTTTTAATTTACTTAGACGTAGCTCCCAAGTCCAGTGCTGTCAAAAGAGGTTTGGCCTTGCTGCCTGCTGTACTGTGCACCATGAAGTCATGGTGCTCATGTGCCATAAACAATGCTTCCAGGAAGTTTTGTTTCATAGGTAAGCTAATGATGTAGATCATCTCCCACAGACCTTGGGATTACTGTGTACTATGGTCATCTGGAAAGCCTGAGTTGTTAGACAGGATCTGTAATTCAGAAAATTAGGGATATGTTTTATGTCCCCTTCCAGTCAGGAAAAAGCCAGTGTCAGGGGACCAAAGAACAGCAGAATGGGAGTTGCTCCAAGGGCAGGAGTCATGGCTGCTCAGTGATGAATGGTAGAAGTGACTCTAGTTCAGTCAGGTTATGAGAAGGTAAGAAAAGAGGGCACGCTGACATAATTTTTAGCCTGATACTCATAAAAAATAAACTCACTGTCTGGGCCTTAATTTCTTTAAGCACTGAAGTTCTTAATGCTGAAAACAGTGTGGATTAGTTTCTACTGGAGAATACAACAGTGAAAGGAATTTGAGTGGGTGAGGCTATTGCAAAGAGTGCTGTCTCAGATCAGTAAAACTGACCTCTGCAGTAAAACTGCTGCCTTGTTAGGCACAACACTTTTTGACTTAAATCTTGTAGGTGCTTGAAGTATTCGCAACATAACCTCTATTAGGCAGTGAGACATGGAAGCCCGTGCCCCAGATAGCCACAGTCCCAACTGGCGGAGGCAGCTTCATGCTCTAAATACCAATTCTATAGAGGCAACTAATTGTTGTCCTCAGATGAGGCTGGAGATAAGATTTCAGGCATTCTGGTACTAAATATATGGACAGTTACAAATCCATCCTTAAGTGTTTCACTCTTCTTTGTCCATTGTTTAGTGGACTTTGGTGCTGAATGCTCTGTAATGCCTGCATCTCTCTTTGCATCTGGCCCTTAGTGCCTGCTGATGATGAATGGCATCCGCTCCCTGTAGGCAGAACCACCCAAAAGGACTAAATCATGGCAGGTGCCATCCACATTTTAGTCAAACCTCCCTAAAATGCAGTTGTAAGTACTTTCACTGATAGAGGAGGATGAGATCATACAGCTGACCACATTTGTATTATAGTTCATATTTAGAACAGTTAGGCAGTGGAAGATGAGGGGTTTAATTTTATTTCTTTGGACTTAAGTGTTATGTTCTTTCCCTGTCTGACACTTCCTTCAGCATCTGCTTATGGCAACTATTTGAGACAGGATAGTAGAATAGGCAGATGTTTTGATTTGACTGATTTCGGTCACTGCTGAATTCTTAAAGCGTGTCTCATTCCCCAGGATGTTTGCCTAATTCCCATGCTATGGTTCAGACCAGATTGGAGGCAACTATTCTATTCTGTTTCTGCTGAAGCTGGATCACTGCTGAAAACCATGGAAGATTTAGGGAGCCAGAAAATGTTTGCATAACATCTTGTTTGTACTGCAAACTTTAGTCTTGCTGCAAAGTGTAACACCTTATCTCAGAAGTGTTCTATTACACAGAGTAATTTAAATGACATTTAAGTAGTATATAAACTTATGTGTTGTCATATCTATGATCCATACTGATTCTACACCTCTTGGTTTTGGGAGCATAGACAGACACATTGCAGCAGGAGAAGATTCTGATACGGAATTATAGAATTCAATAGAATCATACAACCATAGAACAGTCCAGCATGGAAGGGATCTTGAATGATCATCTGGTCCAACCTTTCATTGGAAAGGGAGCCTAGATGAGATTATCTAGCACTCTGTCCAGTTCCATCTTGAAAACCTTCAGTGATGGTGATATTACCATATGCCTGGGGAGGTTCTTCCAGTGAATGATTGTTCTCACTGTAAAAATTTTTTCTTATGTTGATATGAATATACTTGACAGCAGCAAAGGATTTTGTTGATTTGTTTTGCTTTGTAGTTGGGGTTTTTTTAGTAGAATATAATTAATATTAAAATAATACATTTTAAGAATACCTCTTTTTCCCTATCCTCTACTCTACTGCTAATTTTTTTCTCAGCCAATCAGTTCTTGAAAGTTGCTTTCCAAAGTTTGCAAAAGGCAAAATGGCAAACCACAAGGAAACAACAAAGGAAAACTGTTCTGCTTTCAGGCTATCCTTTTTTCAACAGCACATCAGAATGTGTTTTCAGTCCCTTTAGACCTGCAGGATTTCTTCTCCTGAAGATTCTGGGCTGGTGGAAGTGGGTGTAAGTGGAGAGCACACTTAGCTTTTTAACTAGAGGTGTGAACACTGCACATTTCTTACATAAAACATGCAAGCAATACATTTTAGAAATGAAGGCTTATCTCTGTCTTTCAGTGATTCTTTCTATGCATTTCTTTCCATCTTCCATACCTTTAGCTTTGCTGCCCGTTTCTCCATGTATTTGGTGCTTCCTCGTACTGTTTACTGTGTTCTATCTATGCTATTCAGCGTGGCATGAATGAAAGAATTTGTTGCTGCTCCTTACATCAGCTCTTGATACTCATGCATTATCAAGCAGAGGTTCCTTGGAGCCAAGCAGCATGAGCAGAGTGAGTCCTTTTTTGAAAAATGAAGCCCAGACAGAGAAGGAAATATACTTTTGAAGTTGACTAGAATAGAGGCTTTAGATAGCAAGAAACTGCTGCATTGTACACTTTATTCTTGCTGAAAATTGTCTGACCATAGTGACATAGAATCACTGCTTTTAAATAGAATCATTTAATTAGCACATAGTTTAGGTCATATTTTACATCTCTTCAAAAATACTGTGTCCAGAACTAAAATATTTAACATCAGACCAGTAAAGATGATGGTGTGTTCATTAACTCACTTTAAAATATGTTCCTATAAAAATGCAACCTGAGACAAAAGCCAGCAATCCTGAAATTTCAGAAGGAACCACCATCTACTCTAGATGAAAGCTCTGGATTTTCTGATTTTATTATTACAATTTCTGTCATCCTCTCTGAGAGCAGAATTTTCAGTTTGTCTCATCCTAAATAGCATCTTTCCCATTTAGCAGAACTGAAGATCATCTGAGTTTGAGTGCTAGCCTGGATGTACTGCATAAAAATTAAAGTTTTCAATTTCTCACTCATTTCACTTGTACACGCACAAAAAAGAAAAACCTGCTTTTGGCTCTTGGCTCCGAGAACCTGCAGAGTGACTCAGGCTTGTGATGAAATGTTTCTGCTGTGATGACAGCCCAAGAATGCTGTCTACTCGGTCAGGTCAGTTTTGGAATTCAGGGCACTTTTGTTTATGTCCGTGAACTTAACAGGAGCTTCTTCCGGAAGGAGGCAAATACGGATATTTTTATGATATGCCACTTGTTTCAGGTTTCTTCTTGCAGTTGCTCAGTCACTTGTTTTCTTCAATTTTATTTAAACTCGGTGAGACTGAGGAGCCTTCTTGCTATCTGAGAAATCACTACCAGGTTTCCCAACAATTCTCTGGAGTCTTACATGTGTCTCCAGCTTATTCTCCCTTGAGCAAAACGTAATTTTAAATATTTCATTGGCCAAAGCCAGACTGGATCATTACAACAATTCATTCTGACTGTCATAACACAAGCTTGCCCAGCATTTCTTTCTACCCAAAGAATATCTTTAAGGACCTAACATCCTAGCTTTTATTTAGCTGTGGGTTACTCTGGTTGCTTCACACACTGCTCCTAGTCTCAGGAGGAGAATTCCTACTTTACACCACATAGGGGAGCTCCCTTTAGATGTTTGTGATCACATCTTTCAAGTGTTTGGCAGGAATTTTCTTTTTTATTTTCTTTTTTTTTAACTCTTAAATGTGAATTCTGCATTAGAGTATTGTACAATACCATTATAGTATGCAAGGAGAACTGTACTTTGTAAAACTACATGGCTATGTTTTGATTTGGGAGAATCTAAGCATCAAGAACTATCATCGATGGCTACTTCAGACACACAATCTGTCCTATATCTCCAAAGGAACGTGTTTTTTCTTAGTTTAGTATTTTGAGAACTCCTCTCTCTCTTTCAAATACTGCTTTAAAAATCAGTTCCATTTTTATATCTATCTTCTTTTGATCAGATTTTTATCCTATCATCATCCTGCTTGTTTGGATAGATATTCTGTCTTTTGGATACTGCACATGTGTGGCTATTGATATATATATATGCATATACTGTATTTAAGTATACAAATTGGATAATAGACTTGCACAAATAAACTTTACAAATATGCTTTTTTTATAAAAGACATCTTTTGTCTCTATGTAGATGAAAAGTTATCTAGCATTGCCTAATTTTCAGTATTTGTTTCCAACACCATTTTCAGGCCATATATAAAAATCATAAATTAAGTTTTTATTACAAAATATTCATTATTTTTGGAAATGTGATGTAAAAAATGAATCCAGACAAAATTATGAAATTACATAGAAAGTATATAACCATTTCTTTCTAATCTGTGAATTCAACTAGTTCCTGACTTAAAAATTCAACTTTTATACTAATTGACATCCAAGACATATCTATCAGTGCTAGGTAAGCTGTAGCAAAACTTTGTAAAAATTCTATGTATTATGTTCATCTGCAAATTCAAAAGAAAGAGGAGCATTTATTCCTTATTAAAGGAAGAACATTCCTTGAACTGTTCTTGAGATTTTACCCTTAGGTGCATCAAAATCTTTGCTTTTTCAAGTGTTGTCTTTTACCTTTTCCAAAACCAGTTTTAAATAATGTAAGCATCTATTGAGAATTATTGATTAGTGTTTTTATATATAAAGTTCAGTTAACTCATTCATTATGCTTCAGAACAGGGTTGTTCCCAAAAGTGAAATTACGAGTAGTTTCAAAATTATTTCAGGCTCTATACACTAAAACTCATCTCCTTTGCAAATGATGGGGAGCAGAATGACAGACTGTACTGTTCACCAGAGCAAATGTCTAAACTGGCCCCCTGCATCCATAAGTAGAGTCTGTTGGATCTTGACTTTGTCCATATTGACAAAAGTCCTGCCCTTGTCAAAGGTTTTCTATTAGGATAGTCTACTAAATTAGTATGAAGTGTATCTTTCAAGCTGGAAAATTAGTTTAAACAGGAAAGGCTAAGGTAGAAATAAGGCCGTGGCAGCAAATACAAGTCAACAAAGGAATGCTGTCAAGCCTGGCAGGCCCAAAGCCTACATGACCTACATGAAGCATTTCACAGTGTTTCTATTGACAGATGCATGACTGACCTTGCATCTGGCAAGTTCTGCTGAGAGGCTTTAAAACAGCTCCTTTTTTTGGCCAGAAGAGTGGATATAAAACCCTTTCTGTGACTTGCCAAATGCACACAAATAAATTTGGACACTGATTTCTATTTGAGACCATGGTAGCAGGTTGTACTTTTCCTCTGACTATCATTATTAACTCTTCACAAGTGCTACATCACATCTTCCATTGCTAATGTCTAGCTGACCCCATTAGATTTGTTGTACTTCCATTTGAGTTATTGAGAGGTTGCCTCTTCTCTAGTAGCTGCAGCTTTACAGGAGGATGCTCCTCAGCATATTTCATGCCTCTGGCCAGCTACACAAAGCAAATCCTGCTTTTTGGTATTTGGACCTCTGAGCACATTGGCCATGTCTATACAGCTGGCACCAGACTCCTGCACTTCTGCAGAAGCTGGCTGGATGTGAAGCAGGCCTTGGCTGGAAGCTGTGTGATTGTCCTAGAGTGGTGCAGCACCTGAGCACTTATACATGTATTACTGAGGGGATATGCATGCTAATGCAGCTGATTCCAGGCCACCACTGCTTTGTATGCAGCCAGCCCAGGGTGTAAGCAGAGTCTGGTTGCACTTGCTTGTGTAGCTATTTCTCCTGTATCCAACCGATTGTGTAGAACTGCCAGTTCTGGTCACCTAAAAATAAATTATCAAATTACAGCAAAAAGAAATAGTTGTACCGTTACAGACTATGAGTGGAAAAAGAATGCTGCTGGAAAGGGAAAAGAACTTTTTCTTTTACACCGAACTATTTCCATCAAAATGCCAGAGCATACAAAACTGGGAATTGGCAGGAGCCTCTTCCACACAGCAGTTCTCTGTTGGATGCTTAGGGGAAAGCGGCTTTGGAGCTGGATGAGTGGGGAGGCTGGAAATCCTATTGTGTGTGCTTATGATTTTGAACAGGAGAACTTCTTCATTCTGAACTGCAAAATATGGTAGTTGGTATGTGGCAAATGGTAAGTTTTGTATCAAATACGCATAACCGATTATGGAGTATGCTATGAAGCAGTGGATCCAGGGAGAACAGCTTTGGTGTCTGTTACACTGCGTTCCTAGAACTTCACTTAGTGATTGAGCGATTTTGAAGAAAGTGAAAGATAAATACTTCCACACCCATTGGAAAAGCAGATATTTTCCTTTTAGCAGAGAACATCTGTTGTAGTTAAACTTATATATTAAATACTTTTTTCTGAAAACTCAGAGCTACTGCAATTTTTA
The DNA here is from genome assembly GCA_013389905.1 of Sula dactylatra. Classification (NCBI taxonomy): domain Eukaryota; kingdom Metazoa; phylum Chordata; class Aves; order Suliformes; family Sulidae; genus Sula; species Sula dactylatra. The sequence goes on along the minus strand of WEKW01015258.1, from coordinate 20,088 downwards.
CAAGCAGTAAAGACTGAAAAGAGAATGAGTCCTTATGAATTAAAGGTCCCCTTCTATATAGAAAATAAATGCTTCCTTTGTATCAACAGAGATTTTACCATAATCTCCATGACTCAGGTAGATTGAAAAAATAAACAGAAAAAACAAACCAAAACAAAAAACCCAAAAAAACCCACAGCCTCATCCCCAAGAAGAACTCTAGAACTGTTGTCTTTCCTCGTTTTAAACAGACATAGTTTGTGTTAGTATTCTAGAAATGTAGATATATCAAAAGTCCTGCTTTACACACTAGACAATGTGAACAGCTCAATATTTGTGTAAGTGACATTAGGTAGCATTAGTCTTTGTCTCCTAAAAAGGCTAGTCTAGATAATAGTATAAGAGCCACCTTCTTTAGCTCAAAAGTTGACTCATGCTTTTAGTTACTGATTCAGCTGAACAAGTTCTGCTTACAGCACACGAACAGCCCCACACTGCTCACATGATTTAGAGAACAATTACCTTTTTGGTTACTATGATGGTGCTTTTTTGCCTCCATAAAGAAGGTCAAGAGTCACAGAAGACAGTTTAATTTATCTTTTACAATATGTTTGATGCTTTACTGATAGAAGCAATATTTTGGGGCTGATTTACAGCAGAAGGAGCCTCCAAACATGGGTTAGGAGAAGTAGTATCTGCTATTACATCAGCCAGCGCTATTATAAGAGAAAAATTTTGTGATTCAAAAGTGAATTTGATGAGAATTTTAAAAAAATAATAAATCCAAGCTAATCAGTCCCAAAGGCTTTCTTACTTTTTCTAGTTATTGCAGTTAGATAAATAGGCATACTTATACATCAAAAAATGTGGCAGAACAGAAAACACTATAAATATGCCTTGTTTGAGGACCAGCCACAGCTTTGATACTTGCAACATTGGCTACAGCTAGGTGTTTTATACTAGCCTGACTTAATTCAGTGGAGTATGGATTTGCCCAAATTAGGTTTTGATTACAAAAAAAAAGGAAGAATGCAAATTGTTTAGTCCTGCTACAACTTAATACCTTGTTCAATCTGTGAATTTCCAGTTCATCTACACATAATTTTCACCCTGTCATGGATTAGTTAAAGCTTCCAAAAGAGCCTAAGGGAAATGTAGAGCATTGATTTACAGTGCTAATAATGCAATGTTAGAAACTAGCTGTTATGCCTTGAAAGAGTAGCGGAAGCAATTATATGCAAGATGTGATTGTTTTTATGTGAGTGGAGATAAAAATGACATGGTTGATGAAGTGAGCTGTTGGAAAATGTCATTATATTCCTCAGTGACTAAATTTCCTCTGTCCCCCACAAATGGAAAGAAATCTCGATAATGTAATGTTTTAAAATCTGAGTTTCTTTTTTAAAAGCACTTTTCATTCAAAAAATCTTTTTGAACAAAGTTTGGGAAAAATTTGTAATATGTTTTTCTCTGAAACCCTTTCTCTTTTAAATATAATTGTGAAAGGCTGGGAAGTTTGTGGCTCAGTTTCATTATTTCATATGGTCTTCATTTTCTCTTATTAAAAGCAAATTAAATTTTATATATACACGTACGTGTGTGTATGTGTATTTATAATGAGAGAGAGAAAGGGTAACCTTCAACCTGGAAGAGGTGACAGAAGACTCAGAAATATTTTCCCGTCACTAATTTAGCCATTCCAGCTTAGTTATATGTGGTCAACTACTAAATTTCACTTTTCAAACTGGCCTTTGCTCATGAAACACAACATGTTTACTTTGGCTGCAGGAGCTTTAAGCAGACGTGGTATGAGAGGCGGACAGTGCCAAGTTGGTTGAAAGGTCCATTAAAAGGTTTTAAAGTGGGCAAGGAGGAACAGTGCTACTTATTTATTTGAACTGAAAGTATTGAAATACAAGCATATTTTTTCCTAGTTGAGAATGTAAGATACCATTGGCAAATGGCTGTTGATTATTTGTAGACTTACAAGAAATAATTATAATCTATTATAAGTAGAATTATTTGAACTTACTCTCTTCTATAGACTTATTTTGTTTACTTAACAGCTTATGAAAAAAAAGAGTAAAATTCATATTAATACTGAGGATGGGGAAAATATTTAAATTATTAACAGTGGTTTGAGTTTAGCCTGGGAGGATACTGGTTTTTCTGAAGCTGGAATGAAATTATTTTTCTTTCATTTGCCTAAGGACTGAAGTCCACAAATTATGGCAGGTCAGCTGGTCTGCAAATAGCTTTTAATTTGTAATGCTTAGTGCGTAAATTGGTATTTTTTTCATTGCATTTTGAGTTTCGACTTAGATTTTAAAAAATGATGTAATGAAATACAGAAATATATGATGTCCACAAAACACCTTACAAAAAGGAACAAGGGAGATGTCTGTGTCTAAAACTGAGTTACACAGTTTTCCCCTTCTATTTCTCCTTCCTTTGCACATCTTTGTCACTGTTATGTACCTTCCACCTCTTCTTAGTCTTTTTTTTCTTTTGCTTTTCCTAATTTTGTTCAGATTGTAATTTTTTATTGTAAGCAACGTATTTTATTATAGCCTTTTTATAAAATTTGCATTTATTTTTCTCATTTCCTATATGTAATAATATTTCTATATGGTATCTCATAATTACATATGTAATTATTGCATTGTCTGTTCATGTATGCTTAAGGATAAAATGGAAACAAGCCATATTTCTTGTAATCCATTTGGCTCCATAGAACTAAATGAAAATAGCACCTTGGTGGAATTGTTCTTTGAGCACTTCTATGTCATTATTATAAATATGAGAAGTCTGCTACTATCTTCCATTGGTTTTAATTGTCAAAGGTTTATGTGTAATGGATAAGAGACATTATATTTTGATGAAAGTAGAAGCATTAACTCTTTTCCAGAACTGGAAGAACAATGTGGTTGTAAGAGATAATAACCGATATGAAATTTTGCTTTAAGCTGGTTCATCATAACAATAAAATTTCTCTGCATGACTTTTTGAACAACCATATGTACAATTCCTTATTTCAGTAGGACTGCACAAAGGTATGTCGTGGTGCGAGAACTCCATGGTCAAAAGAAATTTTTGCCTACCCTTTTAAAGCAGCTTCAACTTTAGCATTTGTAAATTCTTATTCAACGTACAAATTATTCCTTATGTTCCTTTGTGTTATACTTTCTCATTATAATAAGGGAAATGAACTGAGAAGACCTGTTCATGCACAGGTCACCACAGGTGACAAACACATCAGGGTTTATCTTCGTGCCTCCAGACTAGAAATCTCTCTTAAAGGAAAAAGTGTCTCTAAAGAACAAAAAGAATACGTACCTGAGTCCTAAAAGTATTCTTGCATTTCTATTTAAAACTAAAGGTGTCTGTGAGTAATTCCCACGGATATAACGTTATGGTTACCTTTAATAACTCAGCCTAAAATTTCATATGTGTTTTACTGCAAGAGTTTAAGTGTTTAGTGTAGCACAGAAAATGTCATCTGCATGGGATAGGAGAGACTGTATTTAGAAAATTCACCCCTTGACTACTGGAGTACCAGATTCTTGCCCTTTTATTTCCCAGTAGTGCCTATTTTTATAAGTAGCACTAGTTGGATTTAGATACAAGGATGTCAAAAGGGGGCTGAGCTTACATTGTAGTAGTGTAATTTGTTTCACAAAAAAAATTTCTTTAATAGGAAAAAAGTAGAAGCCAAAGGAAGTAATATCTTCAGTGTTTGTGGCATTTGCGAGTTACTTTCCATACTTTAAAAGTGTTCCAGCTTTTTTTCTTTGTAATACAGTGCTGCTTCCTAATTTAATAACTTTCAAGGTAATCTTTAGCCTAACAAATTATTGGAATAAACCTAAGAAAACTGTAACAATAAGAGACATTTTTGCAAAAGTTAATCTGAACATCTAAAATGCCATGAGGAGAACTACTTTATTCCAGGTTTGACATCTGTCTCTTATTTTTAAGCAATGATGTTCAATTATTTAATGTGTTACACAACATCTTCATCAAGTGCATGTTTTTATACCTCCTAAATTGTATTGCCTACATTTCTGCAAGATATGTGCTTCTTTCTTACTCAGTAACCTTTTTCTTTTTTCCCCAAGGTGTCATAGCCATTGGAATGGTTTATGTGCATTTCCAGGTGTAGGTTCTTGAAGGTTCACATTTTATGAGTAATATGTGCTACTGTGGTCTGTTAATTCAAAGTAATTTGGAGGCAGAAGGACAAGCCACGAGCATGTGGATAAAGTCCAAAGCACAATGCTAACTGTCATCCCTCTATTTCTGTGCTTTAACTCTGGGACACGCCATGTAATAAATTACCTTGCATCAAAACGGCAATGTGTGAACGCGTGCTTTAGTAACCTGTGGTAACTGTGAAATTATACAAGTAATAAATTATAGTCTTTATAGGCTAAGCCAAAGTTTCACAGCTGAGCCCATCTAGTGGACTGCTGCCACCAAAAGGTCAGCTTCTCTGCCCTAGCTCTGTCCTCCCCCTCCTGTGATCTCCTCATTCCCTTACGTGATGTGTGGCAATTGTCATGTTCTTCTGGGACCTGCTTTAGCTGAGATAGCTGAAACTAATCAACCTTATTTGCTGGTTTAGTGTTCTCTCATTGTAGAAAATTAAAGAGCATTACAGAGATGTTTCACCAGCACTGGATTGAAGGAGTGAGCAAAGAAGGAACAGGTCCATAAATCACTTAGCATGTTTCATAGACTATATTTTTAATTCAGGTCTTTGGCTCTGGCCAGGGTCACAACAGATAGTTACTACAGTTTAGCTGACTGGTGTGATTTTTATTTTTTTTTTAAACCTGCACCTTGCATGTGAAACAGAACCATTTGTTCCCTTATATGGTTAGAAGTAAACTGAGGTCCTGAAAATGAGCGATGTTGCAATTTGTCTTTTATAACTTTGAAAGGTTGATTACATCAGTGCATTCTAGATATTTGAAATCCTTTTGGATTACTCAGTAGTTTGGGGCATCTTGAGTTAAGACATAATGTTCTGCAGGAAATCAAACCAGACTGGATTCAGATCTATGATGGCCAGTAATTTCAAACTGCTTCATACTGGAAAAGAAGACTGGAGAGAAGCGTATGTCGGAGGAAGGGATCCAGTGCTCAGCTGGTCCAGCTCCTCTTTCCCCCTGTACATGCATGACTACATACAGCCACCACAGCAACCTCTGAACAAATCAGATAGTCAGTCCTCCATTGCAGACGTGCAGGAATCTGGGATGTGGCCACCCTCCTGCCCATGCCCACTGGTTGGTCAGAGCTAATTGCAGGTGGACCACGCTCGTGGACTCTGCTGGTTGTGGCAGCGCAGCAGTTGAGCGCCGAGGCTGGACTCCTCTTGTGTGTGGCTGGTGCCACGACATTGGAGTAGGAAGAGCTGTGACCTTATCCTGTGCTAGAGGCTGCAGAATTTGCAAACTTCATAAATATTAAGGAGAGCTATTTCTTAGTTAAATCACTTTTTTAAACCTATAGTAAGAACTTATTAATCTAAATAGATTGCAAATGAAACCAGGAAACTTCCATTAGTACAAAAGCAACTGTACAGACTTTTAGATAAAACTCGGATGCAAAAGAAAACATATGTACTATTTCACATTATTCTGTGAATTCTAGGTTGCGTGTTGAAACAGTCCTGAAAGTATAAGCAAAAGATTAGAATATAATAGGCGTTTGGTTTGGTAAATAACAAATATAGTTGTACTTCTTGCTACTATTTGATATATTCTGCATGTTTTTTAAGATCTATGTCTCATATAATTGAAATATTAAAGTAGATTCCCTGAAGTTAAATTATTTATTCTGAATCCCTCAACTGTTCAGTATTCTAATTAATTTTTAGTTCCTGCATTTAAACTCATGCAATTTTGCTTTACTGCAAAATTGTTACCATTTTCCATGCCTGTCCTCAACAAAGATGGACTGTGCTATTCCTATGGAAATGGAATGAGGTCACCTTATGGAAATGTTTGTCATATAATGAACATAGGAGAGAGTAAAAATGGAGCATAAAAGTGACAGAAAGAAAATTGTCAGCTATTGGCAAAAGCTGAGAGGAGTAGAAGGAAGCATGTGGCAGCAGGAAAGTGTGCAAGAGGAAAAGGAGAGAGCAATGCAAAAGGAGGTGGAGTGGAAAGCTGGAAATGAGTTCCCATTGTTCAAAAAAGATAGCATGGCAGCTTTGCATACCCCAGTAACACGGGTGGGTCAACATCTGTGTATTCACTGAGACACAGGCAACACGTTTAAGTCTGTATTCAAAAATGAATGTTGGCTGTAGATGATCCTACAAAGACACTGTCAGAATGCAGTGACGTACTTCGTCAAGCAAATGTTCCTGCAGCCTAGTGTGCTGACTTATGATAGTCCTAAGCAGATGCTTGGGGAAGAGGAGGTAAGCATCCTAAAAGATGAAAACATCAAAGGCTGTTCAGTTTGTTTTTAATTTCATTTTTCTTGGGATTTCAGTCACGGTTTTTGACTACTTGGAGATGACAATACTTCTGTGTCTAAGTACACCTATCATGCTGTCTCCTTTTTGTTTCTTGATAAAAATTTAATTTCTTGGTATGTCTTGATTTTCTTAGAAAAAAATAATAAAGATAATTTTTAGTTAATAAATATTCTCTCCTCTGAATATTTTTCATGTCTTAGAGTTTGAAAATTGGAACCTTTTACTTTTTCTACCAGAAAAAAAGAAGCTAACCAGCTGAACTTCAGCAAAGTATTGTGTCTTCTCCTTTGCAGCTTTTTGAAAGGAACCTGATACTTGGGTTACAGTAGTGCTAATGTGCTAATAAGGATCTAATAGTCTTATTTCAGTTACGTAGATTATATTTAGGCAACCTTGACCCAATGGATTGTTGTTTTCCTCTGTTTCATAAAATAGGGTATGATTTTGATGTACCGCTCATTTTGAGAACAGAGCAAGCTATTGATCGCTGTATTCTTCCAGACTCCGATGTAAAAGCACCTGCCAATTGCTGTGTATCATATTTGTACTTACACTGTCATCTGCAAAGTGGCCTAACAGAGGGTTATGATGTTCCTTAATGCCACCCATGTGGGTGTCTGTCCTAAAAATAATCAGATAATGCTATTCAAGGTAATGCCACCCAAGCATGTTGACTGCAACCACTGCCTACTGTGCAAGCTATCATCTAAAATACAGATGAGTCACATTACGCTCATTTTGGTTCTGTCTGCTTTAGAGTTGATAACGGCATGCAGTTTTGCTCTCTGTGGCCTATTCTGTCGTTTAAAGAACCCACCGTGTACAGTCTTTTTGCTTTCACCTATTTGCCAGATTATGGGGGAAGACAACCTCTGTTATTCAAAGGACCCATGTATTGTTTGATGCTGGGGTGGGCAGCTGTGAGCAGTGGCACTTGTGAAACATTACCCCCCAAAATTACTACCTGATTGTATCCTGAGACTTAAACAGATTCTGTTTTAAAGGATCACTTAGGCCAAAGCTTGTCTTTGCAAAAGGCAGACATTCTTAGTTAAAGATATAGATGTTTTCCCCAACATTATCTTTATTCTACTTTTTCCCTTTGTGTAAATTGCTGAGTAGAGTTCTTTGGGTTTGATTTTTTTTGATACTATTTTCTTCTGAACCAATAATCAGTGGTGGTTTCTATGGTCCATATAAGTTTTATTAAAGACAGATAAATACTGAGCTAAAAGGTAGCCTTAGTACGATTCAGTGAAATTCTTGTTCCTCCTTTTCATGTTCAGAAGTTATTTTCAATAGATTTCTTTTTTATCTGAATTGTGTGCTATTGTCTTTTCCCATGTTTCACAAAAAATATTTGGTGACCATATCTTGGAATCATGGTTAGGGTTGAGTTTTCATCCAGACACTGCTACCACAATCTGCATGGCTGATTTTTCCATGAAAGACCTTAAGTGTGATTTCATATTTGTTCTTGACTGAACTCTGTTCACTGATGATTTATTTCTTTCTTTAATGTAAAGTGAAAGTTGATGGCATCACCGTTGCTGGGCCATTGTGTGTGTGTGGTACCCATGGTCACCCTGTCCAGAGACAAGAGTCACCTGTGACAGTGTTCCCTCTCTCTAGTGGGAGAATGGAAGACCGTGTCATGGCTGATGTGGGTCAGCCATGCCACCCAGACTGCAGGGGAGCAGATAATACTAGAAGTTGTAAATGTAAGGTACTACTGCAGTATTTGCAAGTTGAATTATTTTTGCTTTCTGTAAAAATTTTCCAGGCTATGATCAGTTTTTCAGTAATGTCACTTCTCATACCCCTACAGTCAAGGCACGCAAAAAGTACTCTGGTGAAAGGAATTTTTAAAATGACATTTTGTTGTTCAAGAGGGAGAGTGTTTATAAATGTATTTATAAAAGTATTTATAACCTTTCCCTGAAGTGTGTAGTGAATGAACATGACAGTGGACTTTTTCAAATTAAAATAAAATCTTTGAGAAGAGTAATTAAACTGTTGCTTGCAAGATACTGGAAGGGTAAAGAAGTGAGTGCTTTCTGAGTATCAAAAGTTGAAGAAAAATCACTTGTAAGTCAATGAGGAAAGGAACCACAGAATCATTTAGGTTATCTGAATTGGTTAGTAAGCAACTAACTCTTTTCTCATCCCCCAAATAATTAACAACCAATTGCATCCTTAATCTAATTTAAATTTGGCAAAGTAAGACAAATTTATCAAACCTTTAATAATCTTGGGGCAGAATTATGAAATACATGTATGCTTTGAACTTGACCCAGAAAATTACTTAATGCAAAAATAAATAGCTCTAATGCTGTTTCTTGGAAAGTATTAAAAATAAAAATTCAGCACTTGGAACTACTGATGTGATTGGTAATAAATAATACACCATTCTGTCAGGAATTGTGCATAGGGCATTGTTAAGTAATTTATAACCAAAAGATCAGGCTGAGTCTAGTGGAAAATGGTCATAATGAGGAAAAGGCTGGTGATCTGCAGTCTCCCATATGCTTGCAGAAAGTCACTGAGCTTGAAGGGAAGCTGGAGAGCAATTCTGACACTGGAAGAGCCACGAATAAGATTTTTTGCTGTCAGAGTTACTCAGACTTCTTATATTCTGTTTAAGTTCAGGTTGTCCCTGGTGCAAGATTTGCTTACCAGGTTAGACAGTCGAGAGCAGAGTATTTACATGAGCTGTAATGATAGTTTCATTGCTTTCAGTGAAGCAGCTATGTTAGTTTGATCTTGCTAATTCCTTTATGCTATAAGCGATCTGCAAATCTGTTGGCAGCCTTTTGAAATGGTAATCTTAGGCTATGCCTGTATTAGTAAATTGAGCTGTGCCAGGGCCGAGGCCCAGGCCCCAGCAGGCAAATGGTTAAACTCTCCTTGTCCTCCATGTGGCCCAAAGCAGTTGCCATGTTCCCAGACAATCCTCAGGCACACTCCTGGAGTTAGGGACTTGGCCAGCCTAGCAAATGATCCCACTAGGTGTTTGGATGGAGCCTTTTTTATTCTTTTTTTTTTTCTCTTGATATTTTACTTGTGTATGACCAGACTGTGCCAGTTGTGCTCAGGGCCAGAGAGCAGCAGGCGATGGCCCTCTTCGGCGTCCTGGCCTGGGAGGTAGAGAGGGAACTACCAAAGCACACCAAAATGTTCTGCAACCTGTAAAAAATATGTTGACACCAAATGGCAAATACTTCAATGAAAAATATTGTCATGTAAAAAAGATGTCCAAAGCCAAACAGTATTTGATAGAATTATATTAATTTGGTGATTCCTAAATGCAGCTCCATATGAGGTAAATTTTATTATGTTAATCCATTCTATAAATGTATTAGAAAACATTATTAATTATATACTCAGATAATAGCTTGAAGCAAGTTGATATAATAGCTCTAAGATGTTGCGCATAGCAAATAAGTCAAGTCCTGGCAAAATAGAAAAATAAATGAAAATTTTAAGTTTTAACTAATGTGGGCACTCATACACTTTGGACATCCTTTAGGCTACCAAGGGAAGATATGCCGAATCTTTCAAAATAGCATTCAGTAACTAACTGTTAGAGGAAAATAAAGCTCAATCAGCAATGGCTGTGTTTAGGAGAAACAATATTGTCTGGTACATTTCTCTCTCACTTCATCTTATATTATTAAAGATATTCTCTGATTTATACCACAAAGTAATTTAGGCCACGATTATTAAAATGAATACTTTTATTTCTCCAAGCTGCTTTTTTACCAACCACAAAGTCTAAAATCTTTAATTTTAGGAAGGCTGCATGCTGTATCATGGAGGAATTTCTGGCACATCCATTTTCAAATGAAGGAAGAACATTCTGCTCTTTGTAACAGGCTACTTAGGTCTTCTGCACAAGCAAACATGATGATGTTGCATTTAAAAATATGTTTGGCTGCTTTATGTGTAAAAATGTGTTAAAAAGTAAGTGCTTTTAAATTCTTAATGCTACTGGAAGACAATATCAATTTGGGCATAAAGGAAGGACATTTTCTTTGGGGTGCTCTCCAGCTTTCTCTGATTTTAGTACTGCTCCTGTTGGTAAGGTGCGTGAGGATGAGTATGGGGATAGGTCTCACAGTCAGTGTGCAGATCTTTGCAGGTGATGACTATCTGCAGCAGATCTCCTGGATCTTCCACCTCACACTTGAGGAGACCCTAAAAACATGCTGGGGTGCAGGATGACCCTACTGAACAGACCTCCTTAAAGAGGTGATAAGCCATTACAGAGCTTGTATTATCAATATAACTGCAAATGCCTGGAATGAAAGACTATGAATTAGCTTTCCTGAAGCACAAATGTTAATATTCAGTCTTGAGCCCTGAATCAGCCCAACTAAGGTTAGGGACATGCCTAACTTTAGAAGTGCTGTTCACTTTCTAAAAGTGTCTTAAATGTTTTTATTTTGTTATACAGAAGTGGAAACACAAAAAGTATTGAGCTCATTGAGCATATTGAGCAATATTGAGTAATTCCAGTGTCAGGAGCTACAGGGCTAGACTGAGGAAAGGTGGATTTTGATATGAGCAGATTTCAGGTGCAGTGTGGAGTTGGAAGGAGTGGATCAGGAAAATAATAATTTTGGGAGGGTACTTGGATGACACAAGCTTCAATGGGGGAGAATTTGACAGTAAAACCTCAGAGGAGGTGAGACATTAGGAAACATTTCTTTACCAAGGAAGTACACTGGAACAGGTTTCCTAGAGAGGTGGCTGATGCCCGAAGCCTGTCAGTGTTTAAGAGGCATTTGGACAATGCCCTTAATGATATGCTTTAACTTTTGCTCAGCTCTGAAGTGATAAAGCAGTTGGACTAGGGCATCATTGTAAGTCTCTTCCAGCTGAACTATTCTATTCTATTCTATTCTATTCTATTCTATTCTATTCTATTCTATTCTATTCTATTCTATTCTATTCTATTCTATTCTATTCTATTCTATTCCAAATGGATTGGAAAAGAATTGGAAGTAGAGGGGGAAAAGCAAGAGTTTTTTGAGGGGAGCATTGTGGGAAAAGGAGGTAGAGTTTGATTGCAAGTGGCAGTGGGTGGCATGGCCAGAGTTTAGGAGAGTGGAACTTCGGGAGGCAAAGCATTGGCACTCTGGGATAGGGAAGATTAGATTTGGGAGGAACTGGGACAAAAGAAGTAAAGCCAGGGGCTTTCGGGGAGAGGAGTTTGGGGGAGGAAGACTGGAGAGATATGGGAGGTTCTACAGCAAAATGGACCCGGAGTCAAGATCAGCTTCAGCTGCCAGAGGCCATTTCCCTCTCTCAGACATATGCATGGTTTTGAAATGTCTTTGCCTTGACTTTTTGCCTTCATAAAGCCCTATGTTTCAAATTTCAGGGACCTATTTTCTTAAAACAAATGCCAAACAGCTTTAAGATTCTGATCTTCCTTTCATTCCAAAGGTAACAAACAAACCCAGCATTCATATTCTGTCCTTGATTCTCTGCTTCCCCACTCCTAGATAAAAAGGCTGTGGAGTGTAATTGAGAGCGGTAGCTGTGACAGCTTTTATGCTTTCCTTTTGCAGACTCATTTTGGGGCATATTGATTGATGTGTGTCCTGGTGTGTAAGTTCCCACACCAGACTAAGATACATCTGAGGACCTCTTATAAGAGGAGCTTTGGGTCAAATGTGTTTAAGTAAATATGCTAGAGATCTAACACATTAAAAATAATAATTTAAAGTAATATAATGCTAAAAATCTAGTAGTGTACAAGATGATGAGGTGTGACGTACTCTTGTTAATATTGGGCAAACTAATGAGTTCTTTTGAGTTATCACTGTACATTATTTAATTTCAGGTATGAAGGAAATGTGCGGGCAAAAATAAACCCATACTTGCACTGTAAGATAAGGCACGAAACAAGTTGTGTTGGTGGCTTCCTATGTCAAATTTGGGCCCTCCTGTATTAATGTGTAACACAAGAACTCTCTGTAAAGATGATTTTTCACTTTATTGAGATGGGTACTTTGGAAATGTTGCAGCTTAGTTTAACTGTGTCCATAGAGTGGAGCTGTAACAGCGATTGGCACAGTGAGGATCATCTGGAATCTGCATTGAAAGTTAATTTTTGTCCCTTCAAAAGCCAGTTTTCAAACCTTGAAGTAGAGTAAGGCTAATACCACAGTTAGTTGGTGGGGACCTTAAAGTTCAAAGTAGGATTGTGGGGTAAAAATCTATTCATTAAAAGTTACTGGGTAGACTGCGAAAAATACCTGAAACATTTCCCCTCCTTCGGCCTAAAAATAGCCAAATCAGTTTAGAGGAAATCTTGGAAGGTAGCCAAAAAAAAAAAAAAAAAAGAAACTTGTATGCCAGGTATCCGGTCAAATCTTGTCTAAAGTAAAAAAAATTAGTGATTAGTGACAGTTTTCAACACAGCCCCAGTTTTATAGCTGTGATAAGCTGCTTCCCAAAAAAAGATGGTAATTTTTGCAACCCTTTTTTTACACTTTTTCATGTAGATACATTTCCAAAATATTTAAACAAGAGCAGACATCAAAACAGATGAAAACAAATGAAGTATTTGTTTTCAGCCTAATTTTTCAGCACTTCTGTGCAACTCACTCTTTTTGTTAAGCTCAAGCAGTTTTGCCTACAGCTATTGTAAGTGTTACAAGGCTGCTCTGGAATATTTTAAACAGAAGTCTTTTGAACACACAGGAAATACTCATTGTTAGTAATTTGTTAAGTGATCAGGCTATTAAAAATCTAACATATTATTAATCTGGGACACAAGTAGTATTTCTTTCAATTGGCTTAACAAGTAGGACAAAACCCCCATTCAAAATGCGTCCCCTTGGAAATGTGAGTGAATTACAGCAGAAATAGTTTTCTGATTGTGTACATTGCATGAAGGAATATTAAAAGCATTTGAAGGCACAGCTAAATCATTCTGCGATTCAAGCACTGAATTTAACATGAGTGGAATACTTAGTGCTATTTTAACATTTTGTGTCATTTCCCGAGATTTGAATGGAATGTCTTTTTCCGACTTGCAGTAGTGTCTATTACTCAATTGTTCAATGCTTGCTAGTATAATTATAAAATATAAGCAAAAATCAGCATATTTTATGAAGCATCGTATTTTATACCATAAACATACTTTTCTTTTTAGAAAACACTATATTGGATTTTTTTCTTTAGAAATACTATGGTTGGGGGAGAGTTGTAATTGCTATATATTTTAGTCATCGATCTAGTTCCTTTTCAGTGTCCAGCTACAGGAATTTGTGTTTGTCCTACCTTTTAGTTGAATGAAAGCTGTCCCTCGTTAGAGGGAGCGTCTGCTTGCCAGCTGTCACCGAAAGTCCCTGCTTTCTTAACTCAGAGGTGCTCCTCTTGCAGCAGGCATGATTCACAGGAGTGCTCAGCAGGCATTTCAGAAGAGTTAGAAGGAGGCAGCCCTCTCATTCAAAAACCCTTTTTTGGTGTCTTTTGGACTTTTTAACTTATTGAAAAGCTGAACTGAATCATATGCTGGCTACTGACTGACGGGTCTGCCTTCTGATTCAGTTCCAGGAGAGAATAATTTTTTGTTTCCCAGCAGAAAATGGCTGTGTATGAGAGGTGGAAGGGGTTTGGGAATTCTCACTCATTTAACCCCTGTGTTCTTATTTATCTGTGTTGAAGAGGAGCATGAAATTTATTTGACATGTCTCTCTAACGGGATGGGCTTTTTTTGAGAGTAGAAACAAATTTCTTTATGTTCTGTAACCAATAAAAATTGGTTCTTAGGAGAAAAAGTTACAGCATTTTCCCATGTTTTTTACTGTATTCATATTCTTGTAATAAAACTCAGATTTCAAAAAGAGGAGACAAGCTTCCTAGAAGGTCTTATGAAAGCCTTCATGTTTGTCATCCATTTTTCTGCTTCTGTGACTGTACAGGTCAGATACAATATCTGTGAATCTTTTCCGTATTAAGGAATGATAGGTAAGTCCAAAGTATTAGTGTTTCCTGGAATCCAAGAAGATAATCCCAAATCAAGATCTTTCTTCCTTTCTGTTACCACTTCTGAATCTATTAATTCAAGTGTTGGATTTGGATGATGTGAAAATTCCATCTTTTAAACACTGGTTTCATGCCTATGATAGTCCCATACTAGACTTTCAAAGATGACTATGCTGTGCTTTATTGAATCCATATTTTATCTCCTGTTTTCTTGTTTTTATCTTGTTGATATATCTGTTATGCTGATACTTACTTTCAGGATAAACAGTTATTTGTTATCAAAGGAAGAAAACATTGCTTTTGGAGTATAATCAGTCACTGCCATAGCCCTTGGGAGAAGGAAAAAAAGATGAGAAAATTAAGTATAAATCTTGAAGATGAGAGTGCAGGGTGTGAATTATCATCATATCCCTTGGCTGAGGCAGATTTGTGTTTTTTACAGTCACTGTTTCATTTTGACATTTCTCTGATGTGAGACTTGTAACTACATCTTAAGAGTGCTTCTTAAACACCGTTACAGTTACATTATGGTGTTATTTAAAAATGCAATATCAGAAAAGTTACATACTTCTGTTAATTTATATAGAGAACTCTAATTCTCATGTTCCCTGCACCTTAGTTTCAGAGATATTTCAAACCATTTTTCAAAATTTAGTGCAAAATACTTCAGAATTTAGATATCAAAATTATAATTGGCTCTATGGCCTTGAATTTTATCTGCAATGATATGGGAAATACTTTTTACGTCTGATTCTTTTCTGTAGTTAGCCAAAATCTTGTGAGAATAGTTTGTCTACAGCCTTTGATCCTGCTACATGGAATGTATTCTTTGAGAGCTGCTTAACTGCCTGATTCATCTGATTCATTTCAGTTTAATATGAGTCTGTTCACTCTAAGGATGAGCAGGTTTCTGAGATAATATTAACTTAATTCAAACTGCAGGTCAGTTATGGCTCTAAACCTGAAATTAACATCATTTGGCTGAAAATTTCAGTTTAGTGCCATAGAGAAGACTAAGTGGGAATGCTGCTCAGGAAGCAGCAATCCCATTCATTTCTATGGCATTTTTGACAATGACTTCAGGAGAGACAAGCTTTTCACTGAACTGCAGAACTTCTCTACATTTAGAGGCACAAGGCTCTCACAAGGCACATCTCTTTCCAGGTGATCAATCATTTTTTGCTGTTCCTTTTATCATCCTAAGGGACTGAGGGCTTGATGTGCAGAAGGGCAGAACAGAAGGGCATAGTACAAGTGAATGGGATTTCTGTTTATAAATAAGTATAGAAGATAGAACTCTGTCAAGAAAAGGGGCATCCAAAATTAGTGGATATATGTGCCACAGAATCTTTCTGCTTCAGGAAACTGGGGATTCTTGTAGGATGGGAATAACAAAATACCGGTATCTCATAGGAATCTGATGAATGTTCATAAATGTATGTAAAGCTCTCAGATGCTGTGATGGGTGGTAATGCTGACAGTCATAAGGAAGCCAATATCAAGAGATTTATGTGCAAAGTGTATGCAAGCCTGTAAAAAGCATATAGAAATAGGGTAGTGAGCCTGACATATTAAGAGGAAAAAAATGAAACTGCATGGTTATAATGTACAAGGAATATAACATTATTTTTCTGGAACTTCAGTCTCAACTGTTTGCTTCACATAATGGATACATGACGTGATATTTATGATAGATCTTTTAATGAAAGTGACATTTCCTGTCCTATGTTTATTGGGCTGGCCCTTTAACATGTATCTTAACTTCCTTAATGCACCTCTTTAAATTCACAGTTTAGGACTGCCATATATGTAGTCCAGAGTGGTAAGTGCTGCAGGAGTGTTGAGAAAGACAGGAATTGGCAGCAGGTCAGCTACTGGTCTCCATAAAATAGTTTCTGTATATGTGGGCCTGAATTCAGTCTTTGTCAGTTCTGATTTTTTTTGAGTTAAATGCACTTGTACTTGGCCTTTCACCCATCACTGCTGGGTAGTTAACATGGCTGGGATAAGGACAGGATAAACCATCATTCCTTTGCAGTAGATCATTGCTTCTTCCCCTCTCCCTTCATATTTTCTTAGTCCCATTTTCCCATGTCTGTTTCTTAAAAATTTCCACCCTAGTTCTCTTCAAGATTTGTCATTTCTTGGGAGACTCTTTTGTCCCTCTCCAGAATATCAAGGTAGCTGAGAACTGAGAAGCTCATTGCTCTCAGCCGTGGCTGCTTCTCCACTGGGGAAGGAATTGCAGGCACGATCCTGTTTGTGCTACGGAGACTTGGAACAGGGGTGCATTGAGTTGCTATGCAGGAATAATGAATTATGTAATCCTGCTGGCACGGCAGCACTATGTGGGAATAGCAAATGCATAGGAAAGATGGAATCTTTGGAGAATTTTACTGCCTAAATCCATAATGCAAATTTCAGAAGTGTGTATTTTAGATTGTTGCTGAAATGTAAAAACAGAGCACTGTAACACCAGGAGACAGCCTGTGCTGTTACAAAAATTTGACGGACCTATATTATAAAAAGTAAGAGTTTCTTATTAATATGATTTTTAGGTGGTGGTGGTTGTTGTTGGTTTTGTTGTTGTTGTTATTATTCTGTGTGAGTAAAACAACTTTTTCTTGTTCTTTGCATTCATGGCAATGGCCAAGCCATTTTCCTGAAACTCTCTACAAATAAAATCTTTTCAAAAGGTAAAGAAATCGATCATGATGAAGCTGTCTGGTGTGGAAAATCCTGAATGACAGGTAGACGTTTAGCAATCACTCCATTTAGGAGTGGATATGCCTACCCACCCTAGCTGTAGGTATGGTGCTTTATCTATAGATTCGTTCTTCTCATGCCTTTTTCAGGGCAAAGGAAATCCTTGAAGGACAAATATTTTTAATCCTGTTTACAAATCTTGTTCTGAATGTAAACCAGGCCTGGGTTCTTCTCTTAAATTACTTGTCATTGCAATACCTGTAATACTAGAAAAGACTTCCAAAATCAAATCATTGATACAAGCTGACTTCATTGCAGTAAATCCTGCATACAGCAAAGTGTATTTTAGCAATCACAGCTATATAACTTTAGTAGGCTTTTATTTATCTTAAATTAAATCATGTTGTCGTGAACACTGTAGTCACATACTTCTTTTCTCAATTCAAACTCTACTTGACATTTAACCACTCATTTACTTTGCTATTTTAATTTATTAAATATATAATTAGACTTTTTGATGAATGGAAATCAGTGCCATAAAACAATCATGCACACAGTCACTGTTAAATTCTAATTAACATTTCTTTACTCTGAATACCTAGTTACTAACCCTATTATAATGAATTTAATGGCTGTTAGTTTTGTTTCCATTAGAGCTGTAGAGAGGTCAGACTCTGCTGCTCATCATAGAATTCTGGGTATTGTCTGAGTTGTGTTGGTCTGCTTTGGAAAATGAATTTTGCATTCAAAGTGAATTTTTTTTATTTGTTGACACATTGGTACATACTTTTGTACACCTTCAAACTTGACTTCTGTAATTCATTCTTTTAGACAGGAATCATAATACAAATTTCAACACAAATTATGTATCAGTATAAAATACTTCAACTGATTTTTTCAATGTTTTGTTAGTAGATACATTGCTTGTTATTCTTTGTTAATGGCACTAAATCACGCATGACTGTATCCCAGTTTTCAGTAGTGTGAATATATTTAGGGTTGAGGGGTTTTTTTTCCCCAACCAAGCATGAGTCCATAGGATCCAATTATGCTGTAGTGGAAAAAACAAACAAATAATCATAATCCGTTGGATTTTAGTTGCTAAGGAGGAAGAATCTGAGGCCAGATGCTTAAATGAAATAGAGATGTCGTAGAGCTGTAGCTTTCTCTAGCCATCAAGTGTGTAATTCTGATGGAGACAGAGAAGTGATCACTAAAGATCTTACTCTGTTTAAACAGAACCTTTTTTGTTTCATGGTCCCCAGCTCTATTCTTGTTTTCTGTGAAGCCTTCTGCACTGTTTCTGGAGCCAGAAAAAGAGCTGTTAAAACCAGATCATCACAGAAAACAAGCAGATAGTGGGCAAAAAACTCTGAGGCTGGGTACCATTGATCTAAAAGACTTATTTTCATTTAAGTAGGTAAATATTGCATTTGTAAGAAGAATTTTTTTCATTTTTTCTGAATAAGAGTTTATACATTTTCTTTTTCCTGTCTCTTTATTAAAGCCTTCTCAGTTTTCTTTTTTTTTTTTAATATAGCTGTTAATTGTGATGATAAATGCATTTCATCCAAAACATGTTGTTTTGGGAAATTTGAATATTACAAATTCTCTTTCATCATTTAGTTTTCACCTTTCATTAGAGATCGCTCTGCTTGCCTTAAGATCTGCCTAAGAAAGCTTTGAATACATTTCTACTTGGAAAGGAGAAACTGGTGGTATTTCAGTTTTTACTTCTAAGTTTTCCTAGCCTGGAGTGCCAATAAATATTATGAAAGGTAAGATTAAAAAAAAACCCAGGAAATAAAAACAGGAGCTGGCAAATTTCCTCACAGTTTTGGCATCTCATAGTGTTTGACCTTGCTCTTCCATTTAGAAAGACATTTAGTCATTATAATTTGCTTTTAAAAAATATTTAAATACAGATTTCAAAAGATGTTGTTTAAATGGGATTTGTGATTTACTTTTTTAATACTGAAAATTAAAAGATAGCTCAAGCAAAGGATTAAAGTGATATACCATAGTCTGTGACAAACTGAATGATTTAGGAGACTGGTCATGAGCTAAAATCCAAGGATTATAATTTCTAATTTGAATTCACCTATCAGGTAGTCACTGAAAACAAGTTATCATCTGATAACAATACTTTTCATTAATCCATGTGTCTTATTTCAGTTTATTGGAAATCTTGACCTTATAATAGGTACAGCCTGATAGACAGAAGCATTTTCCTTTTGCTACTCTTAATTTGTCTTAATGGAAGAGTTTCCATTTTTCAGTGGTTCTACTGCTGGTGGCACAGAGCTAATGTCAGAAGACACTGCTGTTTCTGTTGCTGTGTCATAAAAGTCATAAAGTCATGACCAATAGTCATGCACATGAAATTCCATAACTGTATAGGAGTACATGTGAGTTTATCATGATAGTCCCATCAGTCCTGATGACTTCATAAATTGCTGTAGGCTAGGACAGATGACCTATAACTAATCATTAATGTACATAATAACCTTCTTCGCAACAGAAAGGGAAAATACCTTCCAGAAAATGTTGTTCATGCAACAGCTTACCTTTAAAGTGTAAGGGTATAATTTTAATACAATCATACAGTAAAGTTCAGAATTAGATTCAAAATAGTATCTGTTCCTGCTTTTCTTCTCAGAAATTGCTGCAAGTGAGTGTTGCACACGTCATACATACTGCTTCATTTGGGAATTGATTTTCAACCTCAAATTTGGAATTTCCTGCATTTGGTTTATATAGGATCCTTTGTGTTGCCTAGTCTTAGGTATTTTTCAAGTTGCAGGGTTTTTTTAAAAACGGATCAGATTTGTCAGTTTCTGATTTTTATGGGTTTTAAAAGCTCATTGAGTTTTAATAGATGTTGAAGTTACAAAACTTAGGAA
>WEKW01015257.1:5457-128905 GCA_013389905.1 Sula dactylatra | reverse complement strand
TCTTTCCCTTCCACCCTAGTGGACAACAGGAGTAGAATAAGCAAGAACATTTTCTGTTCTGCTTCACAGAAGATACTAAATTGCCTGTCACCAGGCAGGCACTAGATGCAGCAGCAAATAGGTCCAGTGGCCCATATCAGGTGAGTTAATGCTCAGAGGACACTGAATGACAATACTGAAGCTGCTCAGGACAGTACAAGAGCCATGAAACAGAACTTGCCTGAGAGGTTATCGTCAGGTCTTCTTACGCCTGTCATTTTAAAAGGCGTTTTGGGGAAGAATGTTTGTGTCAGAACTCTTAACAACCCCTCTTCCCTTTTCTTGACTTCAATCCTCACCTTTTTCCCTTTCCACCCACCCTTGCAAAAAAGGCAGAAAGTCTTATTTTATAAACATACTTAAACGTATACTCCTGCTAGGGAAACCTGGCTTGGAAAATACAATTTTCTGTGGCTGCAGTTTAACTTTCCCTAAGTTAGGCTTGTATTAATGTTCATTTGTATTACTTGTGTGGAGCTACTTTGGTAATTTAAGAATATTAGATTACATGACTTGGCTTCCAGTCCTCAAGTAGAGAGTATAGTCCATGGAGTTTAGAGCAACCTATGTATGTCTTAACATAAGGCTTCCTAAATCAGTGATTTTCAAGTAACTGGCAACTATATCTTGAACTAGAATCTTCTGGAGGGCTTGATTTTTCTTTCTGTAGTGTTCAGGCATTTCTCGTGTTTTAGAATAATTCCTTCGCTACTGAACTTTCTGCTTTTGTGCATGACCTCTGATGGTGAGCAATTCTGGCATTGCTGTTGTCAGGCCAATTATTGATTTAACTGCTGGCTCTTAAAATATGATAGCTAACAGGAGGGGAACTCTGATTTCAAAACACCAAGGACATGCTAGATATTTAAAATTAAGCAGATTTGGGTAAAATAGTGAAGCCACTTAATTCAAAAGAAAGATCTAGTTAGAGAGTGGGATAATGGATGGGCAGAATAAAAATCTTTGAAGGTGAGAATGGCCTAGGAGCTTTCCCTGATATAGCAGACCAGCTGGTAGCATCTTTTTGCATCAGTACTATAACTAGTTGGAGTGCTGACACTAACACTGATAAACCGTGGGAGCACACAGGGAGACTTCCTCTGTTCCAAAGAGTTAAAATCTGGAATTCACCTACTGTACTGCTACTGGCATACATACAGTTCCCTGTCAGAAGACGGAGTGGCAGATGCATACCATCTGCTTTTCTCCTGTTGGTTTGTTTTTTTGTTCATTTGGTCAGTCTATGAATTGTCCCTTTTGGAGTGATCTAATTAACTCACACTGAACCATCCATCTTTTCCTCTCTTTTAATCTGCATACTCTTTTATGTGTGTTTGCTTTCTGTACTCAGCTTGCTGCTCACCAGGCAGCTTGTGTTGATAATACACGCTTTTAAAAAGGGTAGAACAACTGTGTATTGAATCAGAGCTAGAAAAAACTCCCAAGTTATGCTTTATAATATCCTTTTCTTTTTCAGTTGCAAGACAGCTGACTGTAACACCTTCATCTGAAAATGAACATGTAATTTGAGTCTGTTAGGAAAACTGGTTGCTTAACTCGGCCATGCCTTTACGTTAGTTCAGATGGCAGAATGACAAAGGCTGTAAGAAAGCACTCCTGTAACACAAATAAGTAGTGGATCGTTCATTTACTTTCAGTATTTATATTCTCTTGTAAATGTAACTGAATTCTAGAATTTTGTAAGTGAAAAGCTTACTTTGCATTTTCTGATCAGAATTTTGAGAAATACCTTTTCTTTATGGGGAATACGCTATCTTTTGCGGCTAAAGAACTTCTAAAAATCTTGACGTGATTGGTAACTTTTAATAATCCCTGCAATAGCTGTTATTACTGCAGTTTTACATGAATTTGCTTCTATAAACAGCATTATCAATTTCTCAATGGTAGTAAAAGTCCAGAGGTTTAAATTAAGTAGTCTAAAAATGTCACTTTACAATTTCCCCCCCCCCCACTTTAAAGTCTCTGTGTACACATAAAACAAACAAGTGCCTAGCAGTCTCCTCCTGTCTCCAAGATGCATCTAGAAGGTTCCTGTGACCCTTCTAGATGTCCTTCTAGGTATCTTTGTGAAAGGATGTTTCATTTAAAAAATGGGACATGGCTCTTAAAGAAAAGCAAGTTCAGTGCACCAGTACTATTGCTTCCTTGTGTTATGGCCTTGCCCGACTCTGGTGGCCAAATTACAACTCAGGTCTGCTTGGGATACGTTGATCTAATGTCAGAAGTACAGGGCAAATAGAGTTAATTTGAAAAAAATACAGTAGCTCAATGCATATTGAGTTCAGAACTCTGATTTCGGCTTAGCTGCCTGTTGTTTCATAGCTGAAACTGATATTCCAGTAAAAGATCGGGGGTTTTTTTGTTCTTTTTTTTCAGGTTGGTTCAAAGCTTATCTCCTGCCACAAACTGGTGCTAGCTTGTGTTATACCTTACTTCAGAGCCATGTTTCTTTCAGAAATGGCTGAAGCCAAGCAGACGTTGATCGAGATCAGGGATTTTGATGGTGATGCAATAGAAGACCTAGTGAAGTTTGTGTACTCCTCCCGGCTTACTCTGACAGTGGATAATGTCCAGCCTCTCTTGTATGCTGCTTGCATTCTTCAGGTGGAACTGGTAGCAAAGGCGTGCTGTGAATACATGAAGCTGCACTTCCATCCCTCCAACTGCCTGGCAGTCAGGGCGTTTGCAGAGAGTCACAACCGCATTGACTTGATGGACATGGCTGATCAGTATGCTTGCGAGCATTTTACAGAAGTAGTGGAGTGTGAAGATTTTGTGAGTGTGTCACCACAGCACCTCCATAAACTCCTGTCCTCCAGTGACCTGAATATTGAAAATGAAAAGCAAGTTTACAATGCTGCTATCAAGTGGCTGCTAGCCAATCCACAGCATCATGCTACCTGGCTGGATGAAATACTTGCACAGGTAGGGCAGACCGAGGTGCCAGGTGCCTGTCTCGTCACTGGTTTAGTTGTATAATCAACTGTTGGTACTTAGGTAGATCTCAAGATGAAAAATGTTCTTAGCACTTGATGCCTCATCTGGTAGTCACAGTTGTGAGTTGACAGTGGAAGCAGGTTAGATCTCTTGACTGTTACGAAGAAGTCCTATTCTCCAGTTTCTGCAGAGAGAAAAGTACTCACTTTATGGTCATTGCTGGGAGGGGGGAGCCAACAAAAAGCTGCATGTGTGTTAGAGCAGAAACTTCCTAGATTTAGACATAGTGGAGAACATAAAGCCATCACTTCACTTGGTTTGATATTACTACAACTTGAAATGCTTACTTCCCTTGCTGGTAAGTATTTGTACTTAAGAAAGGAAAGCAAAGCTGTTGAGAAGGTTTTTTTACATGGCTAGGAAAGCAAAACTGTAACGGAGATGTGTCACGTCAAGTTGTGTTCTAGAATATTCCATATATTTAATTAACAGAAGACCAAGATGTGTTAGTCCTATGAGCAGGCTAGGAAACGTATGCTAGACTCTTTAATGCTCACTAGACTAGCACTGCTGGTTACCTGTAGGATCCGAAAGGAGTTTGCAGTTTAATCATCTAGGCTTGATGCGAGTCCACTGTTTCTGAAAGAAACACATACAGGTATCAAAAGGTCACTCAGCTGAACTTATTTAAACACCCAGCAGAGCTTTTCCTATCAAAGCATTAGATACCTGAGTTATTCAAGCTCCATGTGTACTGGTTATGGGAGTTTAAGATACAGTATTTGAGACAGGTATGGAGAACCTGTGCTGGGGAGGAGGCAGGTACATGCCATGTGCTGCAAAATGCCCTATATATCTTAGCAGGTAGGATCAACTGCTGTTTCAGTTGTCACTGAACCCCAACTTGAGTATTTTGCATTTGGCAGAACTGCTAATATTGGTGTCACGTGAGTAATGAGAGGTCCACTAACATGCTGCTGCCGTTGTCTTCGTGCATCATTTTTCACATTTCCTGGTAAAAGATCACAACTGTTTATTAACTGTCTTCTAAAAACCTTCAGTTTCATCTAGACTAGCATAAGGTTTTTGGTACAAAAAAACTTCTTTAGTACACTATAATTAAATTTACAGGCAATATAATTTGAGATTAAAAAAAAAAATTGATTTTTATTGCCCAGTTGTGTTAGCACATGAGATTAACGGCTTTATTCTATTCATGGAAACCAGAGTCTAGAACGAAGCAATGAAAAAGTAAGCCCCTTCTTGTAAATATGGGCTATTTGCCAGAGTGTATGGAGCCATCAGTTGATTTGGACATTATTGCTAGCAGAAAACATGACTGGGCTTCTTGACAGTTATTATCCACATGATAATCAGCTTTATGGGTTTCACTGTTATAATGAGGTTCTTAATTTGTCAGCCTTGAGTTCCTTCTGCATCGCTAACCTCATGAGTCTATTACCAGGGCTACAGTGGTGCTTTTTGTCAGCTTAAAATAAGCCAGGCCAAAGTAAAGGAAGAAGTGGGACTGGAAGCAAGTGGGTGGAAGAAGTGGTAGAGATACTTGCTTACTTGAAGACAGGGACAACTGTCAGCCATATAACAGCACCATCCTGCTGCTCTGAGAAGCACTAGAGATACTGGACCTCACCATTGCTGCTGAGCTGGGACCTGCTTGACAGCAGACTCCAAACCTTAGGAAGTCAGATGGTGGTTTACTTCAGTTCTCCCCTGCTAACACCTGTCCCACCTTTGTGCCTGATTGTACTTCATATTCCTTGCTGTTTCTCTCAAAGACAGATGAAAGGTTTGCTGAAATAAATGACTGTGGGGAGGAGGACATTTCAAGGCAGTCTTAGAGAGGCTGATCTTACTTCAGATCTGCCACGTCACTAGAGATTGCTCTGGGCAGCAACCACCTGCGGCCTCACCCAGAAAGAGCCTTCCATTCCTCAGCTTGGTCACCAGCTCTCTTCTGGGGAACTGCAGGAAGGAAGGAAACAATTAGCTCTCAACCTTTTTTTGTTTCTTTTTAATCCTCTAGTCTGTCAAGTCCATGTTAGAGAAAGTGTTACTGCACTAGCAATACTGCCTCAATAGACACTTAGTTCATGCTGACAGTGGTTCCTTTTTGACCTGCCACCCAAAGAAGATGAACCATTCTAGCAAAAGCCCTCTTATGCTGGCATAGCAATGAGCTGAAAATTCATACCCTTAGCAGACTAACCTGACACAGGCTATCCTGGTAAAGCCACAGATGCTGTCTGCGTCACGCTGGGCAGGCACAGCTGCAGTACAGGCAGCAGCACTTCTTCCTCTGCTCCGCCTGGCCAAGGGACAGTTCTCGACTGCTGCTTAAATGCAAATGGTTGTAGCAAACATTTGTCACTAAAAAGAACTGTTCAAATTGCTGTTATTCTGGAAAAAAATATGAAAGTTGCTTTTTTTAGTGAAGAGCGTGGGGCTGGCAGCTGGCTCAGAAGCGGCCATCTGTTATGCGTGCATCACTGTAAATGGTGAGACTCAGTTCAGGCAGTTACTCCAACTGTGTTCATTTCTGTCAGGTACGGCTGCCTCTCTTGCCCATTTGTTTCCTTATGGGTGTTGTGGCAAAGGAAGAGATTGTCAAGCAGAATCTAAAATGTAGGGATTTGCTGGATGAAGCAAGAAACTACCACCTTCACCTGAGCAGCAGGGCAGTGCCAGACTTTGAGTACTCCATTCGCACAACACCAAGGAAGCAGACTGCTGGTAATTAAATGTGTGTCTGATTATCCAGTAGGGAGTGGTGTGGAGAAAAGGTGGCGCATCTGTGCAGGGTTAGATAGCTTGGTGTAAACATTTGTTAATGACTTAATGCAAAATTGGGCAAGCTATTGTATACCTCCCTAGTAATTAGGTGATGTTCTGTGTTTTCCTAGCAGAACTTTAGCGGTCATTTTCTTGCTTTAAAGTATTATTTATTTTTCCTGATTGGCTCTATCTGTATTAAAGCTAGAACTGTTAAGTATGCTATGACTAGGGAGTATGCTCAAAGCTATACCAAAAACAGTGGAGGCTTATCTTTCAGTGTGAGAAGGTTGAGCTAACTTCTAAACTCTTTGGCTAACCTACACCAAAAGTAAGTGATGAACATCAGACTGCAAATCCTAATTTTTACATTGTTGCATTTAGCAAACAATCTGTTTATCTCCCTAAGCAAAATCACAAAAAGCATATATAAATTATGCATTGTTTTTGCAAAAGTGTAGATAGTTAATTGCCATAGCAGCATGCCAAGCAAAGGCCAAAATCCAGCATCCAGTTATGCAGGGAAATGACCATGCCCCTTGTGAAAGGGGGGCCCCTTGAGCCCGAAGTGAAATACAACTTCTCCTGAACTACATAATTTTCAGTTCACTCTGCTGTACAACTTTATTCCCCATCTTCCTGCTAGTTTTCTGGAAACATGCTTTGTCTTCTTCAGGTGTGCTGTTCTGTGTTGGTGGTAGAGGTGGATCGGGTGACCCATTTCGCAGCATTGAATGTTACTCCATCAGTAAGAACAACTGGTTCTTTGGCCCCGAAATGAACAGCAGGAGAAGGCATGTGGGTGTGATCTCTGTGGGAGGTCAGTAAGCCTATTCAAAAGGCACTTGTTTGCTCCTTTTGCTGGAATTGGTACTTTTACTAAATAAATCCGTTTGCCAGTGGCTTAACTGTTGGATATTCTTCAATCAGTAAAGCTTTTTCCCCATGAAGGGGTTTTTGATTCTGAAACAATCAGAGAGCCTGCTTACTGAGAAGACATTACTGTCAACTGAGAGAGTTGGGGTTGTTCAGCCTGGAGAAGAGAAGGCTCTGGGGAGACCTGATTGCGGCCTTTCAATACTTAAAGGGGACTTATAAGAAAGATGGGGACAGACTTTTGAGTGGGGCCTGTTGAGATAGGACAAGGGGTAATCATTTTAAACTAAAGGATGGTAGCTTTAGACTTAGATACGGGGAAAAAATTTTTTACAATGAGGGTGGTGAAAACCTGGAACAGGTTGCCCAAAGAGGTGGTAGATGCCCCATCCCTGGAAACATTCAAGGTCAGGTTGGACGGGGCTCTGAGCATCCTGATCTAGTTGAAGATGTCCCTGCTTATTGCAGGGGGTTTGGACTAGGTGACCTTTAAAGGTCCCTTCCAACTCAAACTATTCTATGATTCTCTGAACTATATATAGCCTCTTGCATTAATAGGTGATTTAATTTTTTTTAAATCCATTTACAAAGAAATGGCCTTACACAGCAGAGTAAGCCAGCAGAATTTGCTAGTACTCATACTACCACCCCTCAATTTTAAATCTGTACAGGCAAGTCACTAAGACCATAACTCGGCCAAGAGCAGACCTACGTTTATTTTTCGCTATCCATCTTCTGAAACCAGCTCTGTGCAGTCCAGAGCAGATTAGCACCCATGATACAACTTTTCCTTGTACACGGTAGTCCCTGTGTTGCTGCAGCAGAACAAAGATGGTTTTTTCCCCCATAGAAAATCTGGAGAGACTGATACAAATGTCAAAAACTGATATAACCTGTAGTACTCAAGTTATGGGAAGATTTTTGTCTAGATATCTCAAGCTTTCTATAAAAATCCATGTCAGAACAGATCTCTGGTTGAGTACAGCATATAAAAATATAAAATCTGTACTTATTAAAATCCTGATATTGAAAACTTTAACCATTATTTGAGCTTTTTGTCTCACATAGGCAGGACATTACATAAATGAAAACTGAAATGCTGCCAAGCAGTCTCTGCATTGAAAGATGTGTATGTGTTTCAGGTAAAGTCTACGCAGTTGGTGGACATGATGGAAATGAACACTTAGGAAGCATGGAAGTATTTGATCCCCTCACAAACAAGTGGATGATGAAGGCATCAATGAACACAAAGAGGTACGTGTCCTGTGATTCAAAATTTAAGTTCT
The DNA here is from genome assembly GCA_013389905.1 of Sula dactylatra. Taxonomy (NCBI): domain Eukaryota; kingdom Metazoa; phylum Chordata; class Aves; order Suliformes; family Sulidae; genus Sula; species Sula dactylatra. Next base: position 120,956 of record WEKW01015257.1, on the reverse strand, counting down.
ACGCTGTGATATATCATTTCTTGCTCATGCTGAAAAACATCACGTCTGTCCTGCCTTTATTTGGGTTTCCAAACTGTGCTATTTTTTAAGAATTTTTTTTTTTCTTATTTTGGGGCTTTATGCTATCAAACACCTTTATTTACTGTCTTAAAGCAAACACAAATCTGCATCACATACTTGCATACATCACATATTTGCAAAAATGCAAAGTTGTGCATAATATACTATAAGTATTTCAGTGCCAAACTGCACAGTCCCTCTCTCTAGGGAGAGGCCCTGGCTGGTAACATTGCTTATATTTACACTTTGGCTTTCTTATGTTGCTCTATTACCCTTTTCTTTTTTTCTTTTTTTGGGGGGCCCGGCTTCTGGAGCAGAGAGCTCTTCTACTCCAGCTGTGCTTACATTCTGATATCTAGGGCCTTTCTGCTATGCCCAATAAAGAACTTGAAACTGATTAACTGTTTCTGTGGGGTTTTTGCTCTTTTTTAAGAATGAGCAAGATAATTGCCAGCAGAACACGCACAGTGAAACACTTCATGCCCAGAAAACCAATAGCTGCCTATGTTTTTGCCACAAAAGGCCAGAAGCGCTAAAACACTGAAAGTCAGGTTGAGGATTTTTCTTGCCTTTTGACATTTAAGATCCGTTTAAGGAGCTACTGGACTCACAGACCTGTAACTTTTCGTTTCTGCTGTCATTTAAATCAACCTCCTTAATTCTACATTCCATTTTGTTATTTGTTTCTAAAAGCATCGCGTACAAGTAGGAGTAAAATACTGAACATGGCTAAGTCCTAAAACTATTTGTAGCTGTGACCTAATCAAAGATGACCCAGACTCCTAGAAATGGCTTCTTGCTCCTTTTCCTCCCTCCTGTCACCACCCCAGGGCATATTGTCTGCAAACATCAGCCCTACGTTTCTGTGACGTTTCTTACTCAGTACCTTGGTAAATGAAAGGGCTTCCATGCCTTGGCTACATTCCACTCCTCCCATCCATGGAGGTGGTGTCAGAATACTTGGTTAAAAAAACCCACAACTGCGTCCTTTGATGGTGTCTACGTTATCTGCCAAGGCAATTTAAGATGAGCCTAGGATATTACCACAATGTTTGTTCTGCAGAAAGATTGTGCCTCCATTGCTCCTGCCTAGGTATCTGTGGACCTGCCCTCTGTGTAATGAGACAAGAATGTTCTCAGTGAAATGGTAAATCACGTGTCTTGGTAGTTAAAGCAGAAATTTAATGCTTACACTCTAGACCATACTTTTCATTTGTAGTACCGATTGTACTCTCATATTGGTAGATTCAGTAGGAAAAAAAGTCTGACAACTATTTCAATACAGACTTAACAGAAAACAGAATGGAAGAAATTGCAATTAAATCTTGCTAGAGTTCAGTCATCTAATATCCAGCACACATTTGCCTTTTAGTATGTATTGATATTACCCCCAAAAAAATTATTCCCAAATTGTGGCAGCAGCTATACCAACAAAGTTAAAACCAGCAGATTTGCGTTCTCCATCAGATTCAATAAAACAAGGTAGAAGGTGTAAAATTCAGTACAGAGATAGAAAAATCAAATAACTAAGACAGTCTCATATAACCAAGCATGTAAGTAGAGGGCTTGGGCCTTAGGTGACTTTTTTTTTAAAAAATTTATTTTTTAAACAGGAGCTTTGTCTTTTTTCAGTCTAAAGCTATTCTAGCTGCAACGGTCCTGTTTGTTCATGGATCACACAATAACATGCAGGTGCCTGGGAAAGCTGAGGTGAAGTTAAGATGAAGCTCTAGAGCCCCTCTAATGAGAGGCTGCAAACATACAAAAGACTTACAGGATAAAGCTGCAAGACTTGACACAGGTGTGCAGAGGGCCAGCGACAGTTACTGGTCATTATTTATTATAAACTTCACTTTTAAAATTTTCATTACTTTCTTCCCATAGTTTGAAACAGGTGCCAGTCAGGTAACACTGTATTTGATGCGTGTATTCCATTCCCTTTCCTTAAGGATTTGCACTGAGGTATTGATCCTATGGTTTCCTTAGGAGAGGAATCGCTCTTGCCTCCCTTGGTGGCCCCATTTACGCAATAGGAGGTTTAGATGACAACACTTGCTTCAGTGATGTGGAAAGATATGACATTGATTCTGATCGATGGAGCGCAGTCGCCCCAATGAACACTCCCAGGGGAGGAGTCGGCTCCGTAGCCCTTGTGGTAAGTGACTGTTCCCTCCAAGACATGGCCAACTGAGGAACTGACCTGCTTTTCAAATCTGCTTTTACAAGGCAGAACACAAGATTTTAAACAAAATGCAGCTGGTGGGTCTCAGCACCTCCGGTCATCAAAATCATATGGACCTGTGCAAAAGGTGAGGATATTTAGGATAATAGTTACCACATAGTAGTAATAATATCAAATTGAACTGTGCTCCCTGTTTCAACAGTATTTGAGTTACTGGGAGCAAGTACCAGGACCCTTCTAACAACATCAGGCTAATGCTTCATGTCTCATTGAGAAGACTGGTTTGTCATGGTTACTATGTTTAAAGTACTGAATGCATCTGCACTTTAATCCCCCTGTTGCCATGCATACTCTGCAAAATATCTGCATCACTGAGTAACTTTTTCACTTCTTTAATTGGAAGATGGCATTTACAAGTTGTTAGATAATTGTAAATAAAAGTAAATAATTAGGACTGTATGGATATACCATGTTTTCATAAGCAATGCTGAAATTACAGGAAAAACTGATAATCTTTCTCTATACAACTGTTTTCCAGAACCATGTTTATGCTGTGGGTGGCAATGATGGTGTAGCATCTCTTTCCAGTGTGGAGAAATACGATCCCCATTTGGATAAGTGGATAGAAGTGAAAGAGATGGGTCAGCGAAGAGCTGGCAATGGTGTCAGCGAGCTCCACGGCTGCTTGTACGTTGTCGGTGAGTAGGGATGTGGCATTTTGTAGTGCTGTTTCTGCCAAGTAGTGGCATTTGGAAGAGGCTGCTGTTGCTAGAGGAACAAGAACAGATAGACCTGACCTGTACTTTGTGTTCTTGGGCAGAAGAAAGCAAGCACAAGCAGGGCACACTTAAACAAAGGTATGTTAGTGAGGAAATAAAAAAAGCAGTTCCTAACCCACATTTCCGGAGGGTTATACTTTTCAGGATAGCACATCTATACAGAAAATCCTCTCAGGATTCACTAATTTTGAGTTTGCTTTTAGGAAAATGATTCTTAAGTTCACACACTTTTAAAGTACTGTAGTTCTATTCTGAGTGTAGAGAACAGTAGCTTTTTTGCACAGTGATAACACTTATTCCACAGCCTGTTGTCCTAGGCTGGTCTTGTTCTGCTCTACCTTGCATTCACCTGAAGATGCCAGGCAGGTATGCCATAGTGATAGTTGCAGAGCTCTGCCTTGGTTATTATCATAAGTGATCAAAAAAGTTTTGAGTAAAATGCTCCCCTGACAGCTGCCCCAGCAAGGGGAACACATCACTGAAGTTTTACTTGAGGATTGATTGATTATTTTTTTTTTTCTGCTACTCAAGTATTCAGCAATGCTGTGATTCGAAAACACCACAAGAATATGTTTTGCTTAAGTCAAAATAAGGTCAGGACCATCTTTTACTGGCCTTAGGGTTTTTTTCTATTCCAGATTAGAAACTGTTTCATTATAACTGTGTGTAAGATGAATTCAAGGAGAAAAATAATAGAAGTACCTCTCCTTGCAACTTGAGTAGAAGACTGTCACTCTTGGTGATGCTTGTATGGTGACAGGAGGGAGAGCTGTTTGTTAGATTAATTTTTAAGGAGCTTGTAAAATTCATGTAAAGAAATAGAGCTGGACACTAGCCCACTGAATGCTGAGAATAGTCGGATAATGCCAGTCCTGGATATCACCACCACTAGAAGTGGCTAAAAACTGATCATGTGATGATTCCTTGCAGGTGGCTTTGATGACAACTCTCCGCTGAGCTCAGTGGAGCGTTTTGACCCACGCAGTAACAAATGGGAGTATGTAGCAGAGCTTACAACTCCAAGGGGTGGTGTTGGCATAGCGACACTGATGGGTAAAATTTTTGCAGTTGGAGGTCATAATGGCAACGCGTACCTGAATACAGTGGAAGCATTTGATCCCATAGTAAATAGGTAATGTAAATATTTTATTTGGCTTAATAAGACAATGAAATATGTCTATATGAAAACACAACATAATAGAAATAGAGTGCAGTAGGAGTCTATCTGTTGTTTCCTGGTAATAATTGAGTAATATCCGTGACTAGCCATGCAGGAGTGCTGCTTATGCCACTAGGGGAGTCTTGTAAATATTTAGGTACTACTTCTTCCTCTCCATCCCTTGTCCTCTTCTGTTCATTCAATAAGAAACTACATTCTTCTGGTTGTTTCAGTCTGATTTTGCAATAAATTTACCAGAGAAATAATAAGAATAAACTAGCAGGGTGTATTTTTGTGCAGAGTAAACAGGCTGTATAATATAATTTCAGACACAGAAAAGAAACACTTTCAAGTTGCTCACAGAGGACAGGAACTCACTTTCCTTTTTTTTCCTCTGCCACCTCTGTAGGTGGGAACTCGTCGGCTCCGTGTCACACTGCAGAGCAGGGGCAGGTGTGGCTGTGTGCTCTTGTCTCAGCAGCCAGATCCGGGACGTGGGCCAAGGATCCAGCAATGTTGTTGACTGCATGTGAGCTCTGCTGGCTCCTCCAAATTCCAGAGGAATGATAGTGGGGAGGCACTGCAGAGCTTTTAAACACCGTGTTTTGTATGGTGGGTTAAGAAATAAAACCAATACATTTTCTATGTGAAAATGTTACCTTCTGCAACTGTAAAGCTTTTGGGGGCTTTCTGTCAATAGCGATACAGAAAAGCCTGTGAAAACATGGAGTAGAAGTGTGACTCACAGGAGGAAAACCTGCCAGAGCTGCAATCATCCCATTTTTGCGAAGTTGTAATTTCAGAATCATTTGAGGCAGCTGTTACAGGGGCTCATTATTGAACTGTGAACCAGACACGGGGCGAGAGGAGGGAGCAGCAGAGTTAGTACTGCTGAGCCTTACCCAACAGCTCTGCTACATTTTTTCTGGAGGACTCGAGTGTCATTTAATATAACTTATTTTCAGGAACATAGTCTTAACCATTTCCTAATTGTACAAGGGCTTTGTAACGCAAAGCGTCTCAAGTTTTAGAAGGTAACGACATCCCTGTTGCACACTGAGATAACTGGAGCAGAGAAGTTCACTGCCCACCTCCCAAGGGACTGCTGGCAGCAGTGGAAATTGCAGGTACTCGGCCTGAAACCTGTCTTTCAAAGTACTTTCTCAAGCTAATACACTTGATTCTTGACCTGAGTTTAGCCACTGGAATACTGGAATTTTCAAGTCTTCAGTAAAGTTTGTAGTAACTATCCACCCACGACAAGGCAAGTTTCTGTTGAGAGGACATCCCTGAAGTAACCAGTGTAATTTGTCCTACTTTGAGACGATAGTGTGCAAAAATGTAGGCTTCAGTGGAAACACATAATAAAAGGTGCAGTACTCTGTAAAGACTTTTAAATGCAATTCTAGATGACATCTCCAATTTCAGTATCCAGTAGCAACTCTGTGGTAATTCTAGAGGTACTGGTGCTTCTAAGATAGTTAAGTCAGGAAGGTCTAGCCTCAAAACAGGCAGATGACTTAAAGCCTACATAAACTAAAGAGAATCAGCAATAAAAATAAATGGAAATAAAATGGAAATAAACCAGGACTTACATCAGAAATTGAAATGGGAACTTGACAGTGCTGTGTACAAAGGTGTCTTGTTACACAGTCAGAAACCCTGAATTCCAAGTAAAGTCCAGCTGATCAACTGCAGATTCCTGTTACTGCATCACCTTGAACAGACCAACAAGTGACAATCCTTTGTGACCAAAGTTTCATGTTACCAAGTTGTTCCAGGTGACCAGGGAGAGCAGCAAATTTCTCTGCATTCAGTACCAGGGAAGAGGCAGGACAGTACCAGCATAAGGCACAGTCATGTTTGCTGTTGAGTTACGATCATTAAGCTTTGCTGTTTCAAATGGCTTGCACTTTGGTAGCACCCAGGGACAAAGTGAACGGTACTGTAAATAATGAAACATTGCAATAAAATATTTGTACTTCTAAGCACCTTGTTTATAGTATGACTGGAGCATGCTATTGTGGGGAAACATTACAACATTGAGTATTTTTTTTTTTGTTTCTGCAGAGTATAATTTTCAACAGGAACCCTCTGTCAGCAGGGAAAATCCTGTGTTACAGCCACAAGCCATACTGCCCTTGCCCCCGTGCAAGGATGTGGTCACCCTTGTGGTACTTACGGCTCCTGATCTGGCTAGGAGTGGTGGAAAGAAGAGGTGTAGGTCCCCTCTCCGGAACCAAACAGATTCTTCTGTGTATGTCCTGGCTAACAAGAAAACTTAAGGAGGAAAAAAAAAAAAAAAAAAGCAAGTTTTCCACAAAGTAATACTGACTGTGAAACTAAGTAGCTTGGCAGTGCTGCTTGCCAGCTGGTACATTTCTCCTCTTGGTGGGAAAGTGCTAGCACCCATGGGTGCAGCCTGTGAAAACTCACACCCATCTGGATCACACTGACAGCAGTCACCTTCCAGGCACCAAAGGGAAAGGTGGGTTCGGCAGGGAAATAAGGTTACAGCAAACACACTGGGATTCTGTCCGGTGTGGAAGGAGCTCTGGTGTTCACCCTGCAGGTGGATGTCAAATAGTACTAGGTCTGAGCACGACTGTGAGACAGACACTTCTGTATTTCAGTTTGTACCTCCTGCCCCAACAACATTTGCGCTCAGGCTTCTGGAGGTGTATCAAAGGGCTGGCAGGAACACTGTAAAAAAAAGGTTTACAAGGAACAACCCTGATGTTAGTCTAGCGGTGTCTGCATTATTAATCTTAGATAGCACCAAAACTAGTGCAGAGCTGGTTTTAGAAACACTATTTCTGGAAATGTGATAATGATGTCAAAGTATCAAAAAAAAAAAAAAAGTATATGATTACTGCGGGAACAAACTGTAATGACTTACCTGCATATAAAGCTGTTATGATTTAACACCAGCAAACTAGTTTTCCTTCTTCCAGTACTGGCAACAGGATAATGATGACAAAGAAGTAACCTCCCCCTGCCAGGCCGAGGGAACAGAGCAGCCCACCCTGGTTCCCCGTGGTGATGCAGCCCTCCAGTGGCAGCAGGCCCTAACTCCCACCGCGTCTTCTAATTTAAAACTAAACCTGTCCCAGGTCTCCTGCTGCCCCACCGCAGCCCTCATGCTTGATACTGCTCCTCACCTCAGGGCTCGGACTGTGGCTTCCCAACCACTCCCAAACCATACCGCTGCCGCAGGTGGCACATCAGCTGCTATGCTACCCACAGCCGTGCTTGTCTTCAGGAAATTTTAGTCTGAGCACTTTTTTGTATGGAAGATCAATACAAAGACAAAGATTTCCCTTTGAGCTAGGTTTCTGATTGTATTTTTTTCAGGACATGCCATAACACCACGGTGATGCAAGGATGTATTAGTGTTTATTTCCATTTTGTAAAATATGTCCTTTCAAAATCTTAAATCCATACCTTATTATTTATATTCAAAGGGGATTGTGAAAATTTGGTTATACTTTCACAGCTTTGAATACTTCTTAATATTGTTCTTCCCCAAAGGCATCTCATTCCTAATAGAGCCATGCTTGCAGCAAAACTGTTAGGATTCGACATCCTGCTAAAATATTCAGATGTGGACAGAAGACTTCAGAAGGCGATGCATGTGCTACTTGCATATTTTAAAACATAAACAAAATATATGCATGCACTCTTTAAGTCCCATCAGAAAGACTATGGATTTTCCTCCTGTTTGAACAGCGGCCGAGAAAATGATTTCACTGAAATGTCTGCCTGTAGAGGGGGATGCAGCCTCCTCGGGCTGCTGCACGGAAGCAGGAGGTGACAATGATCCCAGCCAGGCGCTAGAGGGATCCTGTGTCCGTCTCTGGGATTTTCTTTCAGGTGTAGTGGGATTTGGGGGCAGTTATTCCAGCATCAGTGTTGTTAACGCTTGTAGCATGCACGCACATAGGTCAGACTGAACATGTCAGAAGCAATTTATTCATCAAAACCAAGGAACTTTTCTTCCTCATGATCTGATAACAGACTTTTTTTTAGAGCAGTGGGAAAGTAATTTAAAAGCACAATTGCCGCCAGCATGACCGGCAGCAGATTCTGAAACCAACTCTCAGGCTGAACAGCCTCTTCCTCTATGCTTGATCCGACTGCATTCAACTGCTGGCAATACAGATGCAATGCAGACAGTCCAGCAGCAATAAGGCTAACAAAGCCCCAGGAAATTACGAGATCACTTTGCTGCTCTGAACTTTTGCGTGCACTTACCCAAAATCAGGCTGCTTTCCTGCGTCCTGACTGCACGGCCTCAGCTCCGTCTCTTACCTCCACTTGCAGCAACATTTTGACCCTGGAGTGATTCCATCTCTTCTAGGAGTTGGAAACAAGCTGCATGAGAAAATTCATGTCAACAGGCAAAAAACATCTACAAACAGCAAACACTGAGGAGTGGGGGGGGCAGGCCTCACTGACTCAGGGAAACTCCTGAGTAAATAAAGGTTTGTTAAAGATAAAATTGAGTGCTCAGAATGCAACACTGATTGCGCAGCTTCCCAACAGCTCCAGCCCACGGTAACTGCCCTGAACCGCAATGAGAAACAGAAGCGGTTGCATTTACCTCGTCTGCCGCGTGTCCGCCCTTGTCTGCTGAGGCAGCTGCAGGATACTCAGTGTGATCTTGTGTGATGGGACCATGGCTCTGACTCCAAATGACACTGAGATTCATTTTACAAACAGGTTGCCATCAGGTGATAAAAATTCAGCCAATTAACCTATTTGTACTTAATTAGAACAAATACCTGGAGTCCGTAACTCCAGATTACTCCCACGGTTAAATGAGGCTTTCTATGTTCATTTAGGCCAAAACTGCTTTTAAAGCTATTTTTAACATCGCCGCAGTACACAGTTTTGCAAATCTGAGTACTTTATTCCAGATGCTCCACTTAAATTTTTTGCTGGCTGCTTTTACCACATCTGTATTTGTTTTCTAAACCTTTGCATGTTCTCTCAACTGGAACTGGCAGCAAATAAAGCACTCCTAGCCAGGAGATGAAACTTATATTTGTAATTCTTTCCTGGCTCTGTCAGCAAGGTTGGTGTTGCTGCCACTTCTCGGCATTTTAACGCAATTCCTTGGGTGCCAGACAATTTCATTTTAAAGCTGTTCCAGCACACACAAAAAAAAAAGTCAACAGGCAGCTATGTAATTTCTGCCATCTGACTTGTCTGGTCTGCAGGGGCTGTTATGTTCTATCACTTCAAGCAAAAAGCCCATGCAAATACATACCTGCTTTAAGTGCTCCACTGAAACAGTGACTCAGTCTTTCAATGAGCGCACACAACCTGCGTTAGGTGGTGCAGCAGCCAGCGTCCTGACAGAGATAATAAGACACACGTGCACTGTGCTGTGATGAAGAGAATGCACACGTGGCTACAGCTGCCTGCTTGGCTTCTGAAGTGCCCCTGCTACCTGGCAATGTCCCACAGGAGAATTTCTCTGATGCTTATTAAATTAATGGTCCTGAAAATTAATACTCTAAGCCCGCAACTATGCAGCTATAGCCATCCCTGGGAGTGGCAGCAAGGCATGGCTCTGGTTACGTAGCCAATGAGAAACATCTTTGTGTCTTCATTTGCTTGATGGCTAAGACTTAACTCGGGCCAAGAATCACCAGCAAATTATCTTCCCCTACACACATTTTCCAAGAAAGAAAAAAGAACAAGAAAAAAAGACAGTGCAGGTCAGCACACCTAACTCAGCACAGGCTGCTGGAAGAAAGTAATTGCAAAGCCATGCACTGTTCTGACACAGTCCGAGTCAGATCTCCAACCGAACAGCCGCCAGATGAAACAAGCAGCACACTACAGCTGCAAATATGATTGCATTTAGATGTCACGTTGTCATCACATGTTATGCCACATGGCAACTTTCTCCTCCCGCTTCTCAATTTCCTTTTGTACAAGTGGCTACCAGCTCCCCAGCGAAAATCTTGGTCAGTGCAGGACAGAAAGAACAGCAATGGAAGAGCAGAGCCAAACAGCCCTTCTTTCTTCCCATCCTCAGTGGACACCCTAGCTGCTCTCGCTACTGCTGTTTTGTTCCCAAGGTCTTCCTTTTACCTCCAAGAGACTACCATGCCTCTCTCTCTTACCTCTTCCTTTCCCAGCCCCTCACACCTGGCCCTGCTTCCCCACAGCTGGTTTCCTTGCTTTTTATCACTCCCCACCCAGCGCTGGTTGCTGGAGTAGTCCTAGCTCAGCTAACCATAATCCATCTTATTTCCACCAAAGATCTGCAACTCTGTGCTCCCCCAAGGGCCAGCCCCTTTGCTCCACACACTCTCTATTCCTGCTTGCAGCGCCTGCACACACACCACTTCAGCTTTCAGATGAAGCTTGTTTCACCTTGGCACCAACGCTGCTCTAAGGCATGCCAACACTCCCTCCACCAGAGCCTGTCACAGAGGGAAGAAGGAAAGCTGATGGGGGCATACACTTGTCCTGCTCTTTAAAGCCCGTGGCCACAGAAACACACAGCACAACCCTGCCGGAGTCATTAGCCCTCATCACGACCTCGGAGCCGGGGCACTGCCGTCTCCAAACGCTTGGTGTCAGGCTGAGATTCATCCCTCTGCATGTGCGTGGTGTCGATTCACACCCACTGATGACTGGTTTTTAGCAGAAGGTTAGTTACCACCCTTAATTAAAGTTTTCCTCACTGAAAGAAGGTCGAAGCTGTCAGACAAAATAAACCAGTAAAACAGAAGACTAATTCTGTCTTCGTTTTCATGTTATCAACCAAAAGACAGGGGGCAGCATCGGACTACTATGCATGTAGTCATTAGGAGAGAGGAAGAAAGGGAAATACATATGTACCAGGTATCCAGAGCTCCCGAGGATGCGTGGCCCAGTAAAACATGCCCCAGTCTCAGGCAAAATAAATGGATCTGGAAATATACTTAAATATTTTGCCAAAGTAGTACTTACAAATGAATCCCAGCATCGCAGTCTCATCAGGATGGACACCTGAATTTCAAACTTCAACGTTAAAAAACTTGAAACACACCATTTTGGTTATCTTCCTTCAAAAGGTGGCAATGAGGTAAAGACAGTGGCAAGTTCGTGCTGCTGAATATTTCAAGAAATTCAACCGCATACCAAGGAAGATGCGTGGCACAATCACACATTGCATGGCCACATCAACCCTCACCTCTGAGCGAAGCTGCACCCAGTCGTGCTTGTGCAAACTGTGTGTGAGTAGAGCACAAGGGAGGGTGAGATCTCAGCTTCAGATCAGCAAAACAAGAAATTCCCCCTCCCCAGGCAGCTTGTTTTTCATTTCATCTTTACAATTTTGACCAACATCTCCTTCATCTGAAGAACTTGAAGACAAGCAAGTCAAAACTCATATTTTAATTTTTTTTATACACACACACACACACACACACACAGAGCAATTGATCCTCAGTACAGAAGACAAACAAACGTAAGATCTGCGGCACAATTTCTTTGGAGAGTTTTTTTGTTTGTTTGTTTTTTGGGTTTTGTTTGTTTGTTTGTTTTTTTTAAAGCTGTATCACAGATCTGATTTTTGTCTTTTCCAAGGACTACAAAAGGCAGCTACTTCTTATTTGCAGAAGCCTCAGAGTGCAGATTCAGTACTGTAGTCAAACATATCAGTCTCCTCCCCTCACTTATTTGTACATCGTTTCCCTCTGGAGACTCCATTTTGCAGGAGGTTTGGCATCCTCCTTTCTCCACGGGGCTCTTAAGACATCATGCTTCTCCTGAGCCCAGGCCACTGCTGTGTCCCAGCATGTGAAGAGTTGCTGTGGGAGGGAGGACTGGCATGTCACTCTCCATGGGATGAGGACCATTTAACAGATTTAAGACCAGTGTTACATATTCAGGAAACCTGACAGTTACTTTTTAAAGATGTTTTTACTGAGAATTGCAGATTTTATTTACGCTCTAAAAGTTGATGAGTAAAGTGGGGTGAAAAAAAGAAAAAAAAAAATCCAAGCCTGTATGATAACAGTTGAAATAGAAATCCCATTGAATCGACTCAGAAATGCAAGGAGAGGGTGGCTGGCAGCCGAGCAGGCAAGCTGCAGCTTGACCAGCGTGCCATGATTCACGTGCTGTCCGGAGACCTGATGACATGAGCCCTGCTGGCACCCACAGCACTACTGCACACATTCACGTCGCAAAGAAAACACCACTCATGAAACCTTCAGCTCCTGCCCTGCTTTGCAGATTGCATCTCACTCACCCCATTTCCCAGGGCCCTTTAGAAAAACAAGGCAAAGCAAAAGCCTGACCCTGAATCCTAACTAGCTCTTCTCTGAACAGCGAAGACAGCTCACAAGCAAGTTCAGAACTTGCTGCACCTCGTGTGTAGCAAGCAAAAAGGTGCACAGGCTGGAGCAACTTTCAGAAATACCCTTCAGCTGCCACAGACCACACACAGGCTGACACATGCCTTCGAACATTGAAAGAGAACAGAAAAAAACCCCTATTGGTTAGGATGCAGCTTTGCTGGCTCAACAGAAGTGGACAACATTGCAGTATTGCTACAATATGAAATGTTGGACCCAAAGAAAACCTTAACCTCAGCAATGCTGAGTAGGAGAGGAGAAACACCCAGCAGGAATTCCAGGAACACTGTACCTTGACAAAACACATCACAAAACAGCAGTTTCAGGAACACATTCAGAAATGCTGATGATGGCCCAGAACACTGTTGGTTTCAGGTAGTGACAGGGGTTACTGAAAGTGCAATTAATATAAAGAAAGCCAGGCTGCCAATGGGCTATTTTAGTGTTTGGAGAGCAGCACAGGGCTGAGAAACTGAATCAACTTGAATGCATCTGTTTTGCCAAAAATAACATTTGTCTTTGAAAAGGGTAAGCCAAGCCAAAGAGAGAAAGCAAGCTAATCTATAATGTACAACAAATCTCAAAATAAATTAAACAGGGTTGCAAAATTGGGTTTGGTCAATTAAGGCTCAATAAATAAACAAACAACAACAACAAAATATTATTGGAAAACAACCCCAACATATTTTTGGCCGTTTTAGACCAGGGGGGCTACTGCCCCAGGCAGAAAGCTGAGCGGGACAGTCAATGCCTGCTGCAGCTCCATGGCCTCCTGCTCCCACTTCTTCCTCCCCAGCTTTTGCATGACCTCCCCGCTGTCACATCACATCTCCTTCCTCTGCATCCCTCCTTCCGCTCCCCATCTCCATCCCACCTCCAAAACTAACCCTCCTTGCTTTTGCCCCAAGCGAGGAGCTTGGGAAGCATACCTTTTGGTGTGCGAGGGCGCAGAAAATGGTGGGACAGAGGACACGAATAACCCAGGAAAAGCAGCTCCAGCCCAGCCAGCAGACAAGACAGCTTGTGTCAACTACCCCTCACGCTGAACCAAATCCAGAACAAAATTCAGATGCTTAATCCACATACGTACAGCCACAACCACAAGCTATCTTCCTATGCTCTTTTCTTACCCTCCATGCATCTTGCAACCAGCCTGCGGCCGACCTGGTTTCATGCCACTTGAAACACTAACTGATGGCAGTGAACCAAGTCCCAGTCCCGCCTCACCTAAGCAAACACACCATCAAACTCCTCCTGTCTAGTCTGTAATTAAAAATCCCACCAAATGCTCATCTGCAGACATTTGATTTTTTTTTTTTTTTTTACTAACTAGATATTTTTTCCTTTTATTCTTACTTCAATACCGATTTTGCCATTGGGATTTTAAGTGTGCAGTGAAAAAGTGCATTGACCAAAAAACAAGTGTACATTTCTGTATACATCTGTAACAGCAACATATCTAGTGAGTATTAAAACAGGTTTCACTATCCTCTACAATTTACATACTACATTAGACAACCACATCCATTATTAGCAAACGTCTTAGGTGCAATGCCTGTTGCAGAAAGGACCTGACTTATACGCACAAATTATATCACAATAGTGCACAGAGATGCAAAAATCATTCTTCTAAGGAACAGTTATATTGCCTGACGTAAAACAAAAAGTGGGAAAAGCCCCAAATGAGAAGTTTAAGGCCACTGCAGAGAGATCACCTTGCACAAACAACGAGAAGCAGAGCTACCATGGGACATGAAATCCTGCAGGATTCCGTGAGGGAAATCCTCCTTGCAGCACTTCTGAAAGGTGTCTGTGAACTAGACCTGAGCAGACCCTCCTCCCGCCACCGAGCCCTGCACTTTGGGGCAAATGTGGAGCAGTATGCTTCAGCCACCATTTCTGCGCCTTGTCTCCTTGTTTTCTTGTTTAACTTGTTTGACTGCATGAAACCAATCCGTGGGATTTTCCTGTCAGCAAGCGCTCACACCCAGGCTCTGCTGGTCGTCAGTGGCTGACCCCAGCACAGTCTTCCCTGAATCCATTTCGGAGGAGAGGAGGCAGATGTCTTGAGTCATGAACCTCCTGCCACTCTTGAGCATCTAGATTTGCAGCCATTCTTGTTCCTAAAGGAAAGGGCAAGGGGCGATAAACAGGGGAGCAATTGAAACAGAAACTTCTTGTACAGAAATTCATACTTAAACTTCATTCACAAGGGAAACACTAAAACCATTCAGAGAGAAAAGGCAAATTACAATTTCTCTACAAGAAGCTGAGAACACGAGGACTCTTGCAACAACCCATAACAAATAGGCTACTTCATTTATTGTTTATTTCCCCATATGACTGAATCAACCATCTCAGAAACTCCATCACACACAAGGCAGAAAAAGTTATTTACAAGAGGGGCATACATCCCCAAAATAAGTTTAAAATGTACAGATTTATAATGGGAACCAAGGGAGAAGGGAGAGGACAAAACCAAAAACAAGGACATTGCAGTCAGACTTCGACTTTCAGTTACAGAAGAGATCTCTATTTCCATGTAAGTGGGGTTTTTCAACTATTAAATAAATGGCATCTTAAAAATAGAACATTTCACAATTTCAACACATGTATTATTTCTTCTAAATAAATATTGCATGGAAATGATGCTGCTTTGCCACTATAGCTGCCTCCTCTCCTTCTGGGACTCAACTATCACCTCTGTCTTTCCTTGGATTCATGATTTTGTTTCCTAATGGCAAATGCTATTTCCTCCACTTATGTTTTGGTTTAGGTTTTATTTTTTTGGTTTTTTGGGGTTTTGTTCATTTATTGATTTGGGTTTTGTTTTTTTTAAAGGCCTGAACAGGCCCAAGTGAAAATGATGAGCATCTTTCCTAACCCTTTGCAGGCCTCTGACCTGGATCAAGGTTGAAATACGATGGCTTTCTAAAAATTTCCTATTATTTAAACAGTCTTCTCCATTACCTGAAACAAAACATAGCCTCCTGCTATGTAGCTTGGTACTGATGCTTCCACAGATCACTTCTGAAATGAGAGCCCCCAAGTAGCTCCCACATGCATGTGACACGAACTGCCCGCAATCTCATTTCCTCTAAAGCCCAGGGTAGTTTGCCCTGGGAGCGGGAACAGCCCTTGCACAACCGCCTCTGCATGGTAGCAGAGCGCATGCTGCCTTTTCCCAACTGTAAAGCAGCAAATGCCAGTAGTTCATCTGCCTTCACTGTGTGTCTTCCTACCACTTTTGCCCGCCCAACACCCTTGCATGAGCTTTCCTAGGAGCAGGGCAACAGATTATCACTGTCTGGGCAGCAAAGTGCCCAAAGGGCAGGTGAGGACTGCACCAGGCTGGATGCAGGACCGGGAGGCTGCACGCCCTGCCTCGTGCATTGCAGCAGACGGTCCCCTCCAGGGTGGGAAAGCTGTGTGCAAGCAGCTGTCTGAGGGGAACCTGGCCTGGCATCGGGGAGGGAGATGGTTGTACACGAAATGAAAGTACGGGGGAGACCCATGTCCATGCTTCACCTTACGCTTACCCCTAACACTCTGCTATGGTTCTTGAAGACTCTCACAGAGGTTTTCAGGTTCAACAAAGCTTCCTTCCTTCCTTCCTCCTCCTCAGGTGGTGATCCTAAAACTAGCTTTGTTTGAAGACAAAGTCAGAAGAAGGCATCAACCCATCAGTCTGGAATTGAGCTCCAAAGTGCACGTCAAGCCTTCAGGTCAACTGCCCATCCCCATGCTTCCTGAGAACAAAAGGGTTAACGCTGAGCCTCTCTCTGTCCCTGGCTTTCTCAGAGCCGTTGCTCCTGCAGGGAAGAGGAGTACAAGTGAAGTAAAATAGGGAGGGTGGGACATGGACCTTCCTTCCACTGGTTAGGACAGCTTATCCCTGAAATGCACTAAGGCTTTTAATAAAGTGAACATAAAAGAACAGTCCCTTGAAGGTGTGGGAAGACCCAGCCAGGATCCTGGCAGTCCTGCGCTGCCAGGGGAGGCAAGAAGAGAGCTCCCTTGTGCTCAGGACTAGGGCAGAGCTGCAACACGCTCCTGCCACCTCCTCCCAGAGGCAAGACTCCAGGCTTCCCCATGGCAGGGGCCATTTCTACAGAAACTACTTTTGGAAATGCAGACCTTTTGCTGATATCTATTTGCTATGTATTTTCATGAGCCTCAAAGCCATGAACAGGTATTTTACAAAGGGGATACTGCTGCACACGTGCAGACCTGTTCCTCCATCCTGAAATAATGTGGAAAAGGGAACTAATTCTTTCCTATAAGCACTGTTATTTTGGAATACCATCCTTCTCCTCGCCACTCCCATGGGCCTGTCAGAGATAGGGCAAGGGATTCAAGAGGGGACCAGAGAGCTAAGGCACACTATTAGATAGGAGGATGGCAGGACGCTGCTGTCACACAACAGGAAATCTTTGGGTAGAGAAGGGTGTCATCTTACTGTATACACGAATGTCACGGACACTGCCTTCACTGTTACTGTCACCTGCAAAATCACAATTTCAAAAATGCAGCTCCTGACAAGGAAAAAATGCTTGCGAACAGCTAATTATTCCCTTTCATGTTCCCCTGACAGATTTTTAACTCGCTGGGCCCATCCTGTAGTTTGGTTGTGAAAAAGCACATGAAGGATGCCCTACTTTGGTACCAAATCCTGCTCTTAGATATTCACCAAGACCAGCAAAGGTTGCAGGCAAATATCCAAATGCAAAATTTGTCTTTTGTTCCACATTCAGCCACTTAATCCCTCCTTAAACAGGAGCAGTTCCTCCCCATGTAAGCTCTCAGACTCAGAACAATGCCCATGCAATCACAGTGACCCAGTACAGCTGTCCACCCTCACCCATTGAAACAACAAAAAGCAACCGGACAAGGACTCTTCAGTGTTGAGTGACGTCCCTCCACTGCAGAAGAGAGGCAGAGCTGTTTCCAACCACACCTGCTCATTTTGCCACCCCAGCTGTGTTTGTCTTACACGGTTTAAACTGAGCAAGACTCTAAGTAACATAGTTTGAGTGCTAAGGGCATGTGTGTGCATGAGTGCATGGCAAGGAGGACCAAAGCAGCCATGACTTAAAAAGTGAACTTCCAGCACTGAAGGTAGTGGTTTCCCCCAATTCTCAGGACAGCAGCTGGCTGACAAATGCAAGGGGGTGAGGTTGGAAAGCAGGCAAGGCAGACCACTTTGCTGTTTTTATTGTAACATAACGCTGTTTGGTGCTGATGAGGTTGCTACTTGCCATCTGAGGAACAAAGACACCAAAGATTGCATCCGTGCTTGCAAAAACACTTCTCTGACTTGTCTTCTGGGCACACAACTGTTGCAGACTGTGGGATGTTGCATAATAACCTCTGGAGGCAGATTTCCTTCTTGTCGGCACTTCTTCATGTGTGATTATTGTCCTGCTGGTTATTCGTAATAGAAATGTTTATAGACCCTCAACACATTGAGCCATTCAGACAATTCATTGCACTTCGTCATTTTAAAGGAAGGTGCCGTCAATGCTGAGGCTTTCCTCCATCTCTTCTTTTTCAAGGCAGCAAAGCGCTACCCTAAAAACACAGTACAGTTTTTCCAGTGTAACCAGATTCCTTCCACCTTGATATATTTTCCCTTGCAGATGCTTTGTGTCCAATGATTCAACAAGTCAGACTGTTTCTGAGGCTTCAAAAGTGCAAAAAAGTTCAAGGTACTTAACCACCTTGAGCACCAGTTAAGGCGTATTTGTTTCCAGTCTCAGCCACTGTAAACCCTGTCTAGTGTAGAGTACCAGTTCAGTCATGCTACTGTTCAGTGCCAGAGCGCACGTCGCTGTGCTGAGTTCAGCAAAAAACTCTGGAAGAAGGGGAGGGAGAGAGAAAACATTTGGTTGGTTTCACACAAGAGACATCTGACAGGCAAGGGGGCAGTGAGGAGTGACGACAGCAGCACGCTGTCAGTTGGCAAGTCCCGTTGAACACATTGTTAATGCAGAGAGCTCAGCAATATTAGAAGGCTGGGAAGCATAACAAGCACATGAGGCAAGGCACGTGGGAGGAAAACGCACTCACACACGTATACACACACTGAACCACCTCCCCAAGGGCTGGCTTTAAAAGGATATTGAGACTCGATGGTAGATGGGCAAAAGTTTGGGTGTTCACATGCCAGTCTCTGCCATGTGCTTCCCCCAGATTTTAAAGAGGCCAAATTTGGGCGTCTTTCTGAGTGATGCCTGGAAGCACACACAGCTGTCATTGGACTGGTCCCTTTCCTTCATCCATCCTCAAACGTTGGAGACATTATGATTTCTCAGCTGAACAGGTTTAAAAATTTGTATTGCTTGCCAGGCTATACAGCTCTGATTTGGGTTGCTTACAGCTGGACACGTCAGGCAGATTTAACAGAGTCCTCCTATCCCGCCACCAACTTCAGGCACCATGCTCCTCCTCCTGCATGGGCAGGAGATGGCTTTTGCAGCATATCTGAACCTGCCGGGAGGTGCTGGCAGGCTGCACACTCTGCTCTGTGCTGGCAATCACCTGTGCAGGTGACAGCAAGTTACGGGAAATTATCATGCCTATTTCTTTCTAGTCACCTTTCCAAGACATTCCTGTACGACCTGCCTTCCAGTGACATGGGCTCTTCCCAGTCTCTCTGTCTCTCCAGCCTCAATCACGTTGCCAGGTACCTTTTCAGAAACTGGCCATTCTCAGCTCTCCTTTTTTACACATAAAGATTGAGCCCAGAGGCTGAAAATTTCTGCTTGGCTGTGCAAGGAACTCTTCAGAAGCACAACACTTTCATTGTAATACTTTCCAGTTCAGAAGCAGAGAACACATTTCCCCTGATTTTTCTGCTTTTGTTTACAAAATGGGTATCCATTCCCTCCATGGGGAAGAGAAGAGCTGTAAGCAGAGACAAGGAGTCCAAACCTCCTGCCTGAGCAAATAGAAGATAATCTGATCTGTGACCACAGCACCATGTGGATGGAGAGTGACTTCACGTGCATGCATGCAACCTCAGCTTGTCCTCGCTGTGGGAGATCAGAGGCCAGAAGACAACCTGTTACAGCCTCATGATCCATGGCACTGCTCTGAATTACGGCGAGGAGCTGGGTCCTGCGCTGGAAGCACTTGGTTGTGGACTCGCCAGAAAGCACTTAGGCTCTCCACAAGTGACTCGGACATCAGGTACCACTAACTGCTTTCCACTAACTTATGACTTCCCTGAAAAAGCAAAGTCAATAGCTGAAGGCCACTGCTGCTCTTATGCCCTATGAATTGCATTAAAAGAATCAAGGATGTGGCTTTTTTTTTTCTTTTTTTAAGTTTTATGTACTCACTCTCCATACTTCTTAGCATCTGTATGTTATGTTACACTGAATATCAACAAATTCCAGTCCTGAAACTCTTCCACTGTCCTGAACAGTGACAACTGCCAAGCCTACACGAGTATTTACTGTTCTCCTTCACAGATCCACTCCCTTGGGAGTATTTATCACCCCAGTCATCATTCCCCTACATTAAAATGGCAACACAGAGCAGGTTTTGAATTTAGTCTTGATTGATGCAAGATTGTGCTCAGGCTGCCCTCCCACAGGTTTTTCCTCCATGACTCATTCCTCTGGCTTACCAGTAGCATCCACCACTCCTATGTGACAGTCTTTTATCAGCCTTTTGAGGATATAGTCCAAAATGCTGCGAGCACAGATTTGCTCAGAGGACAGCCAACAACCGAAGTTACTTTATTCAAAGGTGACTTGCAAAGCCTTTTGAATTTCAGCAACTACCTCATTAGTGTGAGTATTTTTACAGCCTTCCAACAGTTCAGCCAGGCACATCGTGCTTATTTTCTTTTGTAAGTTTGCCAACAGATCATGGCAATACATCCCTTCGCCCATAGCAGCTCACAAAACTTTTGTGTTTTATGAAAAATGACACTGCAAAAATCACGT
This sequence comes from Sula dactylatra, assembly GCA_013389905.1. Taxonomy (NCBI): domain Eukaryota; kingdom Metazoa; phylum Chordata; class Aves; order Suliformes; family Sulidae; genus Sula; species Sula dactylatra. The sequence goes on along the minus strand of WEKW01015257.1, from coordinate 100,458 downwards.
GGGATGGCAAGTTACAGGCTGAACTGCACCCACGCTAGGGCTTTTGCTTATTCACCACTGCTCGTACCACAGGACAATTCAACATTTTTAACAACAAAACTGTAAAAGAAAAAAAAGTAGCAGCAATTTTAGGAAATGCTACTGGCAAATACAGGTCATGTGCCCAGCAAGGACTCCAACTCAAGCGCTGCTCAGCTTCTCTGTTAAAGGGAGAAGCCAGCTTCACTATTTTCAAGAGAAAAATACCTGGAAGTTTGACAAACAAACTAAAACACAAGGCTACAGGCCAAAAAGCTGTTTTTAAAGAAAAGTGAACCAACTCAGAAAAGCTAAGTGCCCCAAAGGGAAAAACAAACAGAAAAAAACTCCTTATGCTTCTTGTGTTACCATGAACCGAGCTGGCTGTTTTCCTGCACTTGATGCCCTCATTCCTTAGCTCTTAGAACATTTGAGGATACCAGGACAACTTTTCAATTAGAACACTCATCAATATATCACCAATCATCTCTGCCAATAACCTGCCAATATGCCATAGCTGTTTATGTCAACGTATTTAATGCTTTGATCTTTGGTATGGTGTTTGCTACACAATGTCAGGATTTAAGCAAGTACATACACATAAACCCAACACATAAACCAGAAGAGCCAGAGGGCAAAAACTTACCCTTATTCTTCCTGGCCATTGCATCAGCCTGTTCCCAAATATCATACGCATAGAGGATATAGGAAGTGATGTTGACGTAGGAAGAGGTGATGCTTGGGATATTATAGGGGACAGTGATTGAAGAGCCAATGCTGTTGCCACTGCAGTTGCTGGCATTTGATCCCGGCTGAGAACTCACAGAACTGGCGGGAGAGGGCATTGGAGAAAGAGGAGAAGGCATGCCTGTGCTTCTGCAGGAGAAGGAAACACCATCATGAACGTTTAACTTCAGAGTTAAAAGTCTTGCCACAAGACTACCTTATGCCAGGAGCTATCCGGTGTCATCCAGGCCTGCAGTATGGAGTGGAGCGTTGAAAACTGAGATGTGTTCAGCTATGTAACAAGTAATTGTCCTTTGAGTGCAAGGCCAAGATTTCTGAAGTGATTTGTGACTCTAAGGATTCCTCTCGACAAAAGGAAATGCAGGACCAGACATCAGAAAGGGTCACCCATCCACGTTCCAAAATCTACACCTACTTGTGGAAGCTTTCACCAGATTATCTAAGTGTTTTTTCCTAATGGCTTCCATTTCAGGCATGCTGAAGCTCCCCAGCTATGGAGGCTGAAGCTTTCTGACACAGCTAGTCAAAGCAGCCAGGTCAGCCTACACATACTTATTTATAGACCTAGGGAAGCTAAATGCAGTCAGCTGCCTGCCTTCCAGACACAGGCTGTCTTCATCACATCGCTTCATCCCCACCACTTCACCCAACCTAATTTTAGTCACTGGTATGAGAGGGCTTCCACCACTGCTCTTGGAAGACCATTTACTTTCCAATAAACCATACTGTGAAAGGTGGCAGAAAAATAACTGGAATTTCAGCATCACTATTAAAGACCAAACAACCCTCTCTCAACCGCAGAGTTTAAAAGGGACAGATGTGGAGCCAGGTAGCTATCTGCCAAATGCAATTACCACAGTACACAGAAAAACTCTTTCTTACTCACTGTCTTATTTAAAACACAGGCCCAGTCTGCTGGGCATTGGGTCAAAACACTGTTATGGGACAGCTTGCCTTTTACTTTTGCCCCCATATACACAGCAACACTGCTGCAGATGCATAGAAAGAACAAAATGCTCGATAACTCACAAATTAGAAAATTGCTTTCTTTTTCTTAATTGGTGACTGAGCTAAAGAGAAAAAATATTGAAGTATCACCTCAAAGTTATGCTACCACAGAGTGAAGGTATAACCCTACTGGACAGTGGCCAGGGAGATGGGGCATGGTATCCTGTTATGTCTCAAAGAATCTCTAACAGAACAAAGATGACAACAACAGAGGCTCTGACACAGCCTAGTGACGGTAACTTCCTTGCTCCTCTGACGTGCTTCTCTGGTGGTGAACTGCTCTGCTTGATATGCAGTAACTCTGGACCTCGTAACAAAACAAAAAAACAATCCAAACAAAAAACCACCAAACAAAACCCCCACCCCTTTCCAACAAAAAAAGACAGGAAAGAGGGAGCAGAAACATACTCATGGCCCCAACAGTAGGATTTCAGGGGCAAGAAAGAGCAAGTGGCAAGGCACTCTCAAATGCAGCTTGCAACTCAAATACTCCAGCTACTGTTTACACTTACACCCTTACAGACACATTACAACATATGTATTTTTAAATCTTACCTTGCAACACATGGAGAAGGTGCTTGTGTTACTCTGGAAGAGCTCTGCAGCAAGGAACATAACTCTTGTTACGTTTGGGCTATATTCAGCTGACATCAGTAACTACTGCAGCCATCCAGCTGGCAGCTTAGTAACACGCGTGCCCTACCTTGAAGTGGTCATTCAGGATCCTGGAATACTTTATTGCAGTGTCCTTTTTGTAACGAAACATTGCCATGTGCAGAATGGACTGGCAGCGCATGCTGTGAACAGAAACACACCCAAGCATCAGTGTTCATGCTCGCTGCTGCCTGCTCAGCAGTAATCAGCCTTGTGGGATGGCAGCAGGCACACATGAGCTGTACTGCAAAGTCAAGAAAGCTCAGAATTTCTCCTCCTTCTGCTCATCTCAAAAAAGACTCTGTGAAAAAATCACAAGGGGGGGGGGGAAAAAAAACCAAAACAAAACAAATGGGGAAGGGCCATGTCTATTCTTTTATAAAAAAGAGGTGCCCAGCCTCTTATAGGTGCCACAGGCTGAGTAAGCCCCCATCCAGAAGTGTCTCAGCTATGTTCAACTACGGCTTCAGTTACATGACTCAAAACATGGGCAGCCAAATCACATTCTTTCACCTTAGGTGAAAGCCCTTATGCGCTCTCAAGTTACCAGCAGATCAAATTTTAGAGCCTGTGCCTTCCACATGTGGTCCCTTGTAATATCCCCGCTCACTTTAGAGGTATTCCAGTTGATTATGGTTTTTATCTTGTGGTTTTTTTCCTTGCAGAACTCTGATTCCCATTTAACTCACTCCTTTGCCCCTGAAAGTAATGGGTCTTACACTCTATCAAGTCTAAAACCAGAATATGAGGGGACAGTAAAACAGTTACGCACCATAACACAGCAAAGATTTTTTCATATGAAGATGCTGAGGAGTCTGTGAAGGATTTCAATGCCATGGTGAATCTAAAGAAACAAAATAAACAGCATCTTGTCAGCCATCAGTACTCTGAAGTCCCACTGTTTATGAAAAACCAGTGCATGCAGTTATCTCAAACACTGGTCCAAAAGTCAGGAAACCTGCCCCACGTTCTTAGTCCTGGCACCAAGTGCTTTGTATGATCTTGAGCAGAGGACTGTGCCTCAAAATGCCTTGTTTTCCACGCAGCGGGAACACATGTGGCCCCTTGTGTGACTCACTCTCCTCTTCCACTGATTAACAGCCATCGTCCCTACAAGTAGATGCCCCCTGTGGGCCACCTACAGGCCTGGGGCCCCAGAAGAGGTGCCCCTGTTACTGAAGGTGAAATATTAATTCAAGTGTTTCTTGAAAAAAACCAATAAAGTGTACAGCTAGAAAGACACATGGGAGGAACCAGTAAAATCTTCCTTCAACCAAACTGCAGGACCTTTGGGGCACAAACTGTTCCTCCACACGCTATATGGTTACTTTGCTTCTTTTAACTCAAATGCTACTGAGTTCACATGCAAAAGCAACTTCAGATGCGGATAAATCAAAAACTCCTTCATGTCCTCGATTGTCATAACCAGTGTCCTCTGGTGTCTGGTGTACCTCAGCTGCAAGGCTCAAACACTGAGGAGGACATGATGCCTACTTCTTCTGATGAGCAAGGCTGAAACATTTCCAAGGATTTGTCTCTGGTGCCTCTGGATGGTCTGTCTCGTGCTTGTACAGCAACCCAAACACTGCTCCATGGTGGGAATCCAGAGCTGCCACAGCTGCAAACAAGCAATGCAACTAACCCTTCCCCTCCAAACATTGTGCCTAACCACAATGCTTTAAAAACCACTTACTTGATGAGATCTATGGTGTCGCTGAATATGCTGTAAGCTGATTTTGGTGCTGGTGCATCCGATTCCAAGGCAATCCCATATTCAATGAAGGAAAGGGCAGCATCTAGGTACTGAAAGGCCTTTCCAGTCTTGTCGGTCTATTGGGAAGAAAATTCTAATTCTTAGACTAAGACAAAAACTACTTCCCTCAAGTGTACCTGAATTCCCTTTTTTCCTCCCTAGTTAGGTAGGATCTGAAGAAAGAAAAATATGCAGGTCAGGCCTCCAGGTGATAATTAAAGGTTTCTCAGAAGATCCCCTAATATGGTCCCAGTCATCAGCTTTGTGTGCTCTGGCTATTTGTCTCTCTTCTTCTTGCTCAATGTTTTCCTTGAGTAATTTATTATCTTCACATTTTTCGATATTACTGTCTGTTCTTGGAGGCCTGCAGATGGGGCTTTCCCACTGCAGTATTCCCTCACTTCATTTTCACAGGTAAATGGCAAGTAGCAAATGTACACTATCTGAGCCATAATTAGCAAAAAAATATGTTCAGTCATGCACGCTGTTAAACTGCCCACAGCAGAGAAAGCTAGTTACATCTGCAAAGGGCACTTCCAAGTCTTGCTCACCAGCAACACAATTACTGTCAGGATCCTGATGTTTCAGAGTAAACTGTCTTAAAACTAACCGTTCCATCTACCTTTCAAGGACTTTGTGATAGCTCTGCAAAGCAAACAGTCCTGCTAACCTCAGACAATGTCAGTTCTGAATCCTATTCTCTAGGCATATTCTCTAGATGCGTTTATAACAAAGGGAAATGTCTTAACATTTGGCAAATAAAAAGACAGCCTCCCCACATATGACTTGAACATACTCTAGTATGGAGCATGGAAATAACGTTAGCCAGCGAATCTTATTCGCATGCACTCTGTTAACAGGTCCGAATGCAACAGCTGGTTAACATTTCTAGCACAGGGCCAAGACTCACCATTGCATCAGCTTTGTGCTTCAGCCTCTTGGCCTCTTCCATGTAGTATTCCATCGGACGCTGTCTGAGTTGGGGACAGAGAGAGGAAAAACAGAAAACAGAGGAAAAAGGGTAGGACAATTATCAATTTTACCTTATATATAGAGGATGCTATGAGTCCAAACATCCTGTTTGGGTAAGCCTGTTACAGCCTTATCAAAGACACATTACAATTATGATAGTCACTAAATGAACATTGTCTGCATGTTTAGAAATACACAGCAGCTGAACCCACAGACAACACTGATTTCTTAAAAAACTTATGTTAGAATAACACTGAAAACTTACATTCTGAAATAAAAAAAACACTAGAGATTAGGCTAATATGAAGCCAAGTTTACTTCTTTGGTCCCATGAAAAGAGAGTAGTTATGTGATCTCCTATCATTCCTCAAGTATAGTACTGAAACATACAGTAAACTTTGCAGTACCACACACTCATCTCAGACCAAAAGAGCTTGCATTCTAGTTATCTGCTTACAAGAGATACGGTCACCAAGGCTTCTACAGGTCTTGGTCTCAAATCAACACATAAACAATAAAGTTGGACCACACACATTTCTGTGCACTGGGATAATCTATTCACCATTCAAATGGCACACAGCCACTTCTGCAATAACAAAAATAAGCAAGTAAAGAGTCATGCCCTCTTGGAAAAACTCAGTTGCCTGCCTAGCACCTGTGACAACAGAGGAGTTTGCCACTTGTCAAGAATCAGACAAATCAAACCCCATCACTTGGAGACAGGCACAAGAGACACCTCCTCTCAAGACTTAAAACCCACCTAATTTCTAGAGTAGCTTCCCTCAAACCAAGAATTGTTGTAACCAGACCTTTGCTTTGCAGTGGGTGGGTTAAGTCCCAGACACAAGAAGACAGTACAGGGCAGGTCCCAGACACCTCTTCCTCTCTCTTTCCTCCCAGAAGTGGTGCTCATTAAGAAGCAGAAGCCAGGGTGGCTGCAAGGCCAGCCTTGCCTAGTGTCTTCAGAAAGTACAGGCAAGGGGTATTAAACCAAAACTTACTTTTCAAAGTTGAGTTGAGGTCTCCTTGGCTTGGAGGTACCATTTGGCAAAGAAGGCACTGGGAAAGGTTTTGTGACATCCCCTGCAGATCCCTGAGAAACCACAGAGTAGAGATAAAGCTGGTGAGAGATACGTCTAAACCAATTCCAAAGTCTGGCTTTCCTAAATTTCAAGACAAAATGTTTATTTGTCCCAAGCATAGTCTATTCTCCAGGCTTTCTCTCCCCTCTTACCTTCTTCCCTAGCACCCCTTCCAGTAATGTAAATGGAAACTTGACTTCTTACCTGACTGCTAATAAGGCTTGACACTAATCAAACTTTTCCCAAGCATAGCCTTCCTTGCACAATGGCTAAGACAGCAGTAAGGCTGCAAGCAGCACATTTTTCATGGCCGCTAGCCAAGGCAGGAATGGGTAATATCCATTCACACTTTTTTCCAGCTTAACCACACAGCAATTGCTGATTCTCCATTACTAACTACATTATCAGGAAAAAACAAGCAGTTAGAAGCNCCCCAACATCCTACACCACACACCCAGCCACTCGTAAATGGCAATATAATTGAATTTTACATAACCCAAAAATGCAAAAATCCAGCTACAAGGATCATTAACAATTTTGCTAGCAAGCTATAAAACCTTATAACCAGGTTGCAGTCAAAAACACAGGTTGCTTGTTTCTTATTTTTAAACAATCCACTCTTTCTTTTTGTAAACACACTTATTTTTACCCCAATATTGTACTTGCAGTTGCCTACAGTCAGAAACAGTTACTACCACAAATGTGATTCTCTTGCCTTTGGTTTTTACATGGTGACCACTTCTCACTATGTTTCACTGGTGAGATGAAAACAGAAGATGAAAAGTCAGCAGAGAAGTTACAACACAGGCTTTTGGGCTAGCAACATACAGTCACAGATAGCCATTAAAGGGGCAAAAATGCTTCAAAGAGCTTTCTCTGGTGGCTGGTTTATCTTCCTTCTTTTAATATCCTCAGAGCATGTTTCTAAAGAGAATGACACAGCACGGGTTGCATCCCACCAATTATAACGGATACCTACTTTGATGCCCTTCGACAGTTCAGTGTGATTTCTCTCCACTTTCTTGTGCTTGGAGAACAAAGGATCCTTGTGGTTACTCTTGTTCCTGGCAGTGTTATCTGTGGCAGGCAGCTCACCACTCTCACTTCTGGGTCTCTTTTGGGCCATCTTGGATGACTTTGGTGCAGGATGTGCAGGAGACATGGGTGGCAGTGGTGGGGGTAGCAGGAGATCTTTCTTCTGGGTTTCAAACGAAGCTTTTGATGCTCTGGAGATGGGAAGTGAATTCAGCAATTGGGATGAATATGGTGTAGGGATTTTATTAAAACTTAGTTACATCACATACCAATTATGTTTACATTTCTCTGGAAGCGTGAGATGATTTGTTAACATAAAGAATTCAACAAAGCCAAAATGAAACTTCAGGAACTTCATCATGCATTAGATACGTCATCTTCAGCTACCAACAACATACAAGCAAGTTGCTTTTCAAGTAGGAATAAGCCTCAGAATTTATCCTTGGAGTAAAGACTTGCAACCAGAACATCAGGATGTTGGAAAAAAGGCATTCCTCCAACACAGCCCCTTTTCACTGAAAGAAGGAGACAGGTAATTACAGCAACTAAAATCCCTGGGACAAATCACCCAACAGGGCAAATGAACTGCAGCACTGCCCCTCTCCCCTCTATGGTAGAAGATATCTTCTATGGTCAGAGATACTAACCCTGACATTTGATCTTGTACATGCTTTGACAAAATTAAACTGAGTTGTTCCTCTAAGACTTGCCAGCTCAACTAGATAACACTTATAAAGTTGAGAGGATTCAAGTGAAAGAGACTTAAGAGACTTAAAATGCTGTGCTTTTAAATGGCAGAGACTATCACATTTAATAATACGGTGGCTTATCAGATTTCTGATCATCTGAAGGGAGAACTACCAGGGAACTCTAGCAGCTCTAACCAGCAACAAATAGCTCTAAACTTTGTTTCACTACTGCTCATTTACATCATTTTTATTCAGCTTCTCAAAGTTTCCAAGAAAACACTGAGCAGTGAATACCAACTCATGGACTGCAACAGCAGAAGAGGAAATTAAGTTAAACCCAGTGAGAAGACCGAAGCGTGACGTTGCACATCATGCTTTGTTCTGCTGTGAAAGGGACAGTCCTCATCCCTCTTCCACAACCTACTTTTCCCAAGGTATAGTCCCTTATTCACTGCACACATGCTCCCCAGCTTCACTGCCTTGGTACAGCTAATGTTCCAGAAAGGACTTTTTACAAAAAGCACAGCAGAATGACCTGATCCAGAGCTCTCTCTCCCCAAAAATGCATCCTATCCTTCCCACTCCAAAAGTCAGAACATGGCTAAAAGGGGTGCTCATTATCACAGAAAAAAAGGGGGGAATGAACCCCATAAATAAAGCCCTTCCATTATTACCACAGCTGAAATAACCCTTCACCCTACTACACGTTAGCCCCAACGTCTCAGTGCTTTAAGAGTATATCAGTGCTTTCTCTGCAGAAAAGCAGTTCACTGATATTGTCAGGACATAAACCTCAACGTTGCATACCATTCCAAGTCAATATGTCAAATTCAAGCCACAAGCAAGCAGCAACTGAATGCAGTATAGCCCATGACTGATGCATGAGCCTCCCCTCTCAGGAACACTGCCCATTTGAAGACATGCTCTTGGAAGCATTCACTCTAGCAAAGACCTAGCCAAAATGCTGGCAGTACACTGGTATGCAAATTACAGGATAAGTTTCAGAAGATCTACCAGAAGCACTGCAAACGCTATGCTGGAATAAATGAGAAATTCCTGGCCATAAAGGCCACCTGAAATTCCAGACAGAGTTGCAATTCAAACACGCTGGTTGTGTGTCCATTAGGTCACATAAAAAAAGACAAAGGCAACAAAATTATTTTAGTGGAGAGAGGAAATGCTCCCTACCCACCTATATATCAAATCTGTTTTCTGGACTGGGCTTTGCACATTTCACCCCTATACAAATTTGGGTCAGTTACAGCGAAAAGCCTATTGGCACTGCGGCATCTTGGTTTGATAAGAGAAAGGGGGAGCTGTATATCCTCGTGCTTCTGGAGCATCCCAGTTCAGCAGCCTGGCATGGCAGCAAGGTGAGAAAGCAGAGCTCTGCAATATCCATCACATCCGCCTCCGTGTTCTCAGCTAGGAGAAGACAGGTCCCACCTAGCACAGACATCGTATGCACCAGCAGCCAGCCAGTAAGTGCTATTCAAAGTCTATAACCGGTGACAGCAAAAGCAGCTGAGAGAGCAGACAGTATCAGCATTAACGCCTGACTTTTTTCTTTCAGCAGGACCTGACCAACTAAGAAAACAGCAATGATTACACCAAGTCAAAATTTATGGACATACAGTTACACTTAGTACAATATCCTTTCCTAAGAGGCTGCCAGAACTCTCTCTGCTGTGGACATGATTGCTCAGTCACAGGAACAAGAGTCATAACCTCTGGGCCACACTTTCACCTATTTTACCTGTTTGCAGCGGGAGTCTGAGCAAGCAACTCAACTTGTCTGCACCTCAGTTTTCCCATGTGCAAAACATGTTCACATCATCTTCTCACCTTACAAAGACTAAGAGCTTTAAACACATGTGAAGTATCATGAATCTGATAAAAAGCTTTCTGCTGCTACCCATGCAGTGAGAGCACAAGCTTCCTCAAAATACGTATGACAGCAGAACCCAGAATGAGGAAGACATAGGCAAAGAAAAAGAAGTTCATAGAATCATAGAATGGTTTGGGTTGGAAGGAACCTTTAAAGATCATCTAGTCCAATTCCCTTTTTGAAAGCATATTAAGGACAGTTCCATTTCTTATGAAAGTAGAAATAATTGATACTTGAACTCTCAAGTCTTACTCACCTAGAATCATAGAATAGAATCATACAATAGTTTGGGTTGGAAGGGACCTTTAAGAGTCATCTAGTCTAACCCCCCTGCAATAAGCAGGGACATCTTCAACTAGATGGCAAGTTCTCTTGCCATCCCCTGAAACCCCTAAACCATTGTGCAGAACAAGCATACACTACTCCCTGCAGAACAGCTGCCACCTCCAGATCATCTAGGACAATCATCTGCTGACAGATTACCACCACTGTAGTTTGGAGAAGGGGAAACGACTCCTGCACCCCAGCAGGCAGTCTACCACACTGCAGCTCAAACAATATGTAACTTTTTTGCACAAATTCGTCTCCTGCATCTGGTCTGAAAGACAGCAGTGCAAATGGTTGCCTACCAGCTTAGAAAGAAAAGTAGTACGGGCACAGCTGACAATTACATTTCTTGCAGCACAAACAGATTTTTTGAGCTACGTGTAATGTATTGATCAGGGCATGCAGCAACATAAGCTGTAGGATGGACATGTTCATGTTTAAATTGGTGAGGTCTTCATTCCCATCTCAATTGTTAAAAATCAGGACAAATGCCACAGCATTCAACATTTTTGCAGCAGTTTAAACCAAGCATGGGAGGATGACCAACCACTGAAACATCAGCTTATGTTTGAATGATTAGAACCATAATCCTCAGCATTAAGAAGGAAGAGGAAAATAGGTGACACCCGAGTATCACTTCACATCTGCAACAAATAAAAAGGCGAATGAGTTACGTTCCCATAGCCACATGGCTGGTTCCAGGATGTAAAGAGAAATCTGCAGTAGATTAAGTTTCAGAAGGCACATTATGTTATAAGCAGACTCATGAGTGTAGGGACAGGAGACAATTCCTCACCTTAACCTTTTTAAGAAAGGCTCAGTTTTATGTATTTTTCTGCCATCCCACCACTGTATACTCACTTCAATTTACTGGAGTCTTTGTTAGCTGAGGACTGCAATGATTTTGTTTCTTTTTCTGATTTCATTTTCTTCCTATCAATCTCCTTCTCCACCTCCCTCTAACAAGAAAAAAAAAAAAAAAGAAAAAAATCACTCAGGTTTTGAAAGTTCATGTAAAGTACAGACCAACACAGCTAAGTTTCATCGATTTGGTTAAAAAAAAAAAAGAAAAGATAAGATATTGGAACCAACAAAGTGGAAACCCAGAGCACAGTGGATATAGATTTCAGGCTCACTAACAAGTATCCTAAAATGGCATTTCATCTAGTTTTGCTTGGATAGATTAATTATTTCATAGTAGCAGGGACAGAACTGCTAAACCTCTTGTTGCTAATGGTAATCAAAGTTAAGGCACTTCCATAACTGAAAAATAAGCATTTCATCTGTTCTGGTTGGGCTTTTCTCTCCTGCTCAGTATGAATCGTACAGAGATGTACTCAGATTCCTCCTGGCAAAGTCATGAAGCAACTGTGTTTTGTGATACACCTTATCAAAGGGAAGGAAAAAACTGCATTCACAAGAGATCACTCAGATTCCCCAGATTGCAGGGGTTTTGCTTTTATTAACAAGAATCTGATATAGGTGAAACTTTAAACAGTCAGTTAAAATCACTGCCATTGTCCTCCAGAAGAACAGGAACCATTAAATCAGAAATGTAATAAATAATACTCTTTAATTGCACTCCATAGATCTTACAATACAAAGCCTGCAAATCATCAGCTCACCTGAATGAAAAACTTCAGACTACTTTGCTACAAGCCAAGAAAATGAAAAACTGCACTTATCAGTCAGTGTTACCCATGGAGTGCCTGGTGGTAGCCAAAAGCATTGCAGGACTTACTGACTCTCCCAAGAGTACATCCCGGTTTACATCACTGTGATGGAACTCAGTGGGTTGTGCTTGGCACAGAGTTCACCTCTGGCAGTGTGCTCAGGGCAAGGTTCCAGCACCTAGATGATAACCTGAGAAACAGTTTAAGGACGAGCTCAACACTGCAACAGAAGATGTCTGACAGCTGTATCTGACCTAGCTGGCTGCAATGAAACCTGAGCCTCCAAGGACACTGATGCACGCTCACACAATACAGACGGCAAGGCTCTGAGGTGGGCTTTCCTGCAATTAGACACTCAGACTGCAAGGAAAGACATGTCTAACATGAAACAGCTCCTCTCTTGGGTCTTTGGGAGACAACAGGAGAAGCGACAGATTTACTGCCTGTTTACCTTTCTCCTGCTGCTCTGCAAGAGGGGGACTGCTGGAGTCTTTCAAGTTTCTTCACCATTTCCCTGCTCTTCTCAGTTCTCCCCCACAACTATGGGAAGTTCAGAAAACGACAAGACTAAATGAAACCCATGCGGGAACCAAGGTTATTCACCCACACTTGCTAAGCCACCTGCTCTGTGAGGATGACCAAAAAGGTGTACAGGCACTGAAATATCCACAGTGAATACCCATTCACCATAAGGCCTACAGCCAACTCTCTGTGCAGCTGAACCAGCTGTCTGGAATTATATTTGCAGTCCCCTTTGGGAGTCAGCTTTCCAAAAAACACTTGTGAGCAACTACCATCTCAATTAAAGGGCTGTCTTGTAATTCAATGGAAAGCAACTACTACAGGTGAATCACAGAATGATTTAGGTTGGAAAAGACCTTTAAGATCATCGCATCCAACCATAAACCTAACACTGCCAAGTCCACCACTAAACCATGTCCCTAAGCACCACTGAAGGACTCTGCAAAGGGGTGTCTGGAAGGCCCCTTACTGGACACATGCATCTTTTAAGCATTAGCATCGCTGCTAGTACCACAGCAGCTCCAGCAAAAACCAGAAAAGTTTTCTACGTATATATCCAAGTGCTGAGATCCAAAGCAGAGTTTAATGACGATTGTTACTATCAGTGAAACCTGGTTCAGTTAGCAGTCTGCATTTATGGAAAAGCAAAAGGCACGGAGCTGCTGCCATCACCCCTAGTAATAACACAGTTCACACCTGCAGAATTTGTTCCTCTTTGCGTAAGCAAGCAATCACAACTGTTCCGTGGAAGTAAATGACTCCCCACAGGAAAAGACTATGCTACTCAGACTGAGGCTGCACGGCTAAAGGCAGCAGAAGGTGTATACATGGACAAAACTGAAAACCGCAGGCCAGAGCTGACTGGGTTGGTTCTCCCTCTGGGCACCCCCCACAAACTGCAGGCAAGCTGCTCTCCCACAACAGACATTAAATGGATAGCGCAGATGACTATACAGTTTGTGAGGTGCTTCAGATACTGTGCTGCTTTTAAAAGGGTTGCAGGGGGAGGGGGCACCGCAGCCCTACAAAGCTCTGCTTGGGTTGAAAGCCAGAGAAACACACAAATGCTACTAGGGGGCTGGCCAGCCACATGCTGACACAGCCTGCTGCCGAAAGCTCCTCTGATATAGGACTGCTGGGGTTTTGTTGTCTGAAAAAACTAGTATTTCAAGAAAACACAGCAAAAAAATGTTTTAAAATACCAAAGCATTTGTTAAGACAGCTTTACAGAGCTTTTCATTTGCTTGGCAGGGGATTTGTGACCAACAGGAAACATCTGTAGACAGTTTTGATACACATTCCCTTTAGAAGTTTGATAACACCTTTATAGGAGGAGCATAAAGGGTCCACTCCCAACCTATGAAGTGGAAATGAACTCTCTGCGTGGGTTTTTCAAACACTACTTTGGTTCTTGTACAAACCCACCTCCACCTCCACCTCTCACCTTCCTCTTTTGAAGGGACTTGTCAGGAGTGTCTATGGTTTTCCTCTCCAAGTCCTGATTCCTTGCACCAGGGAGCTCCTTGGCCTCTGCTCTCTTCTGGTGACTGCCTTTCCCAGGGGGCTGGGGGACTCTTGACAAGAGATTGAGATCTATTTTCACCGTGAGGGACTGAGGGGTGGGGGAGTCTGTCACTGGCAAGAGACACTTCTCACTGATAGGCACGGGAAGTTTCTCCTTGTGAAAATCCTCTCTGGCCACGATGGCAGGCCTGTGGCTGCTAGTCCTGGTGGGGGTTGTGTCCTGGCCTTGAGGAAGGGGACTGAGAGCGAGATGCTCCTGGGTGCTGCCAAGCAAAACATCTCTCATTAGCTTGAGGTCGAGGAAGGGTTTGGTGTTGGCCTGGTGGGAGCTCTTGTGCTTTCTGTTCTCTGGGGGCTCTTGCAGTGTCGGCTTCAGGTCTTTTCTGTCACTGTATTTTGGCTTCCCTTTCGTTTTGACTTTTGGCTTGTCTCTGGAAGACTGGTCGCTGACCTCAAAGGGACCAGGGTCACTCTCCACCTTCAGGCATCCCCTGGGCCCCTCACGCACCGGGGCCTTGCTGGGCCTTTTGATATCCCCAGTCTGCCTGGGCGAGGACTCCTCGGCGCACACAGGAGACTTCTGGCAGTTGCGTTTGGTCGGAAGATGAGCATCCTGAGGAGCCCTGGCGACTCGGCCGGAGCTCTTGTGATGAGGCTCCCTTGGTTCAGCATGCTGGTGGGAGGAATTGCTGCTGACACCCTGCTCCTGTTCCTTGCCCTCCTCACATCCATCCCCATGGGCGATTTCACCGAGACTCTCAGTTGGTACTGCTGGTGGGTTCACCTTGGTTAGCCAGTTGTCGAGCTGCCACTTATTAGAAGTTGGTGGGTCGGGCTGCAGACAGAAAGAGAAAGGAAGGATGCAAGACTGATGCCTTTATGGGCTATTTCCATCCTAGCACAGCTTATCAGAACCCAGTAAAATTTCCCTTTACTGTTAAAATAGCTTGAAAGTGAAAGACCATGAGACAGTGGGGATGCCCATCATGCACATCAACACTTACCTCAGAAACACAGACCTCATTTTTGCACAGGATCAGTCAAATGTGTCGCACAAACACTCTTGGATCTCTGCTAGCCCTACCTGTCACTCAGTAAGAGACCAGTCTGTATGAAAGCTTCATCTTGGTTTGCCACTAAACATTGTTGCACAATCAGACAACATATGAAAAAAGCAGCAATTGTAAAAACAGATTAGGTGCTGTCCTTGCAATGCTTTTGGGAAGTTATTTGCACACAGCACTGCTTTCAAAACGGATGAGGAGCTGTGCCAGCTATCACATCTCATTGAAGTCTGACAGGCAGGCTGTCAGGCTCCTGTAGTTTAACCAAAAGAAAACCATTTACCAAAAGAAATTGTATGGCTAGCACAACAAGTCCAGCCTCTTCCGAGTCCTCTGCCTACACAACCCAACACTTGCACTTCCCTCTGGGTCAAGGAAGGCATGAGCAACGACCAAGGTCTGAAGGCCTCTGGAGTCACGGCCAGATAACATAACATGGTTGCTACAAGCCCTGCCTAGTCTGACAAATGACAGGAAAAGCAAACCCAACTAACCCTAAAACAGGCAACAGAAGCTGCAAATCAGGGGCATGATTCTCTGGGGGCCGTTCTGAAAATACCATGTATGAGTCAGCATCACTCAAATGTGTAGCTCATTATTATTTGGGCACCATCAGAGCACAGCTACACTCCTGCCTTCACCAATTCTCCCCAGTTACAACACTCACTTCTAGAACAGCCAGAACTCTTCCCCAAAAAGAGAAAGCCGAGTACATGAAACATTTTCCAAGACTAATGAATTCCTTCTGCTGTGATTTTCTTCTCTATCCAGACTCAACTCGCTGTAGAACACGTGAATAAACAAGGCATGTCTTCAACCATGTTTGAGTCAATCTAGAAACTTGGTTTAAAAAACAGTTTGGTTTTACCATGGGTTTGTAAGTAAAATAAAACCACAAATTCCATTATACTTTTCAGATAACACAAACCTGCTTTATTTTCATTAGAATTTTAACTTATTAGCCACTGAAGAGCATTTTTTTTTTGTCAAACACATGGCCAAAAGACTTAGGAAACTTAGGTTTATAATGTAGGTAGCTATCAGACAGTGGCACTCTAATCCTTTTCCAGCACTTCTACCATTGGTTATCTTGTTTGTGATCTACACCATCATACAGGTTTTCATTATGCTTTCCAAACCCAAAAAACCCCAAGGAACTATTGCCTATAGGTCTTAAAGTCTGTGCTTTTGCATGTGAAGAACTGACTGTAAACAAGTGGGCCATGTGCACTAACTTGCTCCGTTAGCAGCACAGATGAACAGTTTGCTGGCTAAAATGGTCAATGGCAAATGGCTAGGACTTCACTAGAGTGAGAAGGATCTTGCAACCTATTATTTTCATGAAAAACCAGACAGGATTTGGTAAAAGAAGTATAACGTCTGATTCCTTCCAAAGACACCCACGTTGCAGAGGGCAAAGTCTGTAACTGAACTGCTGGAAGGTAAAGTGTATTAGATGTGAGATTAAAAGATACGCCTTCTCAAAGCTTGTTTTCTGCACAGAAGATTCTCCCTCTTCATGTGTTTCTAAGGCAAAAAAAAAGGAAAGCTACTGCTGCGGGAGGGGGGAGAAATAAATGACAAGGTTTCTGGGCTTTGTGAGAGTACCTCAAAACTGTCAGCAAATTGGTTTACATCAGCTGTGGTCTGTAGGATATAGCCATGCACTTCCCACTGGCCTGAGAATGTTTTGCAAGCTGGAGGAACTGTTTGAAACATGGGACAAGAGCACTTGTACAGCATATTTTTAAAAAATGCACAGTCTCAATTATGAAACTTTAAAGCACCAAGTTCTGTTTGTCTGCTTTTCCCAATAAAAGCTTCAGAAATGCCAAAGCAGCATTATCTGAGCCAAATTCAACAGAAGCAAGTCTAAGCACATTCCAGCCCTTCCTGCAGGTCTGATCACTTTAGCTGCGATCTAGAAGCTGAATCTATGACTCATGCACAGGAGCTGCAGGGAGGCAGCAGCTCCTCTTAACATATCAGGGTCTCATCCTGAAGCAGCCCATAGCCTTGGCACCCAGAAAAGCTGCACAGGCAGAGGTGGGCCCCAAACACCCCAGACAAGCTGTGCTTCTCATCTGCACCTTGCTGTGTCTTGCCAACGAAGGCACTAATTCCTCCAGGAGTGCTAGACAATGATGCCAAAGGAGAAGGGGGAACACCTCAAGGTTAGGCATGTAAAAGTCTAATTATGCTGTTACTAAGGGTTATTTAATTGACAAAGTCTAGAAGGAAGGCAACGGGCAAGAAAAGTCTGATGATGCAGCAAAGATGTCATGGGGACACCTGAACAATGACAGTTATATTAGGTCTCCTGACAGCAGAGAGTCTCAGGCAAGAGGCTGTATTCAGCAGCCTCTACAGTTTATTTGCATTCACCTCAGATGCTGATGCTGTCGGAGGGTCATTTGCTTCACTGTCACTCGAGTTGCTCTCCGAGTTGCTCTCCGTCTCTGAGTCTGAAGAGCTGTCTGAGTCACTGGTGCTCCCTGACTCCGGGCTGCTGGAATGTGCTGATGCCACACTCTTGGGCTGGGACTGTAGGGCACTGCAAGGCCACCATGCAATAAAATTAGAAAGCAGCATGGGTGAAGGTTACTTGCTTATTATATTGACATGGCAGCATTCAAAAATAAAACTGAAAGCCTGTGTTTTGGCACTTAGACGAGAGGGGAGAAGGCCAAAAGAATACATTGCCATAGTCAAAAGACAAAGCACCAGCATAACACACCTCTGGAAATAATAAAATCTTCAACTCCAACCCGGTCAGATAAATGCATAAGCAGGACATCACTGCTACAATATGAAGCTGCATTTAGCCAACCAAAGTTTAAAAAACAACCAAAACTGACAAGTGCTTTTCTGAAAGCCCCAACCCTCAAAAGAAAAATCTCCAATAAAGGCTAACAAGACGGAAACGTACGTTTCAGGATGGTTTCTCTTTCTTTGTCAAGGTGCTGCCACTGTTTTGTTAACAGCCATGTCAAGCAGCAGCATTTTTTGCAACACCCTCCCCTACTCAAAAGTGTCTTCCACCAGCACTGACAATAGGAGTGGATGGAACTGAAGGAGAGCCATGACTTTTATGCACAGCTTCTTTTTGTTTTGAAATGGGCTTATGAAATCAAAATGATTTTTTTTTTTACTTTGAAAACTGTTTCCCACATCAGTATCAACACATCTGTATGATTTCGAGGCAAGCTCTTTACTGATTCAGACTGATATTGTGAGAACACTCTATTTCAAGAGCTTGCAGAGACACAGATCATGCCAAGAATTGGCATGCCCTTCTGCAAGTCTAACCTTGTAGACCATTACCCTGTGCTTGAATAATATAGATATCAAGCCAAAAATGTGTCAGTGCTCTCATATAGGAAAAATTCTGTGCTTCTTCACCTTTTTTTCTTCTAATATTGGCATGTGGCTGTTCAGCCTACCTTGAATACATTGCAGGAACTGCTTACAATCAGCTGCCTTATCAGGAGGAGCTGAAACAGCCTCAATGAGTCTACCTAACCCTTTTCAGTTCTTCATCTGCTTGGCTGCTTTGGGCTTCCTTCTGCACTAAAACTGGACTTACACCTCACCCATCACTACTACACCTGAAAATCCCATTAGCTCCAGTGGGATCTAAATATACACTGGTGAAGGGGAATAGGATAAAAAAAGGGAATAGTTGGGGAAATACAATTCTGGTTCATAGACAAAATTCAGCATGCCTGGATTATTCATTTCTAACTGAAGCTTTCCATAAAACCCCACACAACTAAAGCTAATTTTCAACAGCAGCTTCAGGCAGCTAGAAACCAAAGCCTGTATCTACAAGAGAAACCACGAACCCTTACCCATCTACCCCATATATAAAAAGTAGTTTTGTTTTTCGTCCTTATTTGGTCTAGATAGTTTGGGAACAAACCTGTACCTTGGAGGAGCAAGTGGAGAAGGTGGCTTTTCAACAACCTGTTTTGTTCACAAAAACAAAGAGGAGAGGAGGAGGAAAGGTTAGCTTAAGGAACTCAGAACAATGCAACAAGTCATGATGATTTAAAGGGATGTCTGTGTGCCTAGTGTATAAAACATCTAAAACTGACTTGGTCGTCACCACTCTCTTCACTATCACTGAGCTGCAGGTCGTCCTGGAGCATTCTGAAAGACAATCAGAAGATAAATATCAGCCAAGGCAGACACATTTTCAAGCAGCAGACACTGAAAAAGACTTGGTTTGCGCTTGCCAAAACAAACCAACCTCCCACATCCTTTCTGAACATTCCGCATGCTCGATCCACTAAACCCTTTCATTACCTGAATGAATGATAAAATGATAACACACAACCTAGGCATTTTACAGTGCTTTCCAACTGACCTCAGGACATTTCACAATGGAGGTCAGTATCATTAGCTGCCATCTACAGACAACAAAGACAAGTTCTGTGAGGGAAATGCTCCTCAACAAAGGTTACCTAATGCACTAGCACAGCAGGGCGGGGTGGAAGAAGTCTGATCCTTGTACAGCAAGAGACTAGCACGGTATTAGCCTGCACTGGCTCCCCAAGGGGCAGAAAGCATTTTCTTTGCACCAGAAGCTGTACATGTTCATGCTCTTTGCTCTCAGGGGCTGCAAATATTTCTTCTGTCACAGGGGCTCTCATTTTGCTGTTGAAGTCTTCAATCACACATACATACATAAATGCCAAGGTCAAGCCTATCTCCTATTTCTTCACTACACAATGGACTTCATGCTCCTGCACATCTCAGTGGTAACTGTAACATCAGCAGTTCAGATACTCAAAGCAGTTTACAAGTGGGGAGGCACGAACTTTGTTTTACTATTGCTAGAGAGCAGACTGCCTGCAAATGTTTCCAAAAGCATAATTTAGTCCTCTGCCTGCAGGTGGTAACTACTGCTCGCAATTTCAATGCATTACCACGGTCCTCAAAAGGCTGGAGGAGAAAGATTTGTGTGGAGGGACCCAAAGTTCTCCCAAATTGTTATCCCCCTCTTTGGCAATCATGCAAGCATCCCAAAAGGAGCTGCGAAACAGACAGGCAAAACTCCTGCTACTCAAAAATATAGTGATTCAAATCTTTAAACTAGCTGGAGACCGACTCCTCAACCCAGAGAATTACGTAAGTTTCATTCCAAAAATGGGATAAAAAGCTTGGAAACCGAGACAAGGTTTTTAATCAATCAGGACAAAACTAAGGGCTCTCTGTGTGAAACTGTTCTCATGCCCAAATAAGAAAAATATGCTTCCAACCTCTCATGACAACATTTTATAGCAAGAAAACAAACATGAAAGATTCCCAGTGAACCACATCACCTTGGAAAAGTGTGGAGAGAGTTAGTGTTCCTGATGCATGTTAGGAAAAGGAAAACTACGCAAACCTTCACACTCTTTCAAGCCTTCATGTCAAATTATGAATAAAGTGAAGAAGATTTATGGCTCTGGGCGTCGCCTCTAATGACCCTGAGTAGTTTGCCTTTATGATTCCATGACAAAAGAGTAAAAAACCTGAATAAAAAAGTGATTCCCTTATTTAAACACTATCCCCACTAACTAGAGAAATTATTTTACACTCATACCAAAGCAGTTGACATGCATGGAGATACTTTCATTGAAATAGGACCATGTTTACCGCCAAGCTGGCCACGGTCTCACAAGGAATGACAATTCCACAAACCAAAAGTGACAAATCTGGTCTTGTCCACAAAGCACCCCAAAGAAACCCCAAAGGTCTCCTGTGTCTACTAGTACAGAGCCAACCTCTCCCACACAGGTTATGCCTCCTGCAAAGGTACTGACCCCACAGGCCCCAAGTACCTCTCACTGATGCAGAAAAGGCTCTCAGTGCCAAAAGGGCTCTGATTACACTCACAAACACCTATGTGCTTTCTTTGTTCCGGCATTTTGACTTTGCCATTCCCCTGTGACTATCCTCCTCCACCTCCCGGCTTCTACTGCCTTATTTGCTCACACACCTGCTCGGTGGAAATCACCTCTTGCCTCTTCTTTTAGCGTAAACACTCAAGGGAAGCACTATGAGACACCACCCTGGGAAAAAAGGCCCCTGAATTTCCTACAGAAGGCAAACAGTACGCAGTCTGCAGCAATCCTGCATGCATCAACTTTGCATGTGGGCTACAGTCGACACTCACTGCCAGTCTGCTGAGACACAGAAGGGAAAAAAGAATAGCAACACAGCCACTCTCCAAACTTGCCACTCTCTGCACTCCTGGGCAGTTTGGCCAACGTCTAACTGGCATCTCGATGAATTCTTTTTCTTTTTTTTTTCCACCCCATTACAGGCAATAGTCCTTCAAGGCTGATAATGAACAAACTTTCAGGGATGCTAAAAAGTTCTGAAAGCATTTTCATTTTTTTGTTTTGTTTTGCTTTAAAAATTGTGGACTACAGGTGCATTTCCTTTAGAGATAAGAGGATAATGCAAGGAAACACTACCTAGATCATCTTTTAAATCTAATTTAACTGTTTGTAATAAAAAGGACTGCCTTTTTCACCTGAGCTTCTAGTAAATAAAATGCATCAGCATAAAAGAACATTGCAACTACTTAGTTCAATTTAGGATCAAGGAAGAACACTAAAACTTTAAATGAGTCATACTTCTGCAAGGACAGACAAAGCCAGTTTCCTCTAAACAAGGTTTCAACAAATTGTTAAACAGCCTAGTTAAAGAAAATAAATCTGCTTTAACAATTTTAATGCTTTAATTAGCTCAGGAGTTAATAGTTGCCAAGTTTTCATTTGCAGGACCTGTTCATTTGCAGCTTATATATACGCCGTCAATCTCCCTGTAAAGCTATTTAAAAAGAGCTCTTTTAGCAAGAGAAGCAGCACTAAAATTAATATCACTTGCCAAACAACACCACTGAAAACACAGGCTGGTTCCTCTCTGCCAGCCAGGTTAAAGATGCATCACCAACAGTGAGCTTGGCATCTCCCCTTTTAAAAAAGGGCTACTTCCATTCCAGTGCAGTCAGGTGCTAACTTTGGGCCTGTATTCAAGAATGAAAGCCATCTGGGAAACCCTTGCATGCTCTGTAAAGCTGAATGCTTAATTTGGGCACACAGATGCAGCGGGATTTCAAACTCTAATTAACTAGCACAAACACTGTTTATTTTCAGCCAGCTACAGTTTGTAACGTGAGCTACTCTAGGCAGCTGAATTTTCAGTCAGTCACGTGCACTTTGACAAAGAAAGCAAGCCCTGTTGTGCAAATGAAAACAAAAACAAAACAAAAAAACCGAGGGATGCATCAGTTCAAGGGAAAGATGTAGAGAAGTCCTTCAGCAAATCTCACTTGATTCCATTTTGGACATAAACCTAAACCACCCTGTTCCTCTTGCTTCAACTCCCTTCGTCAATTGTAGGCATGCACGTTCCTGGCTCTGAAGTGCCTGCAAGGACGCTGAGCAGAGAGGGGATGTTGGCTAAGGACAGAGCTACGTACCATGCCAAATTTACAACTCTGGACTTGGGCTAAGGAAGGAGTATTTTCAGATTCTTGCCTGAAGTAAAAGTCTCTTCTCTCTCTGCCGCCTGGACAACTGACTGAAGTGCTAGATGGATTTTTACAAGCATCTGAGAAAAGAGCTGAAATAAAGATGATGGCTGTAGGGTAGCTGAAGAGGAAGACAGAGCCTGGGGCAGTTGAACTAATATTTTGAATAGTGCAATGAAAATTTCCAGAAATAGTTCAGGAGGAGCAAGCTGGGGTGGAAGGAGGAGCAAAGTAAAGAACGGATTAAGGAAGTAGTTGACTGCTCAGCAAAACACTATCCCACACTCCCAACACAGCAAAGGCTCCTCTGCATCATGCTGGAACAGTATGAAAAGGGTTGCTTTACAGATCTTGCAGAGCTTGAGTGCAAAATTCTACAATCTCAACCAAGATGGAGAGCTGCTCTTCCTCTTTTTTGTGGCTAGCCCAGTTTTGGGGTTTTTTAATTAAATGAAATTAATTAAATTAATTAAATGATAAGGAAAGGGAAAACAAGTGGAGTAAGCTTGGTATTCTGTAGTTTGCAGCCTTCCATGGAACAACACATCATGGAGTAACATGAGATCTTTATACATCATATGAACTGATAGGCATTTAATGGTTCAGCAATTGCCTTGCACACGGACCCCTTAGCCTTCCAGACATGGAAAGATTTCTATTTGTTACTCGGGGCTCAGAACCTATCAATGCTGCCATCTGGCCAGGTTAATCCTGAAAGACTAACATCAGCCCCCACAAAACTACTGTCAAGCAATTTCTGTAATTAACCTAATTAATAAATAACCACTTTCACCTACAAGGACAATACCAAGTTATTTCATCCGCCAACTTAAAATTTTCTTTTGGAGCAATTCATTTATTAGCTGGCACTCCTTCCTAGCCTTGTAAAACTTTTGTAGTGATTATGCATAAACATCTTACACTGAGACTCAAATTATATGAAGCTTTCTTCTGAGAGAAAACATAACATGATAGGAAAAAGAAATACATAAAGAAGAAATATATAAATGCTATTAGAAAAAGCTATAGGCATTTCATCTTCACCCCATTTCACAACTAGCTAACATTATTCAAATATAAATTGAGATTTTTAGAAAGTCCATGTGAAAGGGTTTTTTGTTTGTTTGTTTAAATAAAAACAAAATGAAGACAACACTTTTTAGAAAACTTTTCCTTGGGCAACTGCAGAAAGCTATACCATATGATTGCTTTAAAATTTCACCCATAGTTTTCACAGTTTTCATAGCTGCAGCTTTACTAGCCCTCACAGGCTTCAAAACGATATGCAGAATAGATCAGATTCAGTTTGTGTCCTTTATAATTTATATTAGTTGAATGCATTATTAGTAGTTTGAATAACACTAAGTGTGACATGATGTTAAGCAGCCACAGATTAAAAGAGCAAAAAACCACTTCAATCTGGTACATTAATAGTTGGGGTTTTTTTCTTCAGTTTTGTTTTGTTTTGGGTTTTTTTTATTTTTTTTTAACACAGTCATCACAATCATGAAATACTAATGTTTCTGCTGGTGAAAATTCCCTGCACTGAAATTTTCTGAGAAAAATCAGATGGATGAAACCTTAATCTTCAGAATCATCAAGTAAACCAAATTTTAATTCATTCCATGTTCCTTTAAGTAACTGCACAGTAGAGATGGGAACTGAGTCTGGTTACTTACGATGTTCTTGGTTGAGAACTAGGCAACGTTTTTGAAGGTGCATCATACTGTTCTGTAAATCAAAAATGAATCGGTTGGTTTTATTTGCCTCACTTGTAGCATATTTTACCCTATGGTCTCTGAGTATCAGATTAGAAAGTCACTTTCTTCCAGGGTGTAATTGTTTGCCATTGAGATTATTCATCACTCCAAATGGGGTTTCCTAATGAAATACTGTTTGTTCTCTGCTGAACTGCTGCCTTAATTTCTAGGTAATGAACATACACAATCTCTTAAGCATTTTCCAAATTCATCATTGTTCAAAGCAGCACAGGAAATCACGTTCCTTAATCAATGTAAACATTTGATGTTCTCAGCGTATAACACACAACACACAAAACTATCTGCCAATACACACATTAACTGTGTTTTCTTTGGATTTCTACTTACTCTGATTCTGTGCTACAGATCCAACATGCT
Source organism: Sula dactylatra (assembly GCA_013389905.1). Classification (NCBI taxonomy): domain Eukaryota; kingdom Metazoa; phylum Chordata; class Aves; order Suliformes; family Sulidae; genus Sula; species Sula dactylatra. The sequence continues at coordinate 75,836 of WEKW01015257.1, read as the reverse complement.
GTGATTCCTAGAAAGAAAGGACAAAGTGCAGACTGAGAATAAAATATATCAGCTCTCTCTTAATAGCAGCATATCGCTGATTTGTTTTCCACGTGTTAATTACTGTAATAAATACTTTGACTAATTTGTCAAAGTTAGACTATTGGACACTTCAAAGTCATAGCTGGCCTGACATAGCTTAGCATGGACAGAAAGGATACGGGCTACTGTCACCAAAACTGTGTTGCTAGCACTTTAGTGGTATATGCATTTTTGAAGAAATATTTAAAACAATTTTTAAGAGCTACCGAACACTTCTGTTTAACACAGTTCACAAATATTTTTGTTGACAATAAAGATAAAATGGTTTTTTGTGCTGCAACAGAGATGAGATGCTTAAAATGTTTCTGAAAAGCAGTCACATTTGAAGCCCACAATTATAACAAATGTGTAAGTCATTGAAACATTATTCATTCATCCCTCTCCCCCCCCCCCGGCTCGAGCATCTTACAACTCTAAAAATACAAAGCTTGCTTAAAAAATAAAAAAAGAGGAAAGATAATTACCATACAATATAGTTAACTCAAAAACAATTACTCAGAAGCACAATCTGATCTAATTCTCAGTAAAACGATGTGTTGCAAGCAGCCGTTATACAACTCAAGACCCATTGTGCTTTAATTTATCTGACTTCTAAAAATAATCTCTCCTGACAGCCTTCAGCTATGAAATGGGGACAAAATCAGATGAAAACATATACAAGAGCCAGAAAGCTCTCTTCTAATTTATCAAAAGCCCTGGCAAAAAGAGGATGTTTTACCTTTGCTGGGAACGGAAATTTGGAAGGTTCTGCTGTACTAGGCGTATGAATAGCTGTCAGGGGAGGTGGCCATGAGTGGGTCATTTCCTGGAAAGAGATTGAGAGAAGCAGCTTACAGTATTTTTGCTGATACATGCAGTGAAGTTTTATGCTTAAGGGATTCATATGGATCTACCAAAAAGTCCTTGTCAACCCGACTGTAAACCCAAGAGACAGTACCACAGATAGAAGCCCTCCTTTGAGCGCAGCAGCCAGACCATGGTGAGGACTTGCTCCTTTTCTGCAAACATACTTGCATTGCCCAAGTTACAGCAATCTCAGTGAAGCTTGTGGAGAGTTAAGTACTTACTGTGTTCGCAGGATTAGGCCTCAGCCTTACAGCTATCATAGTTAATAAAGGGAAAAGTAAATAAAAGCCGTATAAGAGTAGTTCTGGGGTTTTTCAAAGTGCAGGACTTTCCTATTACGGAAGTTCTTATATCCTCTTACAGCAACAGCACTCTGAAAGGCTTTTCGTAACTTGAGGAGGTCAGCCAGAGAGCTCTGACTGCCAGCCATTCCCCATGCTATTCTGCCTGAAACGCTGGCTTTTGCTCTGACCGACAAAGACGTCTTAGATGCAGAGCTCTGGGATGTGGTTTCAAACCAAAGTAAAAGACCGCCCAATGTGCTATGTATTTAGGAATCATTCTGCCCTGTTCCCCTGCCCTTACTCTCACCCACCATCACTACCAGGTCCCAGCTTCTTGGACTCAGCCATGGTCCAGGTGAAAATAAAGCACAAACACCACAGCCACAGGATAGGGCTTGGCAGGCGTGATCAACCTCCAACCTGCCTCTTCTGGCACCACAGTTGGGCCCAGACAAGCACACTAAAGTCTTGGCTTGCACTGCAACGAACACACATGAAAAGCCTAGCACAGACAAGGATCTGTCTTGAACATACACTAAAATATGTCAATGGGGGTTAATACAGACAAGGCCTTTGGGGAAGCTGGGACTCAAATTCAGAACTGCCTCGTTGAACTCACACAAGACAGACTTTTTTTGGCTCTTGATCCTCAAGTTTTAAATCCTGAAGAGCGTAATAGTCATTCCAAGAAGTAAGTGAATTCATATGGCCTGCCACCCTCACTGTCTTTCCAGGAATAGTTACCTCAGGATTTCCCCCCAGCCCAACATCATTCAAGGTGTGCACCCACCATCCCCATCCAGAGTTGCTGTCATCACAACCGTTCCCTGCCAACTTCCTGAAGAAAGCAGCATGTGGAGTTAACACAATACTGGCACTTTGCTCAGCTCAGAAAGTTAGGAATTATGTTCACGCTGAACACATCTCATGACGAGCATGCACCACACACAGTTTGCTCAGGGGCTTAAAGGAAATGAATGAGGAACGTGTCAGTGCAAAGTACATTTTTGTACTTTTGGCACCAAATAGACTGAATTGTGAAAACCTCCACTGTGTCGTAATTTACAAGTGCCATTCTTTCATCAAGGCACAAATATGAAAGTTCAGAAGTGTCTCTAGTTTCATAATCTATTAGGAATAACATGGAATGCAAAAGATTTACAGGGAATGAAACCACTTTGCTACCTTTGGCTCTATAAGCAGGGATCAGAGCAATCTACAGGGGTTTCTGTGCAGGAACTAGAAGCAGTCTACAACTAACCTAGGTAACTATTCGATCATATTGTTACCACCCTTGCCTTCTCCTTTCTCCCCTCCCACTGTCCAGCGCGTTGCTCACTTCACTCACTAGCTGTGCAATCTTTGAATAGATGATAAACTCCTCAACATACTGCACTACACCTCTTCATGTATTTGTACGTGCTTCTTTGTGGTTGCTACAAAAATAGTGTTATGCATTACTAACAGGCAAGAAAACAGTTTGTTTCATGAAACATGGAAGGATGCAGTAATTCCAGGCAGAGTACTCATGCTGCAACACCAACCAGCACACAGCAGCCAGTGAGCACCTGTGCACAACTACCTTTCAGCTAAAACATTGCCCCAACAACAGCTTCTTGAGAGCAATAAAGGCATCAGGATTTCGCAACCCGAAGCAACAGTGAGGGAAGTTGATCACGGAAACCAAATACCTCCATTAGGACTTCAGTGTCTCAAAATAATATTTGACATCAAGGAACTGTCTTCTCCATATCAGCATGACCAGCTTGCAGATCACAGCGCATTTTCACACCATACACAGTGAATGGGTGTCACGTACTCAGACCCACCTACTGGGAGCCTGTGCACTGCTCACAGAGCCAGCTCTGACACAAAGTTACAGACAGCTTTGCGTCAGAGCAGGCTTAGTTTTGCACGAATGGACCAGAATTACAGTGAAGGAGAAGCAGCCCAGCAGCATGGACAGGAGGCAGCATGTCCAGCACTTTTGGAGGAAATGCGTTCAGTAATGGCAGCCCCCTGACTTGATGAAGGAGCAGCTCTGGCTGTTTCAGATGACTTGTCAGTCTTGCTCTTGGACTGCACCAGACTGTATTACACCTACATACTAATAGAAAGACTGGTTTTACAACTCCAGCTGTGTCTGAAGCTAATGTTTATCTTTATTTATCCACAGTGTACCCCAAAACACACCTTTAGTGTTTGCAACATCTGCTGACAGAACAGCAGCAGAGTGATATTTTTTCCCCACACACTACTTTAATGAGTGCAAAATATAAGCAAACACAGAGATGTATTATTTAAGAGGTCCTACCTTCAAAATTTCTTCAATGGACTGGACATCACTGGGGAAGGTTTGCTACAACAGAAAAGAGGGAAGCAGCGTGAGTTGCCTTTGTTTTTACGAACTGACATGAGACAAACAGAAAACTCAAACATTTGCTTACCAACAGTTCTATAAATTTCATGGAAGTCCATTAATAATAAAATGCTAATAAGAATTAAAAGTCCCACCAGAAGGGCAGTTAATAATGCACTTTTACAAAGCCTGTTGTTTTCAAGTCTTTAGGAGAAGATATATTCTAAGAAATATGAGAAAGAAGGAAAGTGTCTCCAAACAGCATCTCCTGAGGAAATAAAAAAGAGCAACAGAACTCATTAAACAATGGTGGTCATTCAGCTGACAGGATTCCTCTTGTTTCATGGCTTTTGTTCTTCTATGCACCCATGTGCACTCAGCAGAAAAAGAAGCCAGTATGAAGCCCTAAGCTTGGAGAAGGCAAAGTAGAGGTGGTTTTAACTGGAGGAATCATGCACCAGGCCCTTGAATGCCAGCTCTTGGACTCATGGGAACATCAACCGCCATTAAAAAAATAGAAAAGCCATACGATTGTAACTTGTGCAGTTCAGAATAAAGCTTTCAACATACTGCCCAGTAGGAGCAACAAGGTGATTTCTGGAAAAGCCTGCACACTTGGATCTGGATCAAGGGACTACCCCTGTACCGCCCCCACCCATTTTGCTGGAGCCCAGGCAGCAACCACCACATGCCCACCTGGCAGGGTCCAGGGCTCCCCAACACAAGTGTGGTGAGGACCTCTGAAGGGAGGCCAGCTCCCTGGTGGTGCCCTGGCACTCCATCAATGACACCTGAAGGGGACCAGGAAACAGCCGCGGCAGCACCTACAGCTGCCTTCAACCAGGCTCACGAGCCCAGGCACGACGAAGCTCTGGGAAGAGTACAAAGCAAAAGCAATACTAATATTTGCCAGTTATATAACAAACAGCAGACATTGCAGCTTGTGCAAACACATAAATCCGCTTTTAATGTATCAGCAAAACTACTTAGCAGCTCCTGGCAGGACGCCCCTGCACACACACGACACCATGCATCAGCAGTGATGTGTGGGTACTGCTGGGCAAGGCAGGGGCTTGGACAAGCGCAGTGAATGCCTCCTGCTCCCCAGGCACATGGGGACGAGGGTAGCCGCACAGCCAGGGTGAGCAGCCATGTCCCCTGACAGAGCCCACCTGCTCCATGCCCAGGTTGTGCACAGTGGGAGAGGATGCAGCAGCGGTGCTCTCCTTCTAGTGCCACCAGCAGCACTAGGTGCTGGGGAGGCTCTGTAGCAGGACCTGTGCTGCTTCCACACACTGACCCACCACTGCCTGGCCACAGGGAACACCGCTACACTTTGACAGACTGGCTTCTCATCTACCAGCAAGGCATATGTTTTGAAAGTACCTGTCATTTACACATCCTTTCCTAACTGATACCGTTAAAGTAAATTGACATGAAAAACAACTGAAGAGCTGAGTAATTACGGTGAGCAAAGTGCATCCAAGACCAGTTTCTTGCCTATAAACAAGAGATTCAATGGAAACGTCCAGCGATGAGTGCAATTGCTGAAAAGGAAAGGCCAGGAAGATGTTCCTCGCGTTAAAGAGGGCAGTGAGTTACAGTGCCCAATCAAAAGGATCTTCCCCAGAACAAGGTAGACAGCAAAGCAAGCAAACACTTTAATAAAGTCAAAAAGCATTGTCCTTAGCACTCTCACAGAAGGGTCACTCATCTGTTTCCCATATGCTGCACTATTTACATTGGAGGGAGAGAAGGAATCTCTTTTCCCTTGCAACCTCATTTGTCTGTGTCTACATAAAGCTCTCATTTACAAAAGATTTGACTTTTCTTCAGAAAATCATGCATGGATAGCTGCTTCTGACCTTACTCACCCCAAGACAAACGGAAGCTGAGGCATGGCCAGATGAGTCACACAAATGAAAGCAAGGGGCTGAGATCTAGCAAGGCTTGCAGAAGCGTCCCACAGCAGCCAGGAGGGGAGAGGAAGAGCAAACAGGAGGGAACTTCTACCACGTGGCAAGAGATCGGGGTGATTCCTAACTCACAGTGCCCAAAAGGCACCCCTCTTTTCCTCTCTTTCTTCCCAGCAAGCTTAACCTGGTAGCTCAACCACCTAATTTACTACTTTCAATTAATAAATGGTTAACAGCAGACACAGAAACTTGCATCTTGCTGTACACAAAAGCAGCACTCAACTAGCAGATTGCTTCACAAACCTCCTGAGATATCCCATGAGAGTATCACAGTAAAAACCCTTCCCACAAAACAGATACGGAATCGGGATCCTGCCTGGACGGAAGTATTCAAAAACTCTCTCTACAATGGATTGATTGCAACAAATCAAAATCAGCTTGCTTCTCCCATTCCAGAAACTTAAGTTTTATGAGGTGATAACTATTGACAAAAGTGGAATTCGATTAACCTGAGAATCAGACAATATCTGCAACAGCCAGTTTGGACCTCTTATCCTTGCCAAACAACTCACACCCCTTCCTGAAGTTCTTTCAGATAAGCCTGAAGAAGCTTTGAAATTGATACAGGTTTACACACAATGAGTATTTATAGTGCAATTGTCAGGAGGATTATCGTAACCCCAAAGGGCACTGTTCAGTGACTGCTGTTCTTCACAGGTCCAGTGGCTTAGCAGAAACCACTTTCTTCTTCATGGCACAAAATTTAAAAAAAGCAAACACACGACACTGAACAAGTACTACAGAAGTCTGCATTGGCAGCACAAGGACCTCTATTTCTGTTTGGGGTTTTTTTGTTTGTTTTTTTTTTTTTTTTTTTTTTTTTTTTTTTTGGTTTTTTTTTTTTTTTTTTTTTAAGACATAAGGTTTAAGTACCTGCCCCCAAAATATGTGCAGCTCTGGAGACAGAACATAAGGTATCAAGGATGGTCAGGATTGCTTTCGTCTTTGGCTAGCAGTTTACTCCCAGAGCCACTAAGTTAGGACGTGCTAGGAAGCCCATGCCCCTGCTGGAGACTCTCCCTGAAAAGCACGGGTTTTCAGGCACCTTTAATCTCTGTTGTGCTGTCCTGCTGCACCCTAAGACTGAAAAACTGAACGACGCTTTCACCAGCAGTAAACTGTGCAACGGGCAAACAAAACTGCTGCTCATAAATGGACTTGCAACACCTGTATCAAATACATGGTGAAACGTTTGCTTTAGAGATTAAAATCACAGACTGTTTGGGACACCCACAGAAAATTTGTTTACAGTGCCAAAACCACAACAAAACTGATCAGAGCCATTTGACTGCACTGATGAACCTCCTGTCTCTCAGGTAGGACTGCGACTGTCATTTCTACTGTGAGGCTGCAGCCCATTGCAGCCCCTGTGCCCCAAACTCGCTGGTCCTGGAGAGGGCGGGCACGCAGCCTTTCACTCCATCCAGCTGCAGTGTCCAAGGACTCCTCATCTTTTACAAAGCTATGCATCCAGTGCCTGAGGGAGCTGGGCTTTTCTGCACACTGAGTAATTTTTTGCCCTTTTTTTCTTGAAGTCACATCTTGGCTGTGTTTCAGCCTGTAAACTACCATTAAACCACAATTGCCACCCAGCAGCAAGGACTGTCCTTGCCAGTTTTAAGAGAAGAGTTTAGGGAAAAGGAGAAATACAGTGTTGCTCAAAGAACAGTTAAAAAGCCCTAAAACCAAAGAAATCACTGAAATGAGATCAGTTCCACTGAGGGTTGTGGGTGTAGGAGATCAAATATTGCATGTTGCTCTCTATCCCCGCTAGCAGTTTTACAGCCTTTACAGGGAACACTGTAACGTACTCCTCGCAGACAGCTCGATTTAAGCCCTGTGTGTTTTTGCTGGCTGACACTGACATCGGCACAATTTGCAGCTAGGATTTCCTCATGCCACGTTCATACTCACTCTCAGTTTGGGAATGACGCAGATGCCTCCGAGTGCCACTCACAAAACGTTTTGATGGCCGAGGTCAAGCTCAATCACAGGACATCCAGAACCGTTGGGTTTCTGGGTTTTTGTTTTGGTTTTGCTTTTTAATGCCAACATTCCCATTCACACTGATGCACTTCAATAGCGGCCACCCCTCTCAGCAATAATAATTTATGTTCCAAAAGGTCTGGTTTTGCTCAAGTGAAGGCCAAACTCCCAGTGATCTCGCAGCCTCCAAAAAGGTCTGCAGGGCAGCATGCTTCTCTGTTTACCACCTCCCTCAGCAGAAGGCACCACCAGAGCCAGAGGCACATGTCCAGCCACAAGCGGGTGCTCACATCTGACCCAAGACTCCAGCTGATTTCCTCTACTGATGCAGGCCCACAGACTCCAGAGAGATTAAATAAATGGATGTAACTTGGAAAGAAATCTTGTTCAGAAAGACAGAAAACTACTTTAACAGAGCAGACAGAAGAAACGGCCACCTTTGTAATTTGCAGTGCTTATCCACAAAAAACCCAGGAACAGCTAGACACAGAGTATGTAATATGGTTCATGCCTGTTACATGACCAATGATTTAAGGGACAAATTTAAAATTGTACTCATATGATAACATATGATGGGAGCAGAATCTGGAGTGATGAATTTCCCTAATAAGTTTTGCAAGGCTCATTTAATAGATGACTGACTTACTTGCAAGCTTAAAAAGCAAAGAGAAAGGTTTAAAAAGGTCATGAAGAAAAATCAATTATCTCTCTGATGAGGATTCACAGACTTAATTGGCATAACAGACATTTCACAATGTAAAGGATAAGTTTGGTTTTAAAGTTTTTCAACAAAAAGCTGCATAAACATAAAGCCGAAGCCATTGAATAAATTTTGACTACGGAAAAATGCAGACTACCATTAATATGACTTTTAAGCCTCTCTCAGTTACTAAGGAACAAGCAGCGTGCTATTAAAATGGTGAGACGCTGCCACATTCTCTCCTTTTTCTAATTTTTGCAATATATATTTTTCCAATTCACCAACCTGCACAACTGGCTGATGAAGGCCAAGTAATATTTTGCAAAGACATATAATCTCAAGACAGTGCTACAAGGAAATATGCCTGAAGTACTGTTAAGTATAGCTGAAGTTGTCTGAAAAGGACTTCACTCAAACCTTTTGGTTCAACATAATAGCTCAGACCAGCACCACCTAAAGCCCACATCCACTCTCTCCCCTTGGTAGTTGCGCAAAATCACCCACTTCCTTTTCCCTCACTACTAGTGACCTCAGCCAGGAAAAACTCTCTATGCAGATACCTGTGAAAGTTTAAATAAAATAAAATAAGAGGTACCATATATTTTCAGGGTTTTCTGGGGGGGATTGCTTTGATTTGTTTTTTTTTTTTTTTTGACAAAGAAGTTGTGCACTTTCATTTAGCATCTACTGTAGGTATGATACTTTGGAAACCTTTGATATAAGCAAGTGCATTGCCCAGGTAATGATGTAGGGAAGGACAGGCAATTCAGAGTCACTTCAGACAGTACTGCTATGCTTGTTTTCCTTCTAGGAAAATGAAGTTGATAAAGTTACTTCAGAGAGATTAATTGATGAATTCCTACAGATTCCAGCAACTCCCTTTCTGCTCACTTACACACGCACAGCACAACATAATAATGTATCCAGAAAGCCAATGTACAGAAAGCAAAAATGTATATAAACACCACATGCTTGGGTGATAAATTTTAATATAGTTTCTTTACCAGAGTAATAAAGACATTAGTGCTTTCACTTTATCAGAGCATAAACAACTCAAAGGCTAGAGACCTGCAGGAATTACCATCTACACAATAACCTGCTGCAGCTGACCAGATGAATAGCATCATGCTTCCCCTGAAGAAGTTAAATGTTTGTCTCCTGTACCATAATGCATTCAATCACATGAAAAGTAGCTTTCCTTATGCTAAAGGAGATGAAAAAGAAGTGGAATTAACAGTTAAAACATCTATTAGAAATTTGGCTGTGAAAGATTTTGTATGATCCCCTCCCCATACGTACTAGGGAGCACATGATCTGCTGATTTGACTATGCGATGGGATTTACCCTTGCCCATTAAAAGTCCAGCCACTGAAGGATTCAGTACCACTACAATCCTGAGCTGAAAAGGACTTCAGGATTGGGGCCAATATAATTACAAGCATCTACAAAAACATAAGAAGCCCTAGAAGTTACATGAGAAACTAGTCTGACTTTACTACAACAGGCTTGCAAAAATGCACAGGTGCACATAGCCACAAATGAAGAGAGGAAGCTCTTAATTTAGAAAACAATTTAAAATCTGCACAGACACTCAATTCAAGCTGCATAGCAACTGTGGATGAAACTCTCAGAAATATCTCCAAGTCCTCTCTTCACAAGCAATTCCAAAAAACTATGTGCCTTTATAAGCACAAAGCTCTGCTCGTGCCCCAAGCCTTGCACAGCTCTATTGGACATGCTTAATAGAGATGAATGAGGAAATCGGGATAATAAAAATCACCCAAAACCAAACTAAATTGCTTGAGGAACCACCTGGTACACAAATGAGATGCCCCACTGGCCATGATAATATGTGGGCCAGGCCCCCAGCTCTCAACCAGGAGCCGTGCGGTGCCCCAGCCAGGGAGTAACACAGGAAGGGGACAGCATCCACCCTCCCGGTGCTGCGCTCTTTTCCTGCTGACACAGTTACACCACTAGACTGTCACAGCAGGAGGGACCAGCAGCCTGCTCCTTGGTCTCAGCATGATTGCTAGAGGGGGAAGGGGAAAATGAGAGACACGTTGAAAGGTTCCTTGCAGAAGCCCAGTGTTCTTCTTTTTGGCACAACGCAGTCAACACTGGCCAAAGCTGGGAAACTCAAAAACTCAGCATCTTCTTAAAAATAAAGTTTTGCCATAGATGCTACAGGGAATAAGCAGTGCTTTTTTTGCTAATGAGAATGGGGTTGAAGAGCTTCTAGGGTTTCTTCTTTTTTTAAAAGCTATTCCATTAAAAATTACAGCACACATTTTTATCCCACTCTGCCACGTGTGCCAAATGGAGCTCAAGAACCATATGCCTCTCATGCGTGGAAGTGGGGGGCTGAAGCTTTCTCCCTGGTTTTTAAATAGCTTGCCTCATCAGAAGGCTGTGGCAGAATAGTTTCAAGCAGGCTGTCAAAAAAATCATCCCCAAGAGAGAGTAGGCCATACATTATTTCAGAAGTCACTGAGTGGCACTGCTAAGATGTACGGGCTCAAACAAGGCCAGCAGCAGTAACAGTGTCCAGATCGTGCAAATATAAGGACAGGAGGTCTGAAAGCAGATATTAACTGGAACAGATACAGGCTGCCTTTCAGGCAAGCATTAAGGTGTTGCAGACCTTTCTGTTCCTTCTTATCTCAGTAATTTCCACCTGACTGCTTATTTCTGCTTATTAGCATGTCTCTGCTGTCACAGCCCATTTAGAGCTGCCCCTCTGACATCCTGCGCACAAACAAGCCCCTTCTTCTCTGTCTCCTTCATCTCAGGTGAAATCAGTGCCTGTAGATACCCAGGCAGCAAAGGTGAAGAACAGCTACAGCATGCGTGTGTTTCACATGCTGCCTGGTATCTCCTCCTAATCGAAATGGATTTGCAATGTGCGTGTGTAGCTCAAGTATGCCAGCTACTGCTCTTTGCCTCATTTCAGACTAAATTATTAGTGCTGAGAAAACCCAAGTGAGCAGCGCAGCAAGGATGAAAAACGCCAATTACAAGTTCCATGCCCTTCATTGTGTTGTCAGTTTTCTTTGTTTCCTAATGACAGCTTTGCCACTGCAACTATCAGCAGAGATAGTCACCTGTTCATGCTAAAAAAAACCAAAACCAAAGGGTCATATTTACAGTTGCTTCCCATTTAATATGATATTTAAATATACATATTTAGCTTTAATTTTTTTTTATGTCAACTGCACAGGCTTTTGCCATTTGAATGCAATGAAAATCACAAAATTGCATATGCATGAAAGGTTAGTTTGAAAACAACAGGAAGGACATAATCAGGCCAAAACTTACCATCCTGTCCTCACTTCACCCATATGTGCTTAACCAGCTCAGAGCATGAGATCTTGCATATTAGATGGACTCTCCTGCTCACACACAAGTCACGCTAGGGATAGCATGCTAACTTAGTCTTCAAAGCAACTTTCCACCTACATTTTTGTGTAGTTAAAAATCCCTCCTCTCCATACTACAGATAGATGCAAGATGCATGCACACACACACACAGAGCGCATGTTTCCAAAATGACCCAGCCAACAAAAAAAGACAATATGTATTTTAAACAAGCCTCTACTAATGGTTGATTATGGATGTTATAATGTTCTGGTGTGTATTGAAAAAGGCTGCCAAAATTTGAAGCTTGAATTATCTTGTTGATCAAAACAAACACAAGCACACAAATTCATAAAGGTTTTCGCATGCCATCTTGAGGAACACCAGACATCAAGCATATTCTCTGCCAAGGATGTTTACATGTCCCATATCACAAAACAGATTAAAATACGTCTATGATACAAAGACAGGTCCAATGACCTGAAACCTGGCTTACTCCATCCACCTTTTTCAGAGGATGTGGAGACAAAGCTGCTTTCAGGGAAAGCTGAAGCAACAGTTCCTAGTTATCTATTTAGGAGAGCATTTATCAGAACAAAATATGAACACTGTGTGAATACATTTGTGGTTAAAATCATTTGTAGTCAGCCAGCCACCATCCCGCAAGCAAACCAGTAGCATGGGTGGTCGTTAAGCATGGTTTTTTTAAAAGATGTTTATATTTTGCTGCAGACACAGTCAACAGATCTCTTTCTTTCACACACTCACTGATTCCCAAAAATGTCTGATGCATGGGGAACATTTTCTTAAGAGGGGAAACAAAAAGTTTTTCCAACTCAACCAGCTAAAGGTTTATTTTGCAGAGAGACAGGTTCCCTAACAATCTTCAAACAGTATCCACTCAATTTGACAAAATTTTCTTACCATGAATAGCAATTGTTAAGATATGCTAAAAAAAAAAAAAGGGGGGAGGGGGATGATGGGGAACAGAAATGCAAATCAAGACTAATTAGATAGCAATGCTAACAGTATTATCCTGCCTATGAGCTTTACATTTCGATTTGTCTAGTATGATCTCTGCCAGCATTAAGCATGAACCTTACAGTAAACAATATTTGTTTAGCAGTAATGAATCTCAGACACAAAAGGAACTGCTATAAAGTAACCCCATCTAAAACAGTAGCCTCGAGGCACAAATCAGCCCCACACGTCTTTGGGCAGGCAAGCAAGTCAGCCATCAGCAAAATTGCCAAAAACAGGACTCTGCTTTTGAGCTTCTTGCCTCGAGTGGGAGCCAGGGAGGAGAAGGGAAGGCAAAGCAAAAATATTTTTGAAGCAGAAACAGCTCTGAGGCTCAAGGGTGAGGTTTGACAGTGCAGGGAAGGCGATGCAGCCCTCAGTGGCTGCCAGGACAAGTGACTGCATGGTCCCTGGCCGCATGCACTCCTTTGCTGCCCCTTCCCTTCCCCTGGCACTGGCCTGAGCCTGCACCAAGACAGTCCCGGACTTAACCTGGCAGACAATCATTCCCTTTCTGTTGCTTCAGCTCCTTTGATCACCTGGCCACAGTACCAGATGAGTATCAAAAGTGATGCGGCTGAAGGGGAAGGAGAGCACATTCCCACTAATGCTCAGCACACCTGGAGGGAGCAAAGGTCTTAATTTTACACAGCTTCCAATGTTTGGTAAACCCTTTGGATCCAGAGCCAACCACGTACAGTCAAAATTATCTCTAGAAGCACATAGTTGTTAGCTTAACTTTGCTATTACAGCGGTAAAATACCCATGAACTGCAGTGGAAAAAGTGTTACAATTCTTTGCATTTTACAAATCTGAAGTGCCTCTTATATTGCACCTGATAGTGCATAACTTCAAAATAACAGATTCAAAGACTTTATGAACCTGATATTTTAGGTTTTCAAAAAGACGCAGAGAAAACCTCCCATGCATTCAATGTATGTTTTTGCTACCAGCAAATTTCCTTCTCCCTAGAAAGCATGCAAATAGGTAAGATTGTGTCATGATGCTCTATTTTCTCGCATGCACTAACCTAGCCCAAGGCACTGTTTTTGCCTCAGTACTCTGAACTACGGATCAGTGTTTTTTTAATTGCTTGTAGCTAAACAGACTGGAAACAAAAGAAATGACTTCGTTTTGAAGCGCCGGATGTGTTGGTGAAACTTATTAACCTCAACAGCTCTCTGGGGTATAAAACCACATTTTCATTTCCAACCCACAGGTTTCATCAGCATCTATCCCTCCTAACATAATACAACTTCTTCAGATCTGGCACCACCAACCACTTAGGTGAACCTGATTTCACCTACCGAGGGAGAAACCAAACAGCTACTGTCTGCTACCGTGCCAACCTTCCCTGTTGGCAGGTGGGTTCCTCAGCTTGTGAGAGCAACCTGAAATCAAAAGCCAAACTTGCACCAATGTCACTGATGGAGAACTGAGATCAGTAATGAGCCCACACAAAAGGAGCAGAGATTTTTAAGCCAGCTGGCTCCTCTTCACAGCACTGTGGGGCTGCAGAGCCCACAGCGCCGGGAACAGTACAGAACAAGCCTTGGGCACTCTGCAGGGCTTCACTAACAGCAACTGAGAGAGGCAGCATCCCAGCTGTGCAACAAGCAGCTCTGCTGAGCAGGCAGCAACACAGTCTCCAGGGAAGGCACAGCCAGCACTCAGGATAGCACAGGTGTTTTTCTGCCGCATTCCTGCACCATTTGCAACGCTGTGGGGATTCGAGAGCAGCAGAAGCCGATTCAAAGGGCATGTGGTTAACCCAAAACATGCATACATAAAAGTCAAAATTATTCAGATACATCACGTGCATTTGTAAACATATGTGTTTTTGCAAAAATATACGAAGGGAAAACATCACTATCACAGCTGCTGCAGTAAAAAAGACCCGTACAAACCACAGGAGAACTGACTACAACAGGGGAAACGGTGACACTGATGAAGAGCAAATGCAAGCAGCAAAATTGTGCCAAATAAGAGAGAGGAGCTGGCAGGTGGTTAACACAGGATTTTCTCCTGATTTCTTTCAGGTTCAGGAATTGTAGGGGTTGGGGTTTTTTGTTTGTTTCTTTTTTAAAAGTTCATGCAAAAAAGTATTAGCATTTTTAAAAGGAGAAGTACAGAATTTGAGCTCAAACTTACTGACATGATTAAGTCTTTGCACTATTGCCTGTGAGTTTTGGATTAAGTCAGTAACAAATCAGATAGAAGAGCATGCAAAGACTTTGAAACAAGCTGTATTTTAAGGATGAGACCATCCCTTCCCTGACTTCAGTGTGGGAATACTTGCATAGATTTAGGTTTTCCTTGGTGCTATTTTTGTATTAAGCTCAAAAACATTTATTTCAGAAACTTACAATAAAAAGGGACTTTTATTATCTACTTGCGAAATCTTTGTTGGTATTATTTGTTTCAAATCTCAAATTGTACAGAGCTAAATATGTCCTTCATAAATTATAGCTACAGATTTTAAAGGCCATTTTGTTATGCAGAATATTGCCTGAGGTTTCATTCCTACTGTAAAATAACGTACAGATACTATTTGGCAGCAGAGTCCCTGTAACTGCAGCTTAAGCTGTTCTAGGAAATTCAGGAAGCTGCTGTCAGAGAACGACAAACCCATGAGAATGGAAGGCAATTTTCTCAGCAGGTTGTCCAAGACTAGGATTAATTTTCACAGGAGGTTAAAAATTACTGCAAGACGCATCATTTTTAGCACAGAAGAAGAAAGCTCACCTCATTTCAACAAAAATATGACAGCCGCAACGAAAAAGACACAAGAAGGCAGCAGATAGAGGGACAAAAAGAGGAAATGAAACACAAATAAAACTGAAATAGAAAACCAATTTTATAAAAACCTTGTTATCAGACTATCTTTGTGGAAAGAGAAGAAACTTGTTTCGAGTGCAGTACTAACAAGGCACTGCACACTGCAGCAGCTGTAAAAAATACATGTTTGGGGATTCACTTGAACAAGTTTTGTTCTAGCTTCAGGTAGCCAGCTGGGTGGGTTCAGTGATGAAGGATGAGCAGAAACAACCAACACATCCTATGTCTCCCCTCTTACCAACTTTGTTCTTGCACATAATGGAGCGATAGTGGAATAATTCCAGCAAATCAAAGCAAAGCTAAAGTAGATCTGCTTGCCATTGCTTACAGCATTAATTTTCACTTTTGTATTGAATGAAAAACAAAAAACACATTATACTTTTTGCTTTATGCACACTAAAACAATGCTGAAGCACCAGAAATGTACAGAAAGGCTCTCCCTCATCCAGAGAGACAAAAATCTTCAAAATTACATTAAAAATACATTTGTTTTCCCATTTGTGTTTACACTGCTTGTTTGTTTTTGACACACAAGACTTCATCATAGACTACAAATCCAATCCACCAGTCTCAAAGTCCACAGGAGCCTTCTAAAATAATTTCTCTGGGTGCTATTTCAGGTCCTCTGTGGGCACCAGTGTTTAACCAGCAGTTTGCATGTAGCCAAGTTCCCTGGGGACTATTTCACAAGCATACTTAACCCATGTGAGTCCACTCCTCTCCTTTCCAAGGCAACGCCGAAGTTATTTCACCGAAAACAATGCCACACCACCAGGCACTCTCCTGCTTCTGCCCCACCATCAACCCAGCAGCCCAGCTCGCAAGAGAAGACAGCAGCACTGCCCTGTGACCGCCCTCATTGCTGGTTTGAAAACAAATCAAAACATTTCCATGAACTAGAATTCTACTCTTGCTTTCTTCAGCTGACACTGAATGATCCTGGCAATTTAAGCATTTTGCATCAAAATGCTGAGTAAACAATGGTTGCACTGTCGTGTTCCTGCGTGGGCGCCTGGAGGAAATAAAACATTCTTTAAAGATTTTGCACGCTTTTCTAACTCTGAGATGGATTATTTTGCTCAATCTAAAAATAAATGCATGGGCCTCCTCCTTGTGTTCAAACAGCATAAGAAAAAAAAATTGCTATTTTGTCTTCTTTTGTCTGAAGGAGCAGAGGGTTTTGTGTTCTGGCGGAACGAACGGTTGATATGTTTTAATAAAGGATTCTCTAAAAATCTTGAGTTGCTGAAAGCAATTCATGCATCCCTTGTTAACCTTCATCTAATAATAATATAATTGAAATCCAAACAAAGTAAACATGAAAATTAAGTGCAGCATCACCTGCATATAGCCATGTAGAACAGAACTCCAGACAAGGCTGATTATTTCACTTGTAAATAGCTCTACATAAAGAACCTTTGCACAAAAGCACCTCCCCATTGTAATTACCATCTGTATAGTACCTCTCAAGAATTTAATTTTGACCCCTTGATCCTGCAAAACTTTCTTACCTACTGTCCTCTTAAAGTCTCTCCCGTAAAGATTTTTTAATACTGCTTAAAATTAATCTATAGTATTGTGTCCATAACAGGCTGAGCCTGTGTTGTCTTGCCCCCTTCAGAACAAACACAAGGTGTATTCCAATGTAAGTGCTGAAGGTATGAAAAGCATTTGAGTAAGAGCAGCAAGCCATGATTTCATGTATTTTCTTATTTCCAATACCACCGCATTGCAATTTATACTATTAGATCTACTTTTCACAATATTTTGAGTAGCCTGACTCCTAGCCTACTGCAGAAAAAAGCTGGTCACTGCAGCTGATACAGATGAAGCTGTACAAGTAGCAGAACTAAACAGAACTGGTGTCACAGGAGATATTTACTGATAATATCTGTCAGTTAAATAAATACAGTAAATCTGTACTCTGCTGACATAACTAAATTTACATATGAATTTTGGTTAATATAGAATAGTCACAGAAAAGGAGCAGGACAGGAAGAGAAATCACAGCTTTGATATTATTCTGGGGACTGGAGAGCAAAACAGCTCAGACCTGGTTGAAAGATAACGATTTTTAACATTTTTCTAAAGAAAAATAGCATGAAATCATGCATTAGGGTGCATCAACATTATCTGCAAAATTTATTACATGATCATTAGGATGAATGTTGTATCAAGGCTAATATGTGTATGTGTGATATATCAACTATAGTAAAGCTATCTGAAAACCAGAAAGTGCCATAATTAAATAAACATGCAGCACAAGTTACGAAATTCAAATGATGGGGTATATATTTCAAAGGTTTCAAGTTTCTCAGAAGCTTTAGCTTTACTCCCTAAAGTGATTTAACCATTTAAGGGTCCATGTTTTGCTGTAGATCAGCAGGAATTAGGCTCTTAAAAGCAAATAGCATTTTGCAAATAAATTCTATTCACTTAGGTCTGAGCCAAGCATAGCTACTTTTTGGTTCTTTTCTAAAAAAAAAAAAAAAAAAAATCTGTGCATTAAGATACTTGTTAACAATGAGTGTGTAAAAAGGATGCACTTTGTTTCTCAGATCAACTGCTTTGACCAAAAAAAATGTAGCAACACTTGAAAACCTACACATGCTTCCTAAACTTCCACTCTTTCCCATCCCACCCTTGACCACTACTGTGTATCTTATGGATGCTCAGTGCCAGTATCACAAAACCCTGGGTATTCATACTAGAAGTAATTTCGAATCACATAGGAACTACAGTCTCCAAGCAGGCTGACTTCTGATGTCAACCGTAATTTTGGCACTAGGATGGTTTCCCTTCCATGGAAACAGTAATGTGGTAGGCATTATTATTTTACAGCTAGTATACTTCATTTACAAATCCCCTAATGTGAGCTTGAGAACTGATTTGACAGTAAATCCTGATCTTCATCTGAGTTCAACAAAAAGGTAAGAAAACAGTAACTAGATTTGTTCAGACCATCAAGGAAACTGGGGTTTTTAGTGGTGAGAGGTGTCCTGTGGTTCTGGGGATCACCTTGGATAATTAACTGCTGCCATCTCTCAGAAGTTTTTTCCCTTTCCAAACACCGCTTTTCCCTTGGAAAATGAGCCAAGTTAGATTTATGACGGCAGTGGTGACACTTGTGATCTGTACATCTTGTTCACTGAGTGAACTGTGATCTTCTTTACTGAGTGATGACTCAGTAAACAAGGCTTGGAGATGCAGGACCTCACACTGTTTTAATACTTAATAGGACTGCTTTTCTGAACAGAGAACTTTGATTTGTCTGTTTTGAAGAGCAGTACCCCATGCCACCTCTCTGCATTGCTGCCACTGCAAATAAAGATTTGAAAAACAAAGGAATTGAAGAGGCAGGCTGGAGCCTGAAGCAGCATCGCCGGCACCCAGCACAGCTCCGTGCTGCTGCCTGGGACAGACCACACAACTCGGAGGGGAGCTGGAAGTCGTCAGCCACCAGCACCAGTGAGTGCATCAACACAGAAGGCAAGTGGGAGGGAAGTGAATAAAGGGATGCTTGTTAGTGGGTCCAAGGATAGTATTCCCAAAAGAAAAAAAGAAGAAAACATGTTTGTTGAAAGGACAGGAATTTTATCTCTCTCCTTAAGAAAGCACAGTTCTTAACTGAGAAAGAGCCCAGGTGCTATTTTTAAACCTTAACGGAAATTTAAGAAATATTTTTAAATGCTTCCAAACCAAGGAACTTAACCTGTGGGAAAAAATAGCAGGATATTCTTTTGCTTATAAAGACAACTTTCACCATTGTTTTACAACTGACCTAAATGCAAACAGAATATTTCTAGATTTGATGCTTCAGGGTTCAAAGTGCTTTATCATTATTATTATAATTTATTATTATTATTATTAAGTCATGTATACACAGATGAAAGCTATCCTCCCTGAGATGAATATTGGACAAGTCTCTTAGAAAGCTCCCCTACCTTGCTGTAGAAGACTGGAAGCCACAGCAAGTCCTCTCCACCAGTTAACTGGTCATCCTTTCCAGCATACAAAACTATCTCTTGGAGTAGCTTAACTTAAACTTTCAGCTGTAAAACCAGTGTCCAAGGCTGACAAGGCCTGCTCCTAGGAGATTATTATTACTACTCGACTGAACATACACACAGACACTTTCATCGTCTCCTCAGCAAACAGCTTTACACTGAGTGCGCAAAGCCTGCAACACGCTCAGCTTGTTCGCCAGGTGGGCACTGAGGCCAGGGCTGGACACAGCCTTCTAGGGCCTGCATTGCCCATGCTGTGCCTAGAACAACCGGTCTGCAACTAATATTTAAAATCCATATGTAGAAGATACTTGCCTGAGTTATGATTCAAAATGTAAGCTTCCTTAAAGGACATTTTTATCATCTCCCAAACTCTGCATTAAAGACTGTGGTTCCCAAGTCCCAGAAATTCTTTAGAGCTAGGCTTATGAACTGCAGAGCTGTCACATACAATTTTACCTGCAGCTAAGTGAGGTGGAAGGTGCTGAGCTTACGTATCTGGCTAGCATTTGAGAAGTGATCCCTCTAAGTCAGGTATATTAGGAAGGCTATGGGCCATCAGCCTCCCAGGCTCACCTAGCAGTCAGAAAACAAAGCGATACTGAGAGGACAGGAGAGGGTGAGTTCACTGTTTCTTTCCTTGTCTGTTTTGATCTGGAGGGAAGAAGTGACTTTTTTGCTTATTTAACATACCGTCTGAACAGCTTATAATTAAAAACCAACCAAGGGGAGATGGTTCCAAGAATTACCAAGGCACCAGCCAACCTCTGCTTAAGGAAAAGCTTTCTGCATCCTTCCCTGAAGCAGCTCTTGGGGACAGCAAACTGGAGAAGACTTAATTACTTGTGGCTCTCATCCACTATGCTCATTTCCAGATTTTCTGTATTACCGTTCTGCGGCCTATACTTTCCTTTATACATAATTGCTCATAGGATGGCAATATTTGTGTGAAAATTTCCCATTAATCAGTGGCAAAATACACAAACCATTTGAAATACTTCAGGGATGTGAGCAAAAAGGTTAATAATTTGTAGTCATATGATGGATCAGGCTCAATACCTTTGTGTACTGTAGTTTGTTCTTACGTCCTCTCAGGCAAAGTCTCTACATCAGGATAGTTTCACATGCAATCCCCAAACAAGCTCCTGCAAGCTGGATGACAAGCACTTCCCTACATGTGCACCAGAGAAGGCTGTGGGCTGTAGGACTCCAAGGAAGTGTCTAAGGAAAGGGTAGGATATACCCCAGGAGTTACTGCTACCATAGCAAATTGGGAAAAAAATACAATACTGCTTCTCTTCTTGCTTTCATTATGGAAACATGTAGTATTACTGTGGTAACATGAACACTGTATCAGCAGAGAGGGGAAGGAGCGGAGCTGACCCTGCTCTGCAGTACCACAAACCCAAGGAGGCAAGGGAAGTCAGCCTGTCTTCTGCATCAGTAAAGCACAGATGGTATTCTTTCAGCACATCCAGCCAAGGATTATCAAAGCAAAGTTTCAAACAGAAAACAGACACGACAGCCAAGAGCACCTTTAGTAAAATGCTTGCTTCAGCTGAAAACATTCAGGCTGAAAATACTTCACCTTTCACCTTTAGCAAACAGATGATGCCCAACCAAGTCCGAATTAGGACTTAGTCTGAACAGCAAGGAGCTGACAGGCTGATGAAAGAAATCAATATATTCCTTGTATAAGGAGTAGGCAGGTTGGCAGGATCCAAATCTGATGTGACTTTGTCTCCTGTTACATGAATTCACCCTCCATCTTCTAAAACCTATAGCATTCTTCATAAGCCACTGATACTCAAAATGCAATATGCATACGGCATATTTAAAAAAACTAGTGTTCTTATGCCATGTTTAAAAAAACAAACAAAACAACAAACCTACAAGCTTGAAAAGAAACATGTACCACAGCATTAATGAGGAATCATTCCACATAGTTTGCTTTACAACAGACTTAAAATACGCAGTCACCCTGCCATTCTAGAAACAGAGAAAAATACTTGTAAATACATATAGCAGTTAGCCTTAAAAATTATTGGGAAGCGCTCGCTCAAAACTGTCTGCATTTCTGTGGGTTTGTGCTCTAAACTTTAGGAATTTTTCCCTTTGGGGGTGCTTTGTTTATTGAATTCAATAGTGCATTAAAATAAATACTTGAATTTACGTTCAATTCAAGAGGAATAAGTTCTCTCAATATTCTGCTAATACAGAAACTTAATTTTCTCAACATCTCTCAAGAAAAGGAAAAATTAAGTATTGCTATATTCTCGCTATTTTTTCTAAATTCAAGCAGTGAAAGAGGAAAAGAGGTCTGAAAACTTTAAGGGTTGGTTGTTTTTTTTTTTTTTTTAAACAGACACATTTTTCTTTTGACTTAATTAAGTTTTATAAGCCAAGATCGTATTTCTGACTGTGGCATAATCCAAGCTATACGGCAATGTATTGAATAGCAATAATTACTATTTATCTTGAAAGGAAAGTGCACATCTGGGTAAATCACCTAAACTGGAGTTTCTGTCAGTAATGGGAGTTTAGGTGAAGTTTCGTTTTTTTTTTACTAGTTTTGAAGGTGACTAAACGGTTAAAAATTAGTCCATGAGTCCAGTACAACTGAGCTCCATTTCCTTAGCAGCCAAAGCAAACATCACACTTGCACCTTCCTCCTTTGATGCAAGAAAAGCTCCACCTTAAGAATAGGCAGAAAGGCCGAAGTGATTAAATTCAGCATCCTCGAGAAGCAGGGCTCATAGAAAGCAGTAATGCCTTTTATTAGATGAAGGCAGCTGCAGGGAAGAGAGGAGGCAGAGGACACTTTCCAGCATCAAGCTCTTGCCGGGTCTGAAATGAACGCTAAGTCATGTCCACAGGCAGCTGCAGATCATTTTACGTGTGGCTGGGTATATGCAAAGGCAGCTGGACTGACAGCAGAGTCTCTCTGGGAGATGTACCCAGACCTTTTGCTCGGAGCAGGATGGACTGTCAAGATCGTGTCTCATGGTATTTGCTACACCTGATTGCGTGCAAAAGAGCACCTCAATATCTAATA
Source organism: Sula dactylatra (assembly GCA_013389905.1). Lineage (NCBI taxonomy): Eukaryota > Metazoa > Chordata > Aves > Suliformes > Sulidae > Sula > Sula dactylatra. The sequence continues at coordinate 53,327 of WEKW01015257.1, read as the reverse complement.
GCATTTATGAACTGTTTGACCTATTGAACAATTTGGCAAGAAAATGTAACACTGCTAATTCAGTTTAGAAAGAGAAATTAGTGTGTTGAAAAGCAGGAGTTCAAAAAGGTAGGAATACCACCTTTTCCAACTGGGAATTAAAATATTCTGCTGCTTAAAGCAATTAAGCACTAAGTTATTGTCTAAGTAATAAATGTTCATCGTTATGATGATGAGAACTGGCAGCTAAAGCTTGGGAGGGAGGGGGATATTAAAGATAATTCAGTCAGCGACATCATTAGATATCAGTGAAAATGAAAAATAAGACCTGAAACTTTGAAGCACAGAATAATCACACAAGGAAAAGAATAAGAAAGGCATAACTGATAGAAAACAGACTACTCTGAGTGGTATGCCAGGGCAAGAATATCACTACTTTCTGAATGTCATTTCAAAAATTAACATCTTGGTATAGTCAAGCTTTGGAAACAGTACAGCACGTCAGCCAGAGATGCTGAAATTCAGGATTAATGTATCACTGGTTTAGCATCAGCCATCAGCTTCAGAAGCAGCCAGTGCTGAAGACTGCTGAGGTCAGGTCCCTATGCACAGGGCTGGTCGCAGAGAGCTGGACCCCTGCTCTGAGCCCACCCCTGCAAAGGATGCTAGAGCTGTGTTCTAGCCAATATTGCTGCCCTTAAGGCAGCAGTGGTTACATGCTGCCTTCTTCAGTGAAGCTCTGGCAATCTGACACCCTACCAGGTAACATCGGGAATCACTTCTGCAATACAGGACTATACCAGCTGCCCTCTCAAGCTAATCGTCAAATCAGCAGGACAACTTTTCTCCCCTTAGTCCTCATGCTCACTGAAAACCAGAGAGCTGACCAACATTTCAGTGTAGCAATTTCTTGTTGCAGCACCTGTATGGGGCAAGAGCACTGCAATCACAACAGAGCCCAAGAAGCAAGAGCAGTACCATCAGACTCATCATAAGATGCACCACTGTGCTGATGCAGACGATGCCTATGGATCATCTTTAAGCTGCGAAGTGCCACTTTTCCACTGTGGTTCACTGGTACCCAGTAAAAATCCCATGAAGAAATAAAACAAAACAAAGTGTGTGCTAACCATTTCCCTTCACTCAACAATGCCAAGAATCAGTCCAAAGACCAGGAGGTGCTCAAAATAACATTAGAAGAGTATTAATGTGATGCCCAACGTAGGAGGACAAACCTGTGTTTTATTCTTGAAAATACATCTCTTGAACAAGACACCAGAGGTATACTGCCAGAATCATTCAGAGGTTTGAAACAGGCAAATTCACTCTCTGAGGAAACATCTCCAGTGGCATTCAGGACCACCAGAAGAATGACCCCCAGCCTGGCACTTAGCTATGAAGCGCTGCTTGGCCAGAGAGGAGTGCAACTATACACAGGCATTTTTAAGTCTTGCCTTGTTTATAAGCTCTTTCATCCTCCAATAACTAGAGAAGTTAACTTGATTTACATGAGGCAGCCTGCAATTACAAGACTCACCAAAACCAGCCCCCTCTCCCCACCAGCCTATCCTTCAGCAACCTACTCCCAGCCAGATGTGAAAGCTGGACGCAGGCAAGGCCCCCCCTGCCCCTGGACTTCACGGGGCTTGGCCGCCTGCCCGGGTTTCACCTCCTCCCGTTGAAGCCACTGCCTGACATCGCCCTGGCAGAGGCGGCTTAGTGACAAGCCATGTCTGTGAGGTGCACTTACCTCCGTGAACATGTCTTACTGCCTTCCTACATGGCAGGGGAGATTTCCTGTTTTCATACATTCCCTTGTCAGCCCTAATCCGTGTCAATAGGTTACCGTGTCTTTTGTGCTGGCAGCATCAGCCCTGACAGGAAAGAACTTTTAATCTCTTCCCTCATATGGAGCCATGAGAAGCTGCGAGTGCTCCCAGACATAACTCCCTTGGCTCCTCTCCGAAAAACGCTCTCGCAAGCACACGGTTGCTTAGCAATATTTGCCTTCCCCCTGCATGGTTCAAATTGGCAACATCTGTCCCTTTGGCACTTTCCACTTGTCCAAGAGATGTTGCGGAGAGTTTCAAAAAATCTACAAACAGGTTGGTGGAGGACGTTTTGCGTGAGCTATTAGAGCTGCTTTGGCATTTTATTACTGGTTTATTTCCAGCCTGGATAAAATGTGGCTTCTTCCAAAGGAGAGGCACACAAGGGAAAGAAGTCTTTTGCATCCAGTGGGACTCACCTATTAAGTCAAANCCCACACACAAAAAACAAACAAACAAACAAAAAAAAACCCACACAAAAGCCCCAAAAACCAAATAACACCAAACAAACCAAAACACAGCACTGCCACATAATTCTCCCTGTCCACTGGGACTGACTTCGATTTCTCCTAAGATACTGCATGCACATCAGGTCAGGGAAAACAAGAGAAGCCAAAATCTGTTTATGTATTTAAAAATGCAAAAGCTGTATGCAATCCTGACCCCATAACCAGTAGCGTTCTGTCAAACCCCCAAACTGCTTGTGTTTATGAAACCACCCCAAGGAGCAGTGATCAGGGTCAGTGCCTCTGGATGTACCTGCAATACAGCTGCAACAGCAAACGAGGGGAAAAAGAAATGAAATTAATGTAAGAGCGTAAAAGGTACCAACTACTTTCACTTCTGAGAGCCAGAAAGGGCCACAGAGAAAACTCAAGTAACAAGATACATCTTTGGGCACTTGGTATAACAACAAGCAGCAGAGAATCCTGTAGTTAACCTTCCTCTGACTACAATTCTTTTCAGCTCACCGATTACAATGCCTAAGGGTTACAAGAAAGGCCTTGGACAACGAAGTTTTGGATATTTACATGCAAGTTATTAGGGATGTTTACTGGGAATGATGTAGCTCAGTTTCAGTCCTTATAGTGAAGTTGAAGGGGGTTTTGTTTGTTTGTTTTTAATTTTTCTTATACATACAAAAATAATCAGAAAAATAAAATGGAGTTAATCAGGCTAAGTGCTATTACAACAAGCCTGAGTACTAAAGTATCATATACAAATGTGAAAAAACTATAAAAATAAATGGTTTTGTCAAGTGATTTTAAAAAAAGTAATTAAAATCCCCAATCCTCCTAGAAACACATACAACCCATTCTCTTACAAAGATGCAGATTAACACCCTTCATGTATTCCAAGGTGCCAACCACTATGCCCAGTAGGAGGCTAGTGGTGGAATCAAAGTGCAGTTTCTTCTTAGCAAATGACGTGTTTAAGAGCGAGTGCCATCCCAGATCTAGGCATGTTATGCCACAATATAAATAAACTCCAGTTACAAACTCCATCCTGGTTGTTAAGAGACGCTTGTAACGGGATGACTGATGAATATCTACCTAACTGTATATTGTGAAAAGCTGATGTATACTTCAATCTACAGAAAAATAACTTCAGGAGCTGCCACCATGTTCAACCCCCCTCACTTTGCACACTGTGCCCTTCCCGCTGCCCCTGACTTGGTCCAGCAAATGCGGTAGGAGAGGAAACACTGGGAAAACCCAATGCAACATAAATGCAGGACAGGAGGAGAGGAAGGAAAGAGGTGAAGGAATTGCAATTTGCAGTCTCCAGCAAGCTATTTATCTTCTTTCTTGCCTGTTTCATTTTACTTTAACAGAGGATAAAATACTGCAGCTTCAAGGCTCCACTGAAGCTTGGAGTTTTCCTTAAAGGTTTCTAAAATATGCCCCAACCAACGCAGCCTGGGTTGCAGAGGACTGATGGATTGAGCCATGTCCAGGACAGAAAAATTTTCTGCTTTAAACTCCAAGGGGATTCTTAAAGAAATCATAAATCATTTTTAAATAAACCTTAGACATCTCACATTTAAACAGATATCAGGTCAAAATTCAAGCTGCTACTCAGCTTTTCATTTTAACAAGCTTATTGCCGCAGGCTAAAAAAACATTGTCTGTCAGTGCTGCCTAACATCAAGTGCAACATGGATTTTCAAAAGACCGTGGGTTTGTGTTTTGTTTTTTGTTCTTTCCAGAACTACATCTAAAATAAAATTTAAAAAAAAAATCCCAACCCAAAACTTTTTATACCTCTTACAATCAAAGACTTTACAATTGCAGAACAATGGAGTCTGGAGATGAGGCAGTGGAACGGTTGAGGCCACCACAGTCTCCTCCTCCGAGAGAAATGTCTGGCTTTACTTTGAAACTGGCAGTGATAAGCTGTCAGTGGCTGTGTTTTGTTTTGAGCTCATTAACACGCATGTCACCTGCCACCTTTCCCTGCCCTCAGTGCTTGCTTTGAAGTTGCTTTATTGGAAGGTTTGGCTGTCATCTGCTCTTAGACTTCTCTTCAGGGTTTCCAGATCACTTCTCTTGTTTGTTAGTCAGAATATTAGGTAGTAAGAATCATTGTACTGGCAGAATGAAACGCCTCTTGTAATGTTTCTGCTGCTGATCACAACCTCCTTGTATTTCATTCATCACATGGGCCCACAAGCAAGGAACCCAAGTTCTATTTTCATTTGCTGTTTCTTCCCCACAACAATTCTCTCTTTGAGATGCCGCTACATGAGTACATATTAGTCTGTTCAGACAACAGTTTTGCATACCAGCAGTCACCGTGGGAGACCCATGTGAACAATAACCAAAGATAAGGATGACACAAAGTCTTCTTGTTTCCACACAGATTTTTAGCAGGAGCCTCAGGCAATTACTACAGACTATTACTATCCACACAAGGTTTGAAAACAACCACTTCAGCTTAACAAAACAGTTAAAACCAACTAACCAACCAATCCCTCCCTGACACTCCACCCCAGCGGCTGGTAGTTCATTTCCTCCCTTGCAAGCTTACTGTCCCAAACGAGCTGCTTCGCTAAGCAGTAATGCTGATGCAACTGCAGTGCCCACCTGACAGTTGGGGAATGCTGTTTCCGTTCCCAAACTAAACCGCCCCTCCTTTTTTTTTTTTTTAATATTTTTCTGCAGCCGGCTCCCTTCATTGAATTTTGCTTTCCTTAAGTTGCTATTGAAGCAGCTAATCTTTGTCTGCAAAGGCACAGGCTGCCTCCGCATTTAAAAAGATTTGTGCAGAAAATTTCATTAGTTAAAAAGAAAAGTTAGAAATAATAGTTCCCAATTCCTCTAAGACAGTTCTAGAGAAGCAGTAACATTTGTCATTCACCCAACTAAAGTTAGACTTGTTGCTGTTCAGAAGTTAATAAACCTGGATATAATGCAAGCACCTGTAAGGTGGAGTTTGATGCTTGGCTTCAGATTCCGAATACTGTTCAGGGTCAGGTAATTTATGCTGGACTCCAGGCTGGGTCCTTCTGCCGAAATTTAACTTTCACTAAGCAGCTCTGGCAAAGGACTTCGCCATCATCACTGGGGGGGTGGGGTGGGCAGCACAGGTTTAAGTAATGACAGCAATGGTTAAGCCTTCAAGGTAGAAAACAGGGCTCTTAAAGAGCCAAAAAAAAAAAAAAATCCTTCAGAGAAAGGAAAATACCCAGCACACAACTCACTGAATTACGGTTTTACTCCTCTTTTGAGTTCTGTCAATATAACCATTACTACAGTCAGTGAAAGTGAAGCAATGATATTTCTCAAGACACATGATTCCAGGTTCCCAGAAAGAGATACTACTACTCATTAGGCAAATCGCTTTAGCAGAAAAAACAAATCACGCCTTCAGGCGCACAAGCATTTCTGAAGGACTAAAATAGAGACCACAAACTTCAAACTAAGCACAGGTTGCGGACAAGCTCTGCAAGTTTGATTTGGTTTTGTTTAGCAGTTATAGCACAAGGAAAGCATCCTCATATGAAACTCCTGCAAGACAGAGCAGACTCTTAAACAACTTTTCAGCCACCTTCAAATGATGCTTCCTTCCTTCCTTCCTTCCCTGGGACTCATGGGCAGCACCAGCAAAGCCCACAAACTCTGTGCTGTCCCCCTCAAACCACAGCTACCCTAACGTAACTGCAGCCCCAGTGGCACACGCTACCTTCCCCTTGCTCTCTCTAGCATGTACAAACCCACACAGCTGGCGCTCAGCAACCATGGCTCGAAAAAGAGTTAGGAAACCTGAGGGATCCACCAAAACCATCTCACTGTCAGCTTCCATACTTGCTCACAAGCCAGCCACTCGTTCCTGCATTTCAGTTGTCCCACATTTCAAAAATATTAACCTGACAACATCAAGCGCTCAGGAGAAGCATGAGAATTTGTGCCATATAGACATTTTACCATTTGCTGTGTTAGACAGACAGAGCTTTACAGAGCAGCTTATAGCACTTGCTGGTTTTCCCCTCACTTCCAAACCATTGCTTCTTGCCTGACTTACCAGAAGCTCACTACTAACCCTGTGCTTTTAAAACAGGGTTATCAATTCATTTTGTCACCTTCTCATCATTACTATATCTGACTGTTTCTATGCACTTTTATTCACTTAGCTCCATAAAACTTGTGTGTGTTAGTCTCCATTGCACAGATGAAGGTTTGGAAAATTACACATTCCCACAATTGCAGGATATTAATTTTACTCATTAACATACAGCCATTGACACAAAATGGGTTATTGTAGGAAAAAAGTAGCTGTTTACATACACATCATTTAACAAGCACTGATTTTGTTCTGCACAGCAGTGGTAACAACAGCAGTGCACTTCAGTTCTCCTTAAATTCAGCTTGATGGCCCCTGACTTTGCAAACTGCAGAGGACCACAAGTTTTCTTTCAGTTTTTGTTTTTGGGTTGGTTTGATCTTTTTTTGGTCCCTCCTTTTTAAGCACAGCACTCTTTACAGTTGCCAATGAGAAAAACTATGTTCTAAATGCTGTGCTGGAATCATAACTGATTCCAGTAAGGATGGCTGATCACAAGCCCTTCAGAGGAAGAACCACCACCTAAAAAACCCCAACCAAAAACTTCCCAGTGATGAATATGCTATGGCAACTCGTTTAGGCCTCGGTTTCTCACAGCAGTCTGGATGAGACACTGACTTTTGAGTCATCTGGAAAGATGCAATGCAGTTTATGGAAATTCTTGCTTGACCTTATCTATATCTATCCTGCTTTTACTCTGCGGGATTCACAAATCCCCATCTAACTAGTTTTTCTCAGTCTCCCGTTGCTTTGCAAAAGTGATGGATCTAGCAACCGAATTTGGACAAATGTCTGCAATGGTGCCCAGATACACTCTATGGAGAGGAGTCAGGTTTGGTGTAAGCCAAAGAGCTATCCATACCTGATGGGAGAAGCTGGCAAGGACTCAACCACTCTCTCTGAAACACTGTTTCTTGGCACCTCCTCCTTTCCACACACTCCAGGCAGGTGCAGGATCCCTGTTCCTTTCTTCACACTGATACTCCCTAGCTGGGCTTCCAAGCAGGAAGAACAAACACCACCCGTTTCTGGTGGCCTGATGGCTGAATGCAGTACCATGACCCCATTTTTTTTTTTTTAAATAATTCTCCTATTATTTGGTATTTTGCATAAAAGCCAAGCCCAGACCTTGGAGCCAAGTGAACAAGCAAGGATCTCTAACTTGAAAAGCCTTGCAGCTGAGAGTTGGTAGTTGAACACTGGACCTGAGTGTACCTTCTCCAAGCATCAGAGGAAGACGAACAAGACTACTTCTCATTTATGACTTTTGCAGTCTGACATATGAACTTTGAACATCAGAGTCTGGTTAAACTGAAGTAACCAGTTGTCCTTCAGGCTTTTGAACCAACCACCTGCTCCTTGCCCCACGTGCCCCCACCCTCCAGCTCTTCCAGAGCACTCTTTGTTCTGGAGACCATAAGCAAACATTAAAAATCTAGTAGTAACAATTGTCATTCGTGTGTTTGATCTGCTTCTTTAGCTGTCACACACCAACAAAAAGAAATTTACACACTGCTTGTGGTGAAGCAAGGAAACCTTTCTCCAATCACATAAAGCACTTCTCACTAACTATAAAGAGGGCAGCAGAGGAGACACTGAAGTAACACTTTGCTACCTCTCTTGGTGCAAAGCAGGGGGAAAAAAGAAAACAAGAATTAAAAAAGGAATACAAAAGGGAGAGGGGAAAAAAAGGCCCAATCTCCCTTCTATTCAGTAAATGATAAATAAATATAAGGTTGGTAAAAGACAAGAATAGTAGCTTAATGCTAAATACTCTGTATTCATCAGGTAAGACCAAATGACAGTGCTATATATATTTCTAAAGATTTTCATTTTTAAAGGATGCAGGATTAAAGCAATATATTTATTTCTAGTTTACAGGGTTCACCTCTCTGACCACCCCTGCCAGTAGAAAAGCTCAGCTGCCATGGAGAAAAGTCAGTGAAAAATTATTAATCTAGAATGGACTTTTTATTTTTGTCATCTAAACTTCTTTCTAGGTATTTAGTCATTTCTATATACTATGTAACAATCATGTTTTAACTGGTGACCACTCATAAATGTCTACTGAGGTGAACAGAGCTTGATGACAGCAATCCCACTTTCAACACAGAGATCTTTGTGTGTAGCCTGTGCTTCAAGGATAATACAGTGTTACCAAAAAGACTTAATGTATCTAGGCTCCTTCGCTGTTGTGGTTTTTTTTGTTTGTGTTTTTTTTTTTTTTTTTTTTTTTTTTTTTAAATTGGTTGCTTCCCTGTTTGCTTACCAGTTTGTAGGTGAAAGAGGAGAGTCCAATGAGGTCTCATTAGAAGAGATAAAAGGAGCTACTCCCTAACGTTTATGAAACTGCCAGGAAAACAAAGCCAAATCTTCAGTGAACATCAAGTGCTATGCATTCCTCCAGACACTATACCCTTAATAATGCTTAAGGATTTATAAACACCCTCTCTCAAACTAGCCTCACTGCTTCTTGGCTCTGCCATCAAGCAAATTCCCTTTAAGACATCATAGCCTTTGTCAATGGAGGTAATACAAGGGTCTCTGTTGGTGCTGCGCTCTCCTAAAGACGTGAAAGAGAGAATAGCTTTAAAAGCATCCTTGTTTAGGTGCTGGGGGATGAGGTAAAACCTGGCACATTAAGAGAAGGGATACATCTAAGCTTCACATATGCTATATTTTTAAGTCTCTCACAATAAATCTGGAAAGATGCCTTAAAGAGACAAATGACGTCTGAAAGCAAAGGTTTTTATTTGGGGAAGAGGGGAAAGAACTGTTCAGTTTCTTTATGTGAATGCAAAGTGAGTCATTACACTGTTATCCACTGTGGATTAATTCACTCTACGGTGAATCTGCTTGTCTATTCAGGCTGGATGGCTTAACTTGTCAGTGTTGCCATGAACAGAAGCTGTCAATAATGCATTCACATCTGCAGGTGACACATGCCTTAGAAATTCAATTATCCAAAAAAACCATGTGGTAGGAGAAGTGGCTTTCCTAACTGATGTTGGGGAGATCATGGGAAAAACTGTATTTGGCATGTGGCTGTTCAGTGTAACTGGGACCAAACAGTTTAAATAAAACTTGTAAAACCATGCTCCAAGTTGCTGGGAGGAAGAGGGAAGAACAGCAGTTTCTGCTAGCCTAGACCTATTCACTGTCAGGGTCATGGGAGGGCAGGAACCTCCCAACAGCTCTTGTTTCACCAAAAACAAAAGGGATGGCCAACCTTTCAGCCAAAGGACCCCCTGATTAGCCTTCTCAAGATCCTTTCTTTGGGTGAATCTTTCACCTGCATGCAACAACCTCACTGGATGTTTCCTAAAAGCAAACCAGCCCAGCCCTGTTCCCCAATGACCTCTCTCATACTGTACATCCAGCACACAGGAAATATATCCAGGTGTGCAACCACACTGTTTCTTACTCTTCACTCTCCAGGCTTTAGCACTGAAAGACTGTATCAAATATATGTTAATCATTGAAACCAAACAGAAGTATATATGATAATGACAAGCCTGAAACAAGCAGAAAATGAAGTCATGGATTTTTCACTAGAGATTACAGAGCCATTATCCAAAACGCCTATGCACAGAACCTACCTCAAATGAGGATCATTCAGCATATTCACATATGGTTTCATCTCTCATCTTCAAAATGGACTAAGCATATAATTAAAACCAGGGTTTTGGTTTGTGCAAAACCATTTCTTTCATTACCTTCAATTCCTTTTTTATTATGTTCTTGCTCTGCCACAGATCTAATAGCACTCCCCCACCAGCATGAGTAACACTACTCGTGCTCTGGCAGCTGTAGGATTTTTATGGGCATTTGAATTCAGTGTCCTGTGCTCAAAGGAAAGTGAGAAAGAAGTTTCATTGAGTATACAGCATCCTAGGTAACGCTGCCCTATCTAAAAATCATATTAAACCAGAGATACTTGAGATGACATAAAAAGCATGGGGATGCGAAAAGAGATAAGATGAAAATAGAAATGGGACCAGGAGAGTTGGGAGAGAACAAGGAAGACTCATTTCTGAAATATAAGCACACCCTCTCAAAAAAAAAAAAAAAAAAAATTAAAAACCCTACACCAACACCCCAGGAATTGCAGTTCAACTTTTAAAGGAGTTTTAAACCCAGAAATGCCCTTCAACGTTTGGCAATGGATAATGAAGAATGGGTAATGCAGAAGGTAAGGCCCTGCACTGCTTTACTTCTCCCCCAGGAGTAAAATATCCAGTCAAGCAAATAATGAAATACAGATCACAATGCACTTACTATTTTGAGGTATGATGTGCAATGCCAAACCTACTTTGAAGCCAATAAATTCTCTCAGCAATAAAGTATTTTCACAACTTCTCAACAATGTCATTTTGCCAGTTTCCTCTCATTTTCCACAAGAAATTGCCTACAGCCGTTTGCAGCTGATCAACACCCTTTTCCACGAAAAGCAGAACACACCCACACTCTCCCTTTTTATAACAAAGGCAAAATACAGTCTCTGTAGTTGTCCTCGCCCAGCTGCCTTAGGTCAGCACTGTGGGATTCTACATCCCATAGGGCATAGCACTGTTCTCAGCGCTGAAGGATGAGCATGGTAAAACTGCCAAACATACCTGGGAACCAAGTGCCTTTGAACTCGCAGGAGGCTAAACCACAAAGCAGGCAGAATTAGTGTGCTGGTCCCTTAGCTGGGGACCACCAGCACACAATGTGCTTCGAAGGGCACAACGAAAAAGAGTGTGCATTTGCTGAACAACACACATACGACAACTGCTTTATCAGTGTGAGCTTCACGCTGCTTTAACCTACAGCACATGTCTGAGATCCAAGGCTTCTGCCTCCATCACACATGACAAATCATATAGGCAGTCTTGGGATCAGCAAAAATACATGGAGTACAACAAGGAATATTGCTGTATCAAAATAATTGTAAAGGAAGGAACCACTTCTTAAACCCCTGGTTAAGAAGCTCTTCTAATTCCAGCCATCCCCTTCCCCTAAAGTTTCCTAATAGTGTCTTAAACAACACCTGCTCCTTGTGAAGCCACTGGACTTCACAGCAGGGCCCAAACGTAGGTGAGAGATGCTTTCTGAAATCTACAGAAGCGCCTTTCCAACCACTCAGACCACTGCCCTTTCCTTTTTCTCTCAAGTCAAAGCTAGAACAGACTAATCTAACCCAGCTCAACTGCACCAGCCTATGCCACACACTCCACATGATCTCTAACCAACTCAAGATGCAGGGAAAACTATACAAAAAAATCCCTATTCTCTGAAGTTTTCTTCCCTCTGGCAAGAGGGCGACTTAAGTAGTACAAGAGCAACAGTGTTATGTTCTGAATTGCACCTGCTAATCTGCAATACCCTGCACTCAACCTTGCTGCAACCAATTGAAATGACTCAACCTGGGAAAAAGCAATCCATGAAAATGACCAAAAAGGAGCACAATGAAAGACAAAACAGCACCTGAAGGCAGAAATCTAACTGCAGATTGAAACTGCATATTCTAACTGAAGATTGAAATCTAAGCCCCAAAACATTATTCATTTTTAAATGGGGGGCAAATGAAGAAGCTAGTGTTCCACTCTCAAGAAAATACTATGTATCAGAAGGAACTTGTTCTCAGATGAGCAGGAATAACCAAAGTTTTACATGCAACACATTTAGGCCTTTGGCCCAACTACCACCTCTTCACTGCAACAACTGCAGCTTCCCATCCCACATCTTTTGCAACATCTCTCAGTCCTTGGCAGGAAAGGACAAATGTAGCGACTACAACGAAGGTATGCTCAAGTTTGCTGCCCATGCGGTCTGCTGATAAGAACAAACACAGAGCAGAGTTCTGCTTGTTTTGCTCATAGCTGGGACGAGAAAGAAGGTATCTTTGCCTGAATGCAAGATTTTACAGAACTTTTAGGATCTTCCTTATCATTGAGAATTCCACCTCTGCACTCAATTTACTTAAACCTTCAGAACTTGCTCAAAAGGCATTTGATGAAGCAGGAGACAGAATGGTGCCGTGCTTCCTGAAGAAGCTAGGCTAAATCCACCTGGAAGAAATCTGCAGGATGTTTTTTGTTCACATTAATATTTTCCTGAGGGTCTACGGTGAAATCTTACAAACTCACTTAGAAGAACCCTATGGTGTTCACAGGCATGTACCACAAAGCCCCAAAACCTTCAACCTACCAGGTGACCAGAGAACTCACTGCACAGTCAGCTGCCCCAATATTCAGTGAGGATTTGGGGCCTCTACCCACCTGCACTCAGACTGAGTACTGGCACTCTGCATGTACTAACTGCAGGTGCATCACCACTTGACCTTCTCTGCACATCATTTCCCCTTTCCCCTTTTCAACAATCTTTAGAGGCAAAACAAAAATCACAGCAACAGAAGCAGTCTCTCTAACCGTAAAAGCAGCTGCAGTCTCACTGAGAAAACCACAGAATCATGGCAAGCATTGCATTTTCACCATCCAAACAGATATCTCACCCAGGTCAGCAAAAGCTAACCTCAAAATGCACCTTCTAAACATGGTAACACGTGCATAGCCATCATTGCTTCCAGTAGTCTCTGCCCATCGATGACCTGTTCTCCCACTGCTGAACTTACCCTGTCAGCAACAGAGCCCCCCAACAATTGCACTCACCTCTATGGGCTCAGAAGGTATTTCCAATTTGGATAGTTTGGCTTTAGCATTCGCCTTTAAATCTAAGATTTTTTCATAGGGTTCTCCATGGTATTCCTCAAGGAGAGGTTTGAGCTCTGGTGATTCAACTGGTGCCTGATCTTGGCCATCCATTGGTCTGACGTAGGCAGTTGGTTTCTGCTGCATTGCACTGGTTTTTGATGGCAACGATGGAGGAAAAGTCTGAGAGGAAGGCTGAGTGGTGCCGGTTAGGTTAATGGCTGAGCTGTCCCGACTTTCCTTCTCCTGTGATCCTGTCACTAGGTCCTGAGATGATTTTGTCTGACTGTAGGTCGGCCCATGACTTTTGCTGCTGTTCTGTGACGTGGAATTGCTATGCTGGCTGGAATGTACAGGTGACAGGGATGCCACTGAAGAAGACAAAGATGACAGCAAGGGAGAAAAGGCCACATGGGAAGCCTGCAGTTCATTAGCATGGCCTTCACCAACCACATGCCTGTCATTTCTCTTGTGGTGACAACCTGTGTGACTCTCCTGGCCACCATGATTGTGTTCTTGACCTTGGCTCCGATCACTGGATAAGCTGTGACTCTTTGCGTGCAAATCTGAAGCTGGTTCTGTTCTTGATTGTGCCTTTTGGTAGTGAACGGAGTGGCTTGGAGGGGGAGGAGCTACAGCCGTAGGTCCCATGAGTGGATGCTGGGTTGTGTGGTGGAATGAAGATGGTAATGTATGGCTGGTCTTTTCAGGGAAGTATGGACGATCAGGCTTTCCTTGTGTGATCAGAGGAGCAACACTTTTTGGAATTCCTATGAGATTCTGATGGGATTTGTTGCTGATGAGCTCCTTGACCTCCTCGTAATTGCCCAGCATGTTCTGAATTCGGCTTGACAACTCATCTTCTTTATTAGTCTGCAACAGAAGAACAGAGAGGGGGAAATTTAAAAAGCACAGACCCCCCACCCCAAGAGATCCAGCTCAAGAAGAGACATTCTTCAGGATCTTATTTTAATCACCGTGCATCACCACAAGTGAAGTTATGCAAGCTTATCTTGATATTTGCATGCAGTCTCTCCAAAGCAAGTGGCACTGCTCTAGTCGGTGTTAGTTCTTCTGAGCCAAGATTGCAGGTGTGCCTGCAGTCTTCAGGAGCACTAACCTCAGACCAGTTTGTTTCAACCACAGCTGCAGACAGACATGCAGCCAAGCTACTCTTGAGCACCCTCTCTCAAACTTCCAGACTACAGGAGGCCCCCAAATGAATCTGCCCAACCTGAAGGCCATACTGCGCTTGCACCATCTACAGAGCTTTAAGCACGTACTCTGGTAAATTTAAGTTAAACAGATAGGGAGATGCTATGTTTGCATGTATCATGCTCAAGTCTATGATACCATATGCAGAGGCCACAGCTATCCTCTTCCACCCCAACCCTCCTTCCTCTTCTCCCTCCACCATGTGCCCCCCTACCATTACCTTATAGGGTTCTGCAAAGAGGGGAGTCTTCTCAGGGAACTTGTCTTTCTCCTGCAGAGCCTCCTGATTCCGCCTCTCTTTCTCTCGAATACGCAGCAAGTTTCGGTCTTCTTTGTACAAGCTTTAGGAAAGAGAGAAAGAAAGGGTGGTTAACACTTCATACCAGTGTTATCAACAAGTATCTACTTTGTGCAAAAAATGTGGGTTTCAGACAACGGTGTATGTCCAGCATGAAAGTAATTTTGAAATCCACAGGGTGGTTATAGCTGACAAATCAGTTATGTCAAGTATTTGCCATATCGCATAATAACCTAACATACAAAGCACAGCATACACCCTTCTCAGTGATTTCTACTCTCAATACCATACATCAAGAAGGGTGGAAAAGGGAAAACTATCCATCCATTTAATTGTGAAACACAAATTGAGAAGAAGTCAACATGGGTGATAAACACATGAGCTGGCAAATCCCATTGCAGAGATCAGTGTGAAAACTACCATTCTTGTTCTCCTCCAGAAATCCGCCCTAACTCTTCACCTGAGAGTAAAAAAGAATCCACTATTTTCAAGGTGTTGCCACTTTCAGAGATTGAACTTTGCCTACTTTATAAACAAGCTTGAAAACTTACTCTCTACTTTAAGTAGACATTTGCAAAGCTGCTTACCTGGCAAACCATGAGTTGCATTTAAAGCAATCACATAAATACATTTAAAGAGAAGGTCTTGGAAATTTGGAAAACACCAGGTTGGATTCCCCTGTTCCTTCTCAACCACATATGCATGCACTCAACTCCACCAGCCCCACATCAAAACAGCAATAAAGCTGTGTCGCACGCACAGCAGGATGACTTCATGGAAAACCAGATCCTTTACACTACACCTCTTCTGTGAAATACTACTGCAAAGTAAGGGAATCTATTGCTCTAATATTTATGGACGTTTGGGAAGAAAAAGCATGCAGGCATAGTATGTGGATGCAGGTTTTTCTCTCCTCTCCTATTTCAACTCTACTGCACAATCTACTGCATACATACAACTCCAACATTCTTCTTGGTACACTCAACTTCTCAAGTGTCCCAGTTCGGAAGGGAAAGCCTTGTCTTCCCCACCAGTGACATTTTCTCAAATACCACACACAATCATCTACTGAAAGTTTAATCATCCCAAAAGGAGAGGTAGCAGACTAGCTTTACTGTAACAGTTAACCAAGAAGTCTGACTACTTCAGAGGGGGTTTCCTGACTCAACATGAGCTCTGGAAAACGATGCTGTCTGATGGCAAGTTTCCATATATGGAACTGCAGCGAGGATGTACTTGTGCCATTAAGACAGAAAAACATATTCAGGGGTTAGACTATGCACATTTGAAATAGTTTCCAACTTTGTTAGTGCTGAACTGTTTCCAAAGATAGCAAAACAGAAGTTTCCAGTAAGCTCTATGTACTCCAGTTCTGTAAACGATGCAAAAAATTTTAAAAATTAAAAAAAAGGAATCACAGATCACTGATTGAGTAAATATACACAATCCTTCTGTTACAAACAATATATTGTAGAAGCATTTCCTTTGCACATCTGATGTCATTTTGCATGCAAGTAATTTCATATCTATAATCGGTTAGTTGGTCAGTTGCCCTGTGTGTGCCAGGAAAGCTTTGTGCAGCCAGATATGGGAGATATCAACTGCAGAAGACAAAAAATTAGGAGGAATTATAAGGCAAACTAGAAACAATCTTGGCTACATCTACTACTTAAAATTGTATGAGTGCAAATGGTTTTTTAAGTGAATGCATTTCAAGTTGACAGCATTTTTCAAACATATCTGTTCAAATTATCTGGAAAATTTTTACTGAATGAAACACCATTTTCCAAATATTCCAGGAAGTAAAAAATGATTCTGTAAATACCCTTCATATAAGCTTAAAAAAAAAAAAAAAAAAACCCTTAACAGCAAGCATAAAAAAAAAAAAAAACCCCACAAAAGATGGTTTTAACAGCGAAGACGCTGGCTTTTAGCATGAAGGAGACCTCTGAAACCTCCTCTTCACCAATCTGTGACACCATGGCCCAGTGTCAGGAACACCAATGCCAACTTTACAACAAACTTTTTTTTTTTTTTTTTTTTTTTTTTTTTTTTTAAGGACACAATTTAACCTGGATTGATCAGGTCCCCTTCCCCATCAGTCCCCAGTTCATTTCCCCCATGGCTGCACAAACACTCAAGCCAATACAGTGGGGAGCGCAAAGAAACAAAACCACTGCCCTTGGTGGTAGTCCTTGCTCCTTGCCATTTCCCAGCCTCTTTGCCCTGCAGTCAGTATCTTCCCTTAACAAATTATACAAGTCTCCTGCAAGGAGCTCCTCCGATATGTTTGGATTAATCAAGATTCTCACTACAAGCAGGTGCTCAGCTCCAGCTCTCCCGCACCCACCTTGACGTCTTCCTTTTGAAGCTACCACCAAGTATGTTTTTGAGCCTAACGATAGTACTCAGTGCAATGCTGATGGTACAAATAGGATAATTTTAAGTTAGTTTTAACTCCTCCTCCTTGAGCATCAGCTGTTGTCCCAGTCATTTTTCCCTGCCAGTTTTTCAGCCATAATTTTCATCATTTGATAGACAGAGGGACATACAGGAAATTAAAAGACACAAAGGGGACCTACTGTTTACAACTGTTAAAGAGAGCAAGGTCCTTCTCCTGCTTCATGTCTTTTGATACACATTTTGGTCTGCACAACACTCCCTACATCTCAGCCTGTCCTGATACTATTTCTGTCTTGAGCCTCACCATAAATGCCAAGCACTCAGACCTACACAGTGCTTTTTAATACAACTGCAACATTAAATATATATACTTGTTTTTGTTTGTTTTCTCCCTAGTACTTATTAAATTACTCATGGTGTTAGGTGGAGTACACAGCACACGCAGATATTGTGCTAGCTTTCCCCAAAATAGATTTTGCTACAGCAGTTTGCAGATTGTTGCAGCACGCTTCAGATCCAGGCCTCTCAGAGACAAGCTGTTGAGCCAGCATAGCTCTCCGCTGAAGCCCAAGATGACAAGAAATGAATGTGGTTTAAAATGCTCATCTAAACAATACATAAGGACAAAAGCCACAGCCAATCCATCCCTTCTTAAAACAGATTGTTTTAAAATGAGCCAATCTCATTTTATCTTCCAAGGTAAGAGATTTTTTGCCTCTTTCAGAGGGGACAGAGAAAGACATAAAAGCCAGGAGGTTGAACACAAGTCTCTTGGGGAATGCTGTCAAGGTTAAAAGAGTAACTTCTTTTCTAACAGACCCATTCCCAACCTCCCCAACAACCTCAGCTACCTTTCAAAAACTCTAACGTCACTACTAGAGCATACCACGTCACTTTATAATCTACATTATTATTTAGTAAGGCACATGCAATAGTCTTTGAATACTCGAGATGTTTCAAGGTGCACTACTGTAGTAGTGGCCATTCCTATAAAACACTGAGTAACAGCCTCCACACGCTACTAGAGTCAAGCATCCTATCTTTTAATGACTTTACTACCCCCTGCATGTCTAGCTTTCAGCAGTAATCTAAAATTTGCTCCTCTGATCAGCTTCTTCACGTAAGATTTATTAGCAAGGAGATAATGTAGATCAACCTTCTTAAACAATCAGAGAATACATGCAATACTTCAGATAGATCCAGTTAACAAGCTGACATGGGGAGTCATGGGGATCCACATGTTCATCCATGTTCTGTACAGGTTTATCATACAAAGGGAGAACATGGCTTGGTATTAAGAGGTTTTTTCCTATGATTGCTGGGTAAAAAGGGCAGGAGCCATCAACTATCCAGATTACTATTCTTGCAGTAAAATAAAAAACAGCATGCCACAATCAGTAGTAAACCAAGACTGAAAAGCATTAGTGATGATCCACAAATGTCAGCATAACCACGTGTATCTCCCTGGCTGGAAGAGCACTGCGAGGTTGAATCACTCCACAGCGAGACTCTGCTGTGAAACAAACAAGTGGAAATTCTGACCAAGAGGTTTTGCGTTTTGTTTGGTTGTTTACACTTGCAGAGCAGGAGGGCAAGCCAAAGCCCACTGAAATAGGAAAAAAAATTCTTATTGAACAGACTTTGTGTCGGGCAATGAGAGTGCATTCTTCAGTCATGCAAAACAGGCCTGACCTGGGCACACATGAGCAAACCTCTGGCAAAGTGAAGGGAAGCCGTCATCTGGACACTACACATCAGCTCACAAGGTTCAGCTTCTGCACCTTTCAAAAAAACCAAAACAAAACGAAAAACCCACCCCCTCCCAACCAAACAACCCTCAAATATTAAAAGTTTATTTGAGTTCATAAATGTTAATCACCAAAGCATTAGCATAATATTACTACTCATATATTTCAGCCTCTTTACTACAAACTCTCCTAACAAAAACATCAAGTCTTAAGACAAAACGGGCTATGTATGTACACATACATGCACAAGCAAAAATTTACTGGAAAGGAAGCAAGCAGAACATCAGTCTGACATGTTGGAAAAACTGGGGAAAACCTCGTGGGCTATTTTTATTTGTTCTCCCAGATTAAAATCTGCTGTCAGCACTGGCTAATCAGGGTTCTTGTTTTACATTATGCCTTGTTGTAAACGTCTCAATAGATCTCAACTCAGAGCAAGAGAAACCCATAAGTTGCAAGTAGTTTAAAAACTAACAGCAGCAATAAAAAAAAAATAATAAAAAAAACCCAAGCCACATATTATGACCCTGCAAATTGTTTTCTACTACAACACTGTGCTACGTCCATGTGGATTACAGATATCTTTCTATTTCTAGGCTGGCAAGCATCCAAATTCAGAGTAATCAAGCTGTTTTACTGGGCGGTTCTGATTACATTAAAACAAAAGGAAAACCCTAAACAACTGTAACTGGTATCTCCTGCAACAATAATATTTATGATAAAAAGTAGCTATCTTTCCTATATGTATCCTAACACTGAATGTGAAACATCTTACATGCTGCTTGCTGCAAAAACAGCAGCTGTAATAGCTTCTAAAGGCCTTTTCTTTCCCTGAACCTTTCTTGACCCCAAGCTCTCTTCCCAGCAATAAATTCTTTTTAAAGAGTGTGTGAAGAGAAAGAGAGGAGGGATGGAGGGGAGGGGAAGGGACACCGCCTTTTTGCCATAATGCCAGTTCCTGCGGGTTTAAAAGACGACGAACGTGCCTGCTGTGGGACAGCCCAGCAGACGCGGATGCTCTCACATATATAGGACTAGCAGGCACTGCTCATCAAGGTTAGTCATGCGTTGTTACTACTGTAGAACTCTTCGTGCTGCCATGGTGACTAGCGGCCCAGGCTGCTGGCCATGCACAGCTGACCACCCGTTCAGCCAGGTGAGGGGTCATTCCCCTCCGTTTTGCTGTTCAGGGTCACCATCTACCCTCTGCCTCCCTTTCTGAAACAGATCAAACCGATTTTTGTTCCAAGCTGGAGGAAAGCTTCAGTGCACACAAGGAGGTACGGTTTTAAAAACGTAAGAAGGATAAGGGAATAAACACTGATAGTTACTTATTTGGTCATGCAGTTGACAGCACCAGCCCTCCCTTCTCTAAATTAGAGACAAGCCCTTAAACTACCTGAAGACAACAGCTAAAACTCATTTTAATTCATATATTTTATCATGTAGGTGTCAAGTTTCCATGAAATGTCTCCTTTTTTAATATAAGCCTGTAGTTATCCTAGTCCCAGCATCTGTGGAGACACTGTTTCTGTCCACCATTAACCTGGCCATTTAGGGTATTTGTCAGTATGCTCTTTAAAGCTTTTGAAAACCTGGGCTATGCTGTAACTCATTACACTGCACAGTTTCCCCAGAGTCAATGTTAGGAAGCCAGGCAGAAAGCATTGGAGAATCACAGTCAGCCAGGCCCTGCATGGACCCGTGCCAAGAGGAGAGGAGGTCTCCATGGCCTGCCAGGTGCCATCAGAGAAAACCCGTGCAGTGAAGCCGCCTGCCAGGCTCCAGCAAGCTGTCCCTCTTGTATGCACAGACAGAGCCCTAACCTTGCTATTGCCAAAGCTGCAGGGCAAACCCCAGCTCCTGTTCTTCAGCAGCCTCTCCAGATTAGCAGCTTTGATATTCAGATTTTCCTAGAATGGGAACTCAAAAAACCTCAAAACCAAAACCACCCTTCATCATCTTCAAACGTGCTCCACAAGAATTAAAAACATGCACAAATCCCCCCTGCCCTGCCCCAAAAACCCCCGTATCATGCTTTCCAACACACTGAAACAGTAAAATACTCCTAGGCTCAAAGCAGCCAATACTGGCTGCAATAGTAAGAGATTTGGTTCAGAAAGTTCCGCAAAGCATCCACTCTGACCCATGCCATCATCCAGGCTTGGGTCTGTAACAGGAACCATGAAAATACCAATGTGCTCTGAAGCCACTCTCAGTGACATGACAATCCTTACTACAGAGTTTCAAACGCTGATATGTAACAATCCAGCCCATGACAATATTTTCAAGAAACAGACTGGTGCAGGAAGAAATTCTGCCTCTCCTCCTGTCCTGTGTGTTTTCCAAATGATAATGAAATGAGAATAAAAACCTGCTTTAGTCTTAAGAGTAATAAGATATATTGCTGGCTGCCAACAGAAATTATTCCAGCAGCAGGGAAGGGGGTGGAGAAAGGCTAAAAAGCAAACACACAAATGACGCTCACTTCCTTCTGAACACACAGAACTTCTTCCTCTGAAACATTAAGAGAGAACATTTCCTTTTAGTACAACTGCAGGAAATCACAATTTTATTGAAGCTGTTTTGTCATTAAAATGGACTCTTTTTTTATCATAAGAAGCTGCTGACCAACATTTCTCAAGACTGAGAGACATACTCTTGTTTGATTTCAAGGCAAGACACAGCGCCCCCTAAAAAGTTTAAACAGAAATGACACGGATGCACGCTAACAGCCTCGCTGCAGTGAGGGATCTGCTGCTCTAAAAGTCTCCATAGAAGAATCACCACCAATTTATACAGCCAGGATCACAACTACAAAGATTAAATATGCAGTTTCGTTCATCAGCCCATCAGCTTGAAAAGAAACGTGGATAAACGCATGGCACAAAGTTACCAAGCATCACAGATGTATTTGGCTCTCACACTGTATCACCTCAGCAGCTTGCCTGCAGTGACTGTAAGACAAGCAGATGAAAGGACAACATTGAAGTTAATACCAAACAGCATCAGAAATGCCTCGGCCCAACCTTTGCTTCCTTTCCTTTATGGAAACATCATCAAGTTGTAACTTGCTGGATATTTTTAAGTTGTTTCACATCAACATCTATTTCACAGTACACACACAGTTTGAACAGAAACAAATGATAACAGGAAAACATATGGCAGAAGCACAACAGATGGTCAACTATTTTCTGCGTCATCATCATCGACCAGCTTTGGTATATGCTTTCCAAAAATACACATATTCACACTGGAGAAATATGAGTTGGGATTTGTTTTTCAAGTTTTTCCTTCCACTAGCTCCCTCATCTCATCAAGCCTATCCAGCCCTGTTTACTGACTGTATGATAGCAGCATTAGACCACTGAGCAAGAGATCAAGGCCTCACAGCCCATCTGTACTTCCACAACGATGCTAAGAAACCTCCAGGCAAACATTTTTGAACAAAAATAATGTTCCAAGAAAATCCAGTACTGTGGCAAGCTTTCCATCAAAACATATGGAAAAATGATGCTGAATACACCTCCTCCTTATGTTTTAAATACAGCCCTCTAGGTTACACCAAAAAATTGAAGTGGAGAATGGCTGGGCTGTTATAACAGGCAGCAGGGAACTGCCAATTTGCTTAAGTAGAAGCTAAGTTGGCTTTTGCCAGAAAAAAACGTCAATTCTACCTACTAACATTAGGCATCTTCTCATTCTACCTCTTCCACAGTAATCTTTGGGTTTAAATTCTTACTTATTCATTTCCTATTGCTGTTGCCAAGTTTAAAAATATATTAATTACTCAGCCATTAAAAGGTTTTTGCTTCCTTTCGGCATCAATAGGCCTTTCTTTGTCAAGCAGTTCCCAGGAGTAAGCCTTAACATTTCCTGAGAAGACCTGAGCCCCTGCAGCGCCCAGCGACTTTGGCAGGAACTGGGAACTCTCAGATGTTCTTCAAACACTGCAACCCCTTCATGGAACTGAGCCTAAAACCCCCAGATCCTCAAATGACTATGTGCTTAAAACACACACCCCAGGATTCAGAGCAGTATTTCTCAGCCTATGGTCTACAAACCACTGAAGGCTCAAAAAAGGAAAAAGCAAATTTGTGAAAACATGCAAATAGTTTTTGGTAACAACCTCTTCTCCACCTACTCAAAAAAAGGCAAAACAAATGAAAGGTTTATGACCTGGGTTTTCCCTCACGTACTGCAGTGCTTAAAATCTAATTTTTGTTTAGTTATAAATGAAAGCCATTATAGCAATATCGCACTAAACAGGCCTTGGATACTTTCAAAAAGGTGTGGCACTCTCCAGCCAAAAATGCTTCCAGTAGTAGTGCTCCAAGCTGCAGTGCTCCCCTAAGCAACAGGGCATCCTATTCCTCCTCCTCTCCTCAGTGGCAGGAGCTTTCATACCTCAGTCTCCAGAGACACACCATTTACCCTAAAAGCAGAAAACTTTTGATTGCAAGAGGCAAGAAAGCATCCCGATTAATATATAACACAAACAAATGACCCACTCCCAACGTGGTGAACCTCTGAGAGTCCAGAATGTAGCATGCAAACAGTCAGAACCTGTAAGCAGAAAGATGCTCCCAACAAAAAGCAGGAGCTCATGCCGAGGGCCAGCCTCACTTAACAGCTGCATACAGCAGCAACTTAGAAAATTTGGAAAAATGTGACAATTACTTCAGTTTACACAATCTTCACTTAGTTGTCTTCAGTAACAGCACTTAACTACGTTGCCATAGCTGAAGCACCTGAACAAACCAAGCGGCAGTCTCTCCACTGGTGATGCTGCAGAAATGAAGTCTGTAAAGAAACACAGGCTTTCAACCTCATCCCATCACGCTGATGTTAATAGAACACTGTCAGAAAAGGTGTTAATTATAAGTTACATGGGGAACACGAAAGTTATTCTCCATCTGAACGCAAATATACTAGGAGGGCTTCTAAGAAGGTGTGGATGTGTGAAGTTTAATTACAAGGAGAACAGACAAGGCATTGGAACAATGAAGAATTTAAGGCTTTGTTTGATCTGGATGTGGCAGGCAAAGGAGGAAATGTGAAAAATTTAAACCACCAGGTACGTGCAATGAAAAACCCTGACCACTTTGCCTCTTGGAGACAAGGCATTCTGTATACAGCAGCCTAATTCCTCAGGATTTCCCCAAGCCAAGTAAGTGATCTGACTGCCTTTCAGCCCTGAAGGCACATATGTCTTTTTGGCTAGGTGAGTAAAGGTCTGCAACTCAGAGCTACCTCAGCCTTTGGAAAAAGGCTAGCAAGGAAGCCCAGGAACCATCAAAACTCTCAGTGTTTTCACTTCGAAGTACAAGAATCCTTTCTTTGTCCTTGCCTTCACTCACATAGCAGCATGGGTTCACTTAAAAGATGTCCACCAGAGGAACTCACTACTGTTGGTCATTCTTCTCTCTCATGGAAAACTGGGAGAACTAGAGGACATGACAAATGCTAACCAGCTGACTTAGCTGTAGAAAGTGTTTGGGTTAAAGTAACCATTCCCCCTCAGTCAAGGACTCAAACACCACGGTGATGAAGCAATATGAAAAGCTGCTCAAGTGTCTTCCACACAGCTCCAGAAGGAAGCTCAAGCCAGAGATGAAAAACTGACCCTCTCTCCTCTAACAAGATAATGCTGGATCTTGCCACAGAAAAGCAGGTTTCAGCTTGGGAGATTAAATATATTTGAGAAAATCCCAAATGTAGACAGTGACATGCTGCTAGAATATGGCAAGTTCTTCCTGGTGGGAGTTTACCAGGTGGGAAAATCTTCCCCAGATGTATGATTTGCATGAGATGCTGCAGACCATGACAATTCTTGTTAAACTTTCACACTTGATCTTATCTTCCAGCTAGGAGTGACTGTGAGAATAGGGTTATCCTTGCCACACATGTATCTCATTAAACTGCATTAATTTTGAGTGCTATTTCAGTAACTGAGTATGCATAGAAAGATTCAGACAAAGCTGCTGGTGCCTTGGCTGCAGCACTGATGGAGCAGCTCTAGATGCATAGCCTAGGATGGGACCCAAGTGCAGAACTACTCCCCAAGCTCCAAGCATCCCCTCGCAGCTGCACACCAAGCAGCCTTGGTTGTGGTGACCCAACTGTGACAAGACTGAGCTTACATGTGAGCAGCTTTTGCAGGCAAGAGGAGACCATCCATGTCTCTTCTACCTTCATCAGCAAGGATTAAAAAGTTAGCCTGGTCAGGATGCAGATAGACACATGCCCAAATGACTGGGGTTACTTTGCAGCAGCATCAGTGAAGAATGAGCTATTCTAAACTTCACTCTGTATCGAAATGGGAGACCTCAGTCTGCCACTAACAGTTACACTCCTCTGTTGTACAGCTGAACAAACATCTTCACATGGACCCAAGTGCCTACAGAGGCACTCCCACAGCATGCTCTCAGACCCAAGACCAATCTGTTTAAGCTCAGCTGGTACTTTGAGAAATGCACAACCAGATCTCTCTGACAGCGTGTTACATCCTGGCTTTGTCTGAGAATCGGTCTGTTTGGAGAAACAGCATTCCCTGCTGAGCAGATCCTCTTTGAGTCACCCATGATCACCCCAAGACCTGTCTGCAAAAAGGCCTGAGGAAACGATCACACAAACAGAAAAGACATTTACCCTTCAAAGGTACTTACATCATGCCTTCCTAGATCAAAGGCTGCTGGAAATAAATACAAAGCCTTGGCACTATCAACAAATATATGGGGTGTAGCCTTTCTACCAGAATGTAAACTTTGGGTCTGCTTGGAAGTTTAGCTCAGAGAGAAAACATCTACCGTCAAAGCACAGGAAAAACAGGTTTCAAAGGCCAGCCATGTTGTTCCTCTTGCTGCCCCCACAGTGGTCATGCAGCTAAACCACATTCTTATCCCACTCCATTCAACTTGTCTTCTTTCAAGTAGTCCCACACTCACACCATTTCTAAGCACTTCATGCCCCACTCCCAAAACCTGCTTCAGCATGCAAGCTCGTAAGCTATTTAGAAATGACTTCTTAGAAGACTCCTAGCGTAGCCTTCATTAAGCACCATCCATCACCATAGTGACTGCAGGATCACATTTGAGTCTTCATCTATGATTCTTCCTTCTTCTGCATTTGTCTTGGTGTCATCTTGCATTAGTTTAGGCCTCGTTCTCAGAAGCCTTGGATGTTATCTTCCTAATGGTTTGTCCGTGCCGAGGCAAACTCCTTGCACGTTAACGTATTTTCCAATGAGAACAGCCATGCTGTAAAACACAGCCTAGAACATCTGCATTCCCACCACCATCCTGAGTGCCTCTACATGACAGAGCAACCATCAGTAACATTTCACCTTCCTTCTAAGCCCCAGCAGGTCCACCAGATGACCAAAAGACACAAACTGCCTTGTTGAATCAAGCTAAGAGCAGCTGAGTTGAACCAATTAGGAAACATTGTTGGTTCAAGGCCACAAAACGCTTTTCACATGAGCAGAACAGAATTTTTCACTGACATACCTGATGACTGTTAACATCTTGGAAATTGCTATGCACAGACTTACTGTAGCAGTTCACCACTCTCTGCATATACTATGTTGATTAGAAATTCATCTGGATTGCCTAAGAAACAGCCAGAAACAGGCAGATTCTAATGTTAAGTGGACAAGCAGGTAAAAACCATTGATGAATAGGTTTTAGTTTATAGAGAAGCATATACTTGGTGGATGGCTTTATATCCTTCCATTCTTCTCCTTTCCCTTCTCCTATCCTGTAAAGCGTGTTTCCTGAGTTGACATTGTCTTTTTTTTTTTTTAAAGAAACTCTGACTAACATGTGCTCATTATTCTAAGATAACAAACACAAAACAATATTTTTTTTCAGTAAAGCATAGTATGACAATCAACAGAAGAATTCCATTGTCATGGTTTTGGCTGGGATAGAGTTAATTCTCTTCACTGTAGCTGGTATAGTGCTGTTTTGGATTTAGTATGAGAATCATGTTGATAAACACACCGATGTTTTAGTTGTTGCTAAGTAGTGCTTACACTAGTCAAAGGATTTTTTTCAGCCTCCCATGCTCTGCCAGGCGCACAAGAAATTGGGAGGGGGCACAGCCAAGGCAGCTGATCCAAACTGGCCAAAGGGATATTCCATATCATACGACGTCATGCCCAGTATATTAACTGGGGGAGTCGGCCGGAGGAAGCAGCGATCGCGGCTCGGGGACTGGCAGCGTTGCTTGACAGGTAGTGAGCGGTTGCATCACTTGGGTTTTTTTCCCTGGGTTTCACCTCTCTCTCTCAGTCGTTGTTTTCCTTTTATTATTATTTTTTTTATTATTATTATTATTATTATACTGTCCTTATCTCAACCCACAACTTTTCTTACTTTTGTTCTTCCAATTCTCTCCCCCATTCCACTGGGGTGGGGGGAGTGAGCGAGCAGCTGTGAGGTGCTTAGTGGCTGACTGGGGCTAAACCCCGACACCATTTACTTTTTTTCGTTCAAGAGAGTTCTATGAAAAACGAGTGCAGAAAAAGGACTTCTATACAATATTTTGCATTTAAAATACTGTCCACAGAGGGTAATTTCTGACCAAACACTTCATATGCACATACAATGACATCTCATATAAAGCTATGCTCTGGTAGCAAGCTTTCCCCAGTTATGAACAACTTATTATCAATAGCTATGGTAAGATATCCCTAAAAGCCTATGAGTCACCTTTATCACAAAAATCAGCTATTCTTTTTTTGTGTTTCTACCTACCAAGTGCCATGCACGCTAGGATAGCAACCTTACTAGAACTTATACCCATGAAGATGAACATATTTTTACCTGCTTCCCTAAAGCCAGCAGAGCTCCCCATGTAAGAACCATGACACATTTCCAGATCGAAGCCCAGACTTCTACCAAATATTACCCATTAAAAAAAATTGTCACAAAGCACTCACTGAGTGTCACGCACACCTCTACAGAACCAATGCAAAAATGACATGAGGAAGTAATAAGGAAACAAGAGGGAAAAGACTGGGAGAAGTACGTCACAGAATTTTCCCCAGGATTTCTTCTTCCAGAATAATGCCAGCCATTGAGAAATCCGCCAAAAAAAGTGTCAGTGGGCAAGGGAGAAATGATCTCTAATGATGTACTCTTGTTGATTTCCTCATATAAGTAGGAGGAAGATAGAGACAGCTGAAAAACATATTCACACAAGGCACAGTCACTTTCCTGGGCTGATCAGGCCTGATCTTGCTCCACCCAGTCTAAGCATTACAATACAACATAGATGCAAATTAACTTTAAAAGGAAGAGACCTAGGATCAAATCTCACTAGGGAAAGTGTGTATTTAAGTAACCACAGACGTACTGTAGTAACCCAGGGTTGCAAAAGAACTGTTGTCATAGTAGACAGCCTTCTGAAAAAGTAATCAGTCTTCTATTTAAGTGTGCTACCTACAGTCTGATTTTGTTAAAAAACTTAACTGCAGTTAAGATAAATCTTACTGTAGCCAGAGCTCAGTTTTTAAACAATGTTTGACATGCAAACTCATCACGAACACAAGATCTACTTCTTCTCAGAAGTGATCCTTTCTCATTTTTATGGATTTAAAAGTCAAATATGGTCATACAGTCTCCCATCAACAAAAAGCAACCTTGTATTATTCCTAACTTGCCACAGGGCAAGCACAGGCATGCTGGCAGCAGGGTAACAAGCTACTGTGCATCAGCTGCTGTTTAAGTAACTGTTTCAGTGGTACTAGCCATGCCTCTGCAGCATCTGGAGCTTGCTGCAACGTGGTAGGGTTTTTTCCCCCTTGGTGAAAACAGAAGTAAAGCACTTAGCAACTGCCGTGAATCAAGAATGTATAAATGAACTCAGATGTGGCCACATTAGGGCAGCACAGTGGCAATTTGTTTGGAAAAGTCAATGTTCAGACAGTATGAAGGCAATGAGAAAAATTAAGGTGAGCACACCCGTTAGAGACCCAGCCTGACACCACCTACTCTCCACCAGGATTACAGCACCTGGAACAACTCTCACCAACAAGGAACAGACTGCCTTGCAGCATTATCCCCTCCCACAATGTTTCTCCCTCTTGATTATCTGCATGCCACTCAGAATAAAAACAATCATGCACTTCTCCCAGTTATTTAAGTCAGCCTGAGATAAATAAATAAATCCAACTCAAGTGTTAGCTTATAAACCCCAGCTCAGGAAAACTACGCAACTTAAGTAAAATTGGTGAAAGAGTGCCAAATCTCAAGTTTTGTTAAGTCCGGCTGGATCCTCTAGCACTCTGTACTTCAGTGCACCGTTTCAGCTGTTATCTCTCTGCCAAATCTTTCCGTTACAGCTCCTTAAGGCAGTTACATGAGCACAGGAACAGGGTAACTGCTATGTGGTAAGCAGCAAGCATTTCAGAGCAGAGACAGCCTTTTGCTGCAGGCACGTGTGCGCCCAACTGCCCAGCACAGTGAGGTGTTCCCCAGCAGAAATGCAGAGGCCGTGTCTGTGATGTTTTATCAACTCACCCACCACTAGCAAAATCACTGTTTCTAACGCTGATAAGGCATACTTGAATAGACAGAAGTGGTTATCAGCTGCTGCCCAATCAATCTGAAGGCTTTCTTCAGTGAAGTGCTGCATGAAATCTCCCACCGTACCCATCTGCCTCTGAATTCCTCCTCTCAGCAGCAGAAATTCAGCGCCTCGGATGAACTGTTCCAGGTTTGCCTGGGAAAACGCATAGGGTAAAACCTACATTCTACCCTATATAAGCCCTATCCTACCTGTTCATTTGCTTTTGCCTTGAAATATCTTTTTTGTTGTTATTTTTCAGTACAATCAATTTATTGGTAACAGGTTTAAAGGCAGCAAGAGAACCACGCATTCACTGTAGCAATCTACAAAAAATGGAATGTAAAAATGAAATCAGGTTTCTGTTTCTTTAAAATAGGCTCCAAAACAACGTCTTTTACCAGCAAATCTTGGAGATCTGAGAGATTAGGTAAAAAGGCTGTTGCAAACTGGTTGAGAAAGAGACAAATAATCAAGGAAGGGATAAAGAAAAACAGTTTTGCCATTAATATTAATGTTCCAGACCTATTTTGATTCATTTTTTCACACAGTTACAAGATTTTGATTCACACACATTTCCATCTTACTGTGATTGCTTAGACCTACTGTTTCTCCACACCAACTGTCCAAAAATTTTATCCCTGACCTAGCACAGAAGTACTCAGTAAAGCAAAGCCCAATGGTCCCCCCACCCAGTTGCTGTTTCCTCAGAGTCCTCATAAAAATGATAAGCCTTTCAAAGAACTATCTTAATTAAAAGGTCTTAAGAAAAAAGTAGGTTACAGCAAAGTAGAATACAAAAATCTAAATTATATTAGCTGTTATATTTCAGAAAAAAAAACATGTTTAATTTTCCATGTGAAATCATTTTGCAAGTTAAATCAAGGATTCAAGTCTTACAATCCCTTTTTCTACCTCAGTTCTTCACATATACATAAATGCTCACTGCAGGTGCAAGAAGTCAAATGCAATCAATTCCCTGCTTTAAGACTACATTAAAATTATTCAAGCAGACTTGCCTTTTGTTCACTGGTTGTATAGAACTGACTTCCTAAATGCTATTAAAAAAAAATATTGTTCTCCACTACACCAAAGAAGAATTTTAACAAGATATATAGTTAGTAAAAAAGAAACTGAAACATTCAGTAAGCAGCTGCTTCATGTGTCTGCATCTTAAATCTCTTCTCACATAATACTCCTCCTCACATAGCTAACATCCCTGTACATCCAGCCAAGTGAATATGTCACTGGTTTTCCATAGAAGCCTGCTAAAAGCTGACCTTGTCCATGCTTTGCCAGCAGGCAGCTCATAAGTCCATCAGCCATATTGCCATGCAGTCCACAAGCACCACATCACACATCTATCGCCACACAGTGCATCACAGCCTTATTTCACACGCAGCTCAACTTCAGCACCATTTCTTCACAAGGAACCCCTGCACACTCCCCACACTAAGTCGCGTGGGTAGAGCACCAGCATTACTTTGTCTTGCTTTGCGTGACACACAAATACACGCACATACATCACAACTTATCTTTTGTCAATTCTCCTCTTGAGGCAACAGAACCATCCATTGTAAAGCATATAAGCCTGTTCCCTTAAACACTTCCAAAAAACCCTATGTTTTTCAAGGACCTGATTTCATGCAGCCTTTCCTAAATGCTGTCAGTTTGCAGGACTGGCAGCGCAGAACCTAAAAGCCTTTCACCTTGTATTTGCTGCACAGTCAGAAGGGTCGTCCTTTCTACCCTCTACTACCATCCCAGCTGTGGGCTAATGTGTACTCCTAAAGCCCTGCAGCTTAATGCAAATAAAGCCCAACACAAAAAGGAATGTAACACCAGCCTTCGCATTTGTTCCTTTTGTGACTGCAGACCTGAAGTTTTTCAAAGAATAAACTACACATCAAATGCTATCAGTGGTTTCATTTGCTGTGAAGATTAACAAAAGCAAAACCTACAAATACGAGCATTTGAAACTGTCTCAGAAATATGGATATGTGCAGTTCTGCTTCCTGAATATTTAACCCCCTGCAAACCTATTAAGCACATGAGCAAATCTACAGTATTTTTTGGGAAACATACTCTGTGTAAAACCCTTCCCGAACAATTGACTAAATCAGACCTAATGTCCTATGAACATGAAAAGGACAGTACTCCAATTTGAGATTAAGAAAAAAATAAATAATATTGAAGACCTAAATTCTTTCATACGTTCATAGGAATTAGCAGCAAACAAATCATGCATGAATGAAAAGGTTTCCTATTCTTTTGAATTTTCCACTTACATAACAGCATGTACTGATTAACAGGTTGCACAAGTCTTATCT
Organism: Sula dactylatra; assembly: GCA_013389905.1. Classification (NCBI taxonomy): domain Eukaryota; kingdom Metazoa; phylum Chordata; class Aves; order Suliformes; family Sulidae; genus Sula; species Sula dactylatra. Next base: position 21,698 of record WEKW01015257.1, on the reverse strand, counting down.
GCATAGCAAGGACTAAGTAGGAACAGAAAGAGATTAGCAATGTTTGTAGAAAAGATCTGTTTATATGCGGAAAAGCCTATTTAAAAATCTTTCCTGCAGTCTTTGCCAGGCTGTAATTATTCCAGAAGTATTTCCTAATTTTTCCATCTACACACACAAGCACCTATTAATTTTCCTATGGTTTGTAACTGTTGTTCAATTTTATTAAGAGGCGCACATGCTCTATATCTGAGTACCTCTCTATGCTGGAGTTTCAAACTGCATTTGAATCATTAGCCTGATGTCTATATAACAAAGCATCTCATTGTCATTCAAAAGGACTTGGAAAGCGTTCAAACTATGCAAGAGCAATAATCCATGACAGAGTGCATTAGGCAGGTACTGATGCATGCCTAATGCACATTGCAAAGCATATGCCACTCCAAAATACACTCTGAGGTTATCTTATCTTTCCTTTTTCCTGCTTTTTAAAAATATTTACATGCAGTTCATTTTACACAAGCTATTACTTTTAGCAACTACAGAAAGCTACTCCTTTAAGAGAATAATAATAGAAAAGCTACAAACACTTTTTCCCTTCAATTCTGAACACATTTATTCAACATTTTCCTAATTTTCCGATTTTTTTAAAAAAGGAAGAAAACAAGATAATTTTCCTTGCATCATCTAAACCTGTATTTGAAAAGCTCCTTTCCCTCAGTACTGGAAGCCAGATGAGAAACGGTGAACTGCTCAGCTTTACCATCGTTAGTAACACTTGCATGCAGGCAGTGGGAACGTCACACTCTGGCTCGGATCAAAAGCAACAGTTAGCTCCTCTTCCCACGGGACAGGAGTAGATTGGCAGCGCCGACACCCACTGCAAACACTGGAAATCTCTCCAACTTGCTTGGTGCGGGCACAGTGCTTGGTCTGGTCTGTGTGCAACAGAGACAGACAGAGTCCAACAGGCACATGGGATGTCCCAAACGTGCAAAGAAAGGCTTGAGCGACAGAGAGGTTTCTGCAAGCAAGTTTAAGTCCGGAGTCCTTATCCTTAGGCAGTACAGGGAAACCACACAGTAAATTATGGGAAAGGGGAGTGCTGGTGGGAACCAGCAAGGCCACTTCCAGAACACACACTTTGCCTCCCTGAGCAGCATGTGCTCTTGGAGCACATATTCCCTGATAACCGTGCTACTCTGGGGAGCACACAGCTGGTACACCAAATCAACTGCCAGCTCAACACCAAGCTAGTCTTTTTTTACCTGCTGCTGCCTAACCTAGGTGAGATATTCAACAGATGGACACAGCTTCTGTAAGGACTAATGTTGTCTTGAAAGGCTTGCAGCAATACCGAAAAATCAATGTGCCTTTGAGCGCATTTCCTTTGCTGCTTAAAAGCATGAGGTATTTTTTGTTATCCACATAACACAGCAAAAGCCATGATTTTTACAGGGAGGCACAGAGGGACAATGCATTTTCTAGCTGAAATGGCAAACCACTACATACCAGGAGTTATCTGCCAATAATTGGGCAATGTGCTGATTAATACTTTTTCTGGGTTGCCTAAGGACAGTGCATGCATGAATATCTCACTGCTATTAATTAATTGCTCTTTGTGCATTTATCCTGGTAGAATTTACGTGTCTCACACAGTGAATATCCTGAACGAGGCAATTTCTACCTCCAAAAGCACTTACTATTGTCAGTTTATTTGTCCTGCTTAGCCTGATGCTCAGACTGGCAATAAATCATCGTTCTTAGCAGCTGAAGTGTTTAGTGTCTTTCATTCAATATTCTTTCCTCCCCACTGTCCCCCCTGCAAGTACAGTAATCGTGCTGAATAGTCATTTACAGCACTGCAATTAAGAGATTGTTCCATTAGGCTTTGTATTTCTATCCTGTTTTATGTTTCCATTAAAAGCACTTTGTTAAACAATTGAGCAACAAATGTAATGCAACCACAGGAGTCTCAAGAGCAGACGCCTGTCAGGCAGAGCCCCTGCGAAGCAGACCAGGAAGGGCAAGCAGTGCTCATGGGTCGACAGAGACACCCTCCTCTCATGCTGGGTCCCCAAACCAGGGAGAGAACAGTTAGCATGACTACAGATGGGCCAATGTGGAGTAAGTAATGGAGGAGTTGACAGCCTGCCAGGAGTTTGGGTGAAACTGGGGAAGAGTCACTGGCCAGACACCCATGTGCAGGATGAGTTCCTCTGTAAACACAGTATCGTTGCTTGTGCCTCTATAAGAGCAGAGTGAGAAACATCAAGGAAATTTTACTTCTGTAAAAAGTGACCACTCCTGTCCTTACATTTTGGTACGCACGCAGGGCTCAGGAATTCAAGTATTTCAGACATCTCCAGCATTCATGCAGCCTCAGCCAACACATTCACCACCAAGAAAACTGGACAATGAAATATGTTTGCTATTTCTGTGGCAGGTTCCTCTCATCCCACATTTTACAGTTTGTTGTTTGGTTTTGGGATTTTCCCCCCCCCCTTCCTTCTTTCTCTGCAGCATAGTTCTGCTGCTCTTTCCCAAGTCCTTGCCCTCTGCCTGATCCATTTTAAGCCCGTGAGAACTGGAGGGTACTGGGGAAAGCCCCCTTCTTCATCACATGTGTGAAGTTTCAGCCCTTGGAAATGGTCAGTACCAGTGAAGCCCTTTCAAAGTAAAAAGGCTGTGTCAAATGAGGAAGATGCTCTTCCTCAGACCTTGGCAGGAAGCACATGGAGCTAACAGATGTTAGATGCAATTCCAGCAAATGGAAACTGGAGGGAAAACTCAACTTTAGCTGTATTAAAAATACACTTGTCTCAGCTATGAGAACATACGGTCATATCACAGCAACTTTTCTTTCCTTCCTCAAGGAGCAAAACCTGACAGGCAACTGGTAAAAGGTAACTAGTCAAAATACTTGTTAATTACATTACAGCTCTTCTATTTCATTGGCTTCCAGACTGTATCATTTTGTTTCCATTTATAACCTTCTAAGGGATTGGTATCTTTCCAAGACTGTTCTCAACCAGCTGTCCTTTTGTCTGGGGAAACTACCACTCTTGAAGGAAGTCACGTCTGCCCAGACAACAATGGTGGTGATTTTGTGCCAAGCTTGTGACCAAGGCTGGAAAATTACACCAGAGTGCTGCAGGAATACATGGGAGGAGTTTTACCAGGCATATGCAGCATTTTGCCCACTCAGCGGTGACTCAGGATGTCTTCCAGGGATACATCGCCTTTTCTGATAAAACCCATCAGAGCCTCTGCCCTTATGAGTATTTTCATGGTAACAAGCAACGGCCTCTTTGAGTCGCTGTCCTCAATGCTATGGTGGCGACAGATGATTTGGAAGGACAATGAATCAGCACTGCCTCTCCCTGGTGTTCCTCATCCCTGGCCCTCCCACGCGTGTTCCCAATGACACTTACCCATCACCCTGAGCATGAGGCAGGAGGTCTGCGCTTTGCTCTCCGAGGGACTGAGCAGATGCCCTACAGCAACCATTGTGTCAAACTTCTGAAGAAGGTTTTAAATTACTCCGTGTAGGCTGCTGCATTTTCCCCTCACCCCTGACTCTGTCTAGAGCTACATCCAGTGTCAAGTGTGGTAAGCCTCTTGAACAACCCGCTTCCAACCAGACAGCTTCCTGCGTCATCATGGGGACACGCTTCCTCTGGATTGCTTCATCGCTCTCTCTTGTCTCTCGCTGTCCCAGAGATTCATTAATGAACCATCTCCAAACACGATGAATAACAACTCCAACCCCAGCTAACACCCCAAATAACTCAAGTACCATCCAGCCAAGTCATCTGTAGAAACCAGGGACTTTCAAGAAAACGCAAGCTGTTCATAGGGATTTAGAATAACCTTTTTTTTTTTTTAAATCACAGGGTAACTAAATCTTTCCTAAAATCTCAGCACACACTTTCTAATACAGAATGTCTTTTCCATCTTACTCAATTGCGTAGTTGTCACAGTTACTAAACATGCAACCACAAAAAAGTAGACGTTTTGCACAACAAACTTGTTATGCGCAAGTATTTCTAGAAGCCACTTGAAAAATGGGAGGAAGGAAGGAACAGAGAGAGTCACTCTTCCTACATTTTCCTGTTCCACCTGAGACTTTCCTCTTATCCATCCTCTGAACAACTCTTAGAATTCTCCCCGGCTAGCACATTGTGCCTTAGCCCCACATTTTTTCACTTAACACAACCCAGCTTAGAAATATGATGTTCGTAGCAATACACAGAACAGAGAAAGAACAAAGGAAATGGCAAGGTTAATATTCCTCCCCTCTTCCACATCTCTTTTTCCCTCTGTCATGCACACATGTAGAAGTCATTCCTCAGTTTCAAGCTGTGAATCAGGAACCCATTTTGAGCACCTGCTTATACAGACACATGCAAAAACCATTCTCCATGTAAAAGCTCCAGGTCAAGAATTCATTTTGTGCACAAGCTTGAGCATGGCTCTTTAACAGGAACGCTTTCTTGAATTGGTCTTGAAAGCTTAAAGCCAAAGGAAACTAGAAAAAACAGATACTAGTCTAAATTCCTCCTTTCACCAAAGTAGTCCGTTGCCTTATAACACACAGTTTAAGCCTCTCAAAGTTGTGGAGGGAACAGATGAGCTGGAACCAAACTTAAATGCTGAAGGCTACAATTTGGCCCTGAATGAGACCAACGTAGAAAAACACAGAGAAACCTGTGAGATTCAGAGCAGCAGCTGTAACAACACCTTGCATGTACACCCTGCTGAGCCCTGATGCATCACCTCTTGCCGCCATCTCAGCTTCCAGCACACCCTTGGCAGGCCAAACTCACACAAACCATTTCAACCTTCCTCTAGTTTCCTACTTACCATTAAGACTCCACTGCACAGCAGCAGGATCCAAGATCTGTATCTAGTCGGTGCCTGCACCTCACTTGCACTCCACCTTATTTGCACTTACTCAGCAAAGGGAAAGAGAAGAGGAAGGGGTGAAAGAATAGTTCAAGGACTTTCTAAGAAAACTACATGACTTAATTAAAGACATTCTAAACGCATCATGTTAACCCCAATGACTACTACTGGTTTTTCAGCCCTCACACTCTGGCTCTTGTGTGTTCAGAGACTTCTCTAGGGAAAAGAAATAAGTACTGAACAGACAAAACTAAATCATTATTTGCTTGGCAGATTACGGTACATAAACAGTCTTTAAAATTGTTACACTCAAGTAAACATAGCTTATATCAGCTATGTTATCTGTTAAACATATCTGTACATTTCCATCATTAGGTTGAGAGGGTAGAGGATGGCCCATTTTCAGGGAAGCAATTCTTTAAAAAGGAAACCATTAACTTGATATTTAATCAATGTACAAAGGAACAGGGAAGTAAAGTAGTAATTTTCCCAGTATTTCCACTGTCAGTAAGTTGCATCCTTTTTCATCTGCCCCAGGCATGACAGCCCTCACCCANGGGGGGAATCAAAATCAAAGGAAGGCTAATACAGAAATCCATCAAAATAAAAGCAAAAGATAGGGTTGGGACACAGAAAGAAAACAAGTTTCTTCCCAATACCTTCTTTTACACAGCATTTCCATCAGACTTTTTGAAGGAAGGCAAGAATATTTTTAAACATGGCTTTTGAGTTTTTTCTTTTGCTATAGCTGAAAAAAGGACTTTTTCCTCCCCCTCCCCACTATTTTGGCTAGCACAAATCATTACTACCAAATCAGAAAGCTATAGGAATAAGCAATCTTAGTGCACACAAAGCACTGTTTTCTATAGTGGAAACTGAACTGAATGCAAGACCCTTGACTGAGACACCACACACTCCATACATGTCTCTCTCTAATCAAGGACAGGGCAGATACCAAGTCAGTTCTTAGCGTAAGGACTGAAACAACTGTATTTGGCCACAAAACAACACCAGGTTCAGGCCAAAGGATGGAATGTCAACTAAATGGTCATTAGATTTAAAAATTAACCCAGTTCACATCTGCCTTATAAGCATTACAGGATAGGGTTGGGGTTTTTTGTCCACAGTTTTCTTTTTCATTGTTTTGGAGTGTTTTGTTTTGTTTTTAAATAGCACTGTTCCTAAGTTTTCATGTTAAATTTTCCTGCAAGTTGTTCAAAGTAGCAAAACAACATCAACACACACCAACACAGCTGCCAAAACAGAGTCTGAGAAGCTTTTGGTTGCGATAATCAGATTATGTTATAATGACAAACTGCTTTCATTTATTTAAGAATTACAGAAGGACGGTTCTGGCTGTGAAACACAGTGCTAGACTACATCAGCTGTCTGCACTGTAAGAGAAAGGAACAGCAACAGGCTCCCTGCATGTAAATTCAGTCCCTCCAAAGACATATGAAAAAGGGACGTGTAATGCGAGAAACCTATCTACTCTAGATCAGTTCGTTCAGTTTACTTAACTGACTTGGAAAGACCACACACTTTCCAAATCATTAGGAACCAGACTGATTCGCCCATTTAAGTAACAGAAGAACCAGCTCGGAAGCCAAGTTTTAATGTTATCATTTCTGCAGACTGACATTTTCATCCATCCACTTCAATCCATTGTGGTCCTACTTGTGCAGAGTTGCACTGTCCATGCACCACAGCACCAAGCAACAGCACTATGCTATGCTCAGCAACATGCTAAAGTAGGTACAGAAATTCCAGTTTGGGGCTGTCTCATTTTGGCTCACTCGGAACCAAGGTTGAGGTCATCCCATTTACCCACCACGAGTTTGATGCTGGTCTGGAAGGAGGAGGGAACATCATCAACAAAAAGTTAAGGGCATCTTCAGAAGGAAAGTCTAGGGTTTGCTGAAAAAAAGCTTTAACATTCATTCTTCTCCTTTCCCATGTTAAATTCGTCATCCCAAACTGGCTAGGCTGCCTTGTGGGCACAACTCCATCTACCTGCACAGGTCTTTGATAAAAAACGAGTTTCCAGCATAGTTTATTCTTGCAGAAAAGGCTGCAGTCTGTAGATAAAATGTATAGCAACTCACAATCAAGCTTTAAGCATACCTTTGTACTCAGAGAAATTAATTTTTGTGAGATGAATTTAAGCTAGTAACTTTCCCTTCAGCTGTTCTTATTAATTATTCCCTAGTAAGCTACAAAAGTGCTCAATACAAACATTGGTATCCTGCTAAGAAAGTCTAGAAAGCAAGCTTGTTTTTCCCCCCAGAATGAAACTTGCTGAATGATATTCTAAAAATAAGGGTTTTTTCCAAAGGTAACTTACAGAAAAAACACTCTAACATCTGTTACAGCTAGATGGCACATCTCTGCAGCATTATTAGTGTCATCCGTGTTCTCTTTCAGCTTTCTTACTTGCTATTTCTTGATTACATTATACCATCTAACTTACAAACTTTGACTTCTCCCAGCAGGGAAGAATTTCTGCCAGCTCCTTTATATATATATCACATAATTTTTATCCCGATAGCCTGATGACATTAAAAATTCCCTATAACTAGAAGAACAAAAGCTATACAGGTATTCCTTTACCAGCACATGCTTCTATGGCTGGGAGTACTGGTGTCATTTTTGTTACAATTAAATAAGAGAACTGCAAGGGAAAGCTTTGTGGCACTTAATTCACTAAATGACCAAAAGTATTTTTTCAAAGGTAAAACTCTGATTACTGAATTTTTCCAAGTTAGCCAATTTAGGAAGCTTTTTTTGTCCGTTATTTTTAATACCTCAGCGTATGAGTCAACTGCTTTTCATGCAGAAGGCAACGAGAAAAATCCGCCATGTCTCTGAATACCACATCTCATTATTACAGTGTTTCTAAAAGCAGACTAGTCTTTCTCAAATAACAGAACACAATTCTGCCTATTTTTCTGTCTCTTCCCGATTTGGGCAGTTACACAGAATTCTCTTAAGCTCTAGCCTCGTAGTTTTTTTACCCCTGTAGTCCATTACATAGAACCAGGCATTTCCTCTTAAGAGGCTCACAAACTCTAGCTAAGTAAAGAAAGCCTGTCATTAGTTCACTGAAGCCAGCCCATGTAAAATGGATAGGGATTTGCAAACAGATAAAGACCGTTAACAGTGTTCCAAAACCTCGGCAAAGTGATCGCATTCCCTTTAAATATTAAGAGACTTGTTCATCTTGTTTCCAGAATGAAAGTTATAGAACATCATGTGTTAAATCAGAAAATCAAAATCAAACCCAAAACTTAATATATTTAAACATTTCTGAGACCCAGAGCATCTAAACGAGTTGAAAATCATGAGCTTTCAAAAAAGAATGTGCATAAAATGTACTCACAGACACAAGGAAAAAACCGTATAAATCCCACATACTTCTGAATTGACTGAATTAAAGCTTTAAAACTAGATAAATATTTTTGAAGGGAGAAGCACTGCTTCAAGTACTGCCAAAAGCTTCCTATCAGCCTGTAGAAGAGACAACCATGAGGAAAGCATCCTACAGCAAAGCTTCCCCTCCAGACTGGGATGTATCTCAGACCTGGGTGCCCATCAGCCAAGATCGCCCTGCAGCACAGACTGAGAATTAACCGCAAGCCAGGCTGTGACTGAAGAGTTTGCAAGTGGGCTTGGCTTTCCGGTAGCAAATACTAAAAAGAGAGGCACAAGTGAGAAAATCGCAAACAGACAAGCACAACCGTGTATCGCACTGGTGAAGGCAGGCCCCAAAACAGCCTTCTCCGAGCAAGGCAATGAGTTTTATTTCTCATGTGCTAACTCAGGCAGTAATCACAGTTTAGCACAAGAATCACAAGAGACAACATGGTACAAGTCTCAAGTACCATCACGTTATTTCTAGGGACTGCTTTCTATTCTCCCCATTCCCCCCCCCCCAAACAAGTACCAGAACCAAATGCAATCACCTCGCACACTGAAGATGCAACACAATCGTTTAAAAACAAAGGAAGAGTAGCTGTACAAATTACTTTTGCCAAAGGACACCCCGCAGCAACAGAGAAGTAACTGCATTCCTCGTGTCAGACTACACTGCACTAGTAATGGAAAAAAAGTGTTTCTCTAAAAGTGGCATATACTATAAACCCAGTGATTTATGAATGAGGCATTTTTCTATCTATATAAACCACGGGGGGGTTACTGCTTTTTTTAAAATTTATGCAGATAGATGATTCTAGAATTAACTTAAAAAAAAAAGTTAAAAGGCGGGTGTAACATTTCAGTAGATTCAAAGAGAGACTTTCAGGCTGGACTACAGGAAACATCGTGGTCCCACTGGACAGAGATGGGTGTTTTCTTTCACCAATTACGAGCTAACTGCTGGACAAAGCAGACTATCCCACTACAAGGGGTCTGCAGGGACTCAGCAAAGAAGGGAGATACCGAGGTCCAGAAGAGCTCTTCAGCCAACACAGCTTACATCCACCATCCTACATCCATCCCCCCAGAAGCTATATGCCAAAAAAGCAGCCTTATTCATCGGTACCATGCAGTTTACACTAACCTTTGGCCAAAAGAGTTATCTCACCTCTGCAGTACATTTGTTGCCTGTACTTTTAGCTATGCCAGCAAAACTTCTCAGGGTAAACAAGGCCTCAAAGCTGCATTGACAGACAGACGTGGTAGCCAACAGAGATGGGGGCCTCTAGGTAATGGCAATGCCCAGTGCTTAAAAAAAAACAAGCAAACCTCCCTGCTCTGTAGCACAGCTAGCCCATGCTATCCTTCTGTTAACACAGGTTATTTCAGCTGCGGTATGAAGAAATACGTCCCTAGACTGACAGCCTGTTCTCAGCAGAACCACAGGCTTACTGGCACCAGGAAAACAACTTTTACTAGAACAGCCTGTTCTGCTGAGGACTGTGGGGACAGGGAAAAGAGAAAAGCATTTCACCGAAGCGCTTCTAAACTGCCAGCGTATTCCCTGTCTTCAAATTAGGATGATTCTTCCAAAACAGCCTACTGGGGAAAGAGGATTCTTGGGAAATAGCTGCAGACCTATTATGAGAAAGAGTTTCTAGGCTGTGCTTGCAAAGATGAATTATCTTGATAATATCTTTTTAAGCACAATCTAACAAACTGCAGAAGCACAAGGATACTGAAAGCAATTTCGTTCCATATGCCTAGAACTCTCCAAAGATGTAAATATCACTTTACTGCTATACATTTTAATAATTCCTTTCAATTTCAGATGCTAGCAGATACCCATATTTCAAACTCTCTCATAGTGCTCTCTCCCGTACCTCACATAGACACATCAGCTGCAGAACACTACTTTGCCATGAAGGAACTGTTCATACATCGATGAATACATCATTTGCTGCTTATAGATTACACAGTATATGGTATTCTAAGCAAAAAATGTATAGAATAAAAATACTACCATATGCTTGTGAGTTCACTCTTTCGTATCTTTTTAAAAAGGGCTTCTGCTGTACTCTTCCTGCTTAGGTTTTGGTGAATTCGGGGTAGGGGCAGTTTGGTTTTGGGTTTTTTTTTTTGTGCTTTGTTGTTGGTTTTGTTGCCTTTTTTTTTTTTACAAGGACAAAAATGAAACCCACATTTTTTTACAGTTCTGAGAATAAGTTTTACTGTTGTCTCTAAGGTTAAACATTAACAATTTGCTTGTTGAACTTCTATAAAATTAAAGCAGGGATATTATTTTCTCTTAACCTGACAGGAAAACTTTAGGTCACTGGTACAATAAACACTCAGTACAACTAAAAATTACAACTCTATACACTAAACAATATCTAAGCCTAAACTAATCCAGAAGACAAACATCTTCATGAAGCATATGGCACCTGTGATGAAGGTTGCCTATTCAAACCTGCCTAGACACTTCAGCTTGACAATGCTGAAAACACTATTAACATTAGCAGAGCACCTCCTCAAATGCAGTTTTGTGCCCACACACCTGCTTTTTCTCCCTGCCTGCCACCTCCCCCTTCCCCTACAAGAATAAGGCAGTAAAAGAAATGTACTTTTTAAACCTGTGCAATTAAATAAGGTGATCAACAATTTCTCTACCTCCACAGTGTACAAGGGAGCTGGCAGCTAGCCAGCCATCACAGCTGAGAGGAAAGAGAGGTGGGAAGGATTCTGCCTCTCACCACTTCCCACAGTCACTTGATTCTGTACAGATCGAGAATGCAGCTTCTCTTCCCCAAATTGCCTGCGAATATGCAACTGTGGAAAATCTGCTCATAGCACATAGAGTAACTCGTCTGTTCCCCGTAAAAGCATTCTGCTGGAGCAATGCAGCTCTATCTTAAACCACCTATGATAACACCACATTTTAAAGCAATATCTGCCCCAGCCAGTTGCTCCACCCCAGCCAGTGCTACGTGTGTCTTCTTGTTTTTATCATGGACACAGATGAACTGCAGCAGCCAAAATTGCAAAACGTAACATAGAGAGTATTTTCTTTACTACAACATACCACAGGGAAAAAAAATCTCCATGCTGTGTTCAAGCCTCAGCAGAATGAGTACTTTCCTTTTTTTTTTTTTTTTTTTTTGAGGCTCAGGCATCTCTACATTAAAGTAACTCGTTCCCCATGTTGCTCGTGAGCTAGGCAGTAAACCAGCCTCTGCACCCCTGACCACCCTGCGCCTGAGCCAGGCCTTAGGAGGACACCCTGCACTTGGTGGAGAACTCTTTCTCACTTCACAGTAGTCCACCTCATAAAGAACAATGTCTTCATAGCATTCCTATGTACTTTACTGAGACAGCTTTTCTACTATATTTTAAAGGCATTTAAAAGCTTCATGCCGTCATTCACTATGACTAGGGTCAGAAGGAAGGCGCTGAGGAGAATTTATGCAGTTCATTAAAGGCTTGTTTCCTGCTATTCACGCTGCATCTTGCAGTTGAACTAGCAAATTATTATCTCACAAAAAGCAGTAAGAAGATGCCTCTCTACAAGACAGATTCAGGCCTAGGAAAATTCGTGATCTAAGGAAATGTTCCCTTCTCTACCAGCTCAGGTATACCATGGCAATAGTATTTCAGAGTTTTCAAGGGCCTATTACAATTTGAAACCCCCACTGAAAAAAAACCCAAACCAATCCAAAACCAACCAAAAACCAAACCAAAACAAACACAAAAAACCAAACCAAACCAAACAAACAAAAAAAACCCACACAAAAACAAAACCAGCAAACCTACTTGAAAAATCCACTTCCCTGTTAGCACCTCTTCTCTGTGGGGGAGCTTCAGCTGCAGGCCTGCCCCAAAGAAACAGACCCCAGGCTCAGAAAGTAACTCTGAGCTGAAATTCCCCAGCAGCCCACAAAATATGCCATGGATCAGCTAGGCATTTTGTTCTGGAGAAAACAGGGCTGTATTTCTACAGGCAGAGCTAGTACAAGTGTACCAGCAAAACTGACAGGGGTTCACAGGATATTTTAGCTTTCAATAGACAGGTAAACTCCAACAAGACATTGTTTCAGTCAGCCCTTCTTCACCTACATCAGCTGACTGGGATGCAGCATCATCAATACTGGCATTTGCCTGTATCAACAGGACCCATGAAACAAACAAGTTATGAAACACGTCCTTACATCTGGCCTGGAAAGCTGTGAAACGACATGGAACGAAACCAAGCTGCATCATTCAGCGTAGCTTCTCCTCAGGGAAAAGCCTCAGCCTTCAGAAGAAACTGTTTTGCTGTATTTAGCATGTTTTAAATGCAGATATAGCCACATTTAATTTCTGCACAGCGCCACCTTCTTTTTCTACCGAAATGAGTGGTACAGCCTCGTTTCAAGACTCTTCTGGGTTTAGCTGGTACGAGTTGGCTTTAGAGGGCAGAAACAGAGGGCTTCCCAGACTGCTGTACATCATTACCATTCCCTGCAGGACTGACTCCGAATAAAGAGCAAGGTGAGCCCAGCAGGGATGCCAGCACAACACTCAGATTTCACGTTGCTCTGACTGTGCTACTGCATTCACCTATGTACAACCTATGCACAACGATTAGGAAATTGCATTGATTCTGCATACCTGCAATCACAATAATAATGACCACTTCGAAAGGCAAGTTACATGACAATTGGAAATTCTTAGCATCCATAACAAAGTATTTATTTACCAACCAATTTTAAATAAGTGTAGCTCACAGGGTTAATGGATCCCAACCAGCCTGAGAAAAGCAGCCTACATCTTCAAAAAAGCAGCTATTCATCTGAAGATCCTCAGCCTGCGACTGCTGCAGCAGAGCACACATTTAATGAAGAAGGAAGCAGAAGAGAGATGGACTCCACCACTCAGTTAAAGAGCCATATCCCCCTGCCTCACTGATCGGTGGTAGTAGCTGTTAGTGAGCGCAGGTGCCAGTCTGTCCCACACACCTCCTAGGGGTCCTGCCTTATCTCAGAACAGCTGAATGGCATGTGATGAATATCACACCACATTTAACAGGAAAGTGAACTTGTCCTCATTCAGATCGATCCTGCTTCTGCTCATATGTTCCTGAATATACCATAAAAACCTGACACAAGCCCTGGTGCCCAGGGACACTAGAGGCATTAGATCATTCACACGTTCCAGAACTGAGTGCACAGGAAGCTACAACTGCAAATCTACAGCTCAGCTAGCAACTTAAAAAAAAAAAAAAAAAAAAAGAAAATCTACATTATATACAAAACAATGCTAACTGGAGGATAGTTTCTCCACTTAATGGCTCTAGATATAAGCTTTTTACAGCAGCCATTGGTAGAAGCTGACCATTCTCAAACAGCTGAAACAAAGCATGCCCAACTCACCACATAATAATTTCTTAAGATTTACTATTTTAAAAAATATTATGGCATCCATTAGCACATCGGTTTCTCAGTCATCAGTATTACAGTTTTTAAAATGCTGAAGAGCAGCAACAGGCATGTTTCACCACCTTGTTTTCCTTACCCTTCCACCCTTGAAAACAGTGAAACCCAAATGCTAGGTGAGCTGCCCAGGATCACAGCACTGAAGCTGAAGAAAGGATGCAGGATTTTCTTGTTACCAAACAAGCATCATCCCTTTCACTAGCTGCAACACACAGCTTGTGAGAAATAGCAAACCCAAGCAGATGGAGGAGTGCCCGAAGGCCTCATACAGAGCGATACCCAAAACGCTACAGTATCATACCACCACATCAGCAATTTACCGAACTTGCAGAAAGTTTGTATTTTTTACAGGGGAGAAATGAACGCAAAGCGCTCACCCACATCTGCTACCTAGCAGAGTAAACCCTCTGACATGTTTTGCCACATGAATTCTGGAGACACGTGGCCCCTCAGTCCCTCACAGTACAACTCCAATTATTCACTGTGAATATTAATTCATCCATCACTGTTGAATAAAAGCTTCTACACACCCACAAAGCACAAATCGCTTGGACTGAGATGGATACCCCTGCTGACCTGTGCCACCTAAAGAGAAATACCACAAGCACCGGGCTTTCTGGCAAATGTAACCCTTCTCCTGCAAGAGATTGATTTCTGCTGCTCATATTCGCTCCTACTCTCTTTTAAATGTCTTAAAACGAGCAATGATCGGAGACTTTAACACTGATCTTCAAGCATACAGAGGTTACCTTCTTACTCACTATGCTGAAATGCTCTGACGCAGTTTTAGAGCTTCAGCGCCTCACAGCATCCTGACAAAAGCAAAAGCCAACACACACAATGGAAGAGAAGGGAGGGTACAGACTGGCAGGTGCACATCTTGTCTCCATGCCCCTCTCAAACAGTAGCTGTGGGGCACAGTCCTTTCACCTGCCCCCTAGTACTCACCCCCATGGACCCAGCCCTTGGTCCATTTTCCTCACTTTCAGTTCGAGCCACTCAATGTATAAAACTTTATTCTCTGCGCCACCCACCTTACAGGTTAGGAATGTGGTTCGCTGACCCCAATGCCAGCCTCGCTCTTTCTCAGCCAGTTTGCTGAGGCTGGGGGCTACTGCTGGGACCCGGCTCCCAGGAGCCGTCCTGCCACCCAAGAAAATGGCTGTACGACCTCTGAGACATCAAGTATGTCCCTGGCCTTGGAGACCAGCCAAGCTGCAAGGCCAGCCAGCGGCACTAAGATTTATGCTGTATCCTCTCTTAGCATGCGGGCCTATTAAAGCAACGTGCTGATAATGCAGGCCAGTAAATCATGCAAATAAGTGATCATACAAAGGAAAAAAAAGATGCTGAAAAAAATAAACCTTTGCCTCTTTATTAAGCACTCCCAGTTTTCCCACACGCAGAGAGAGCAGGCAGTCGGACCTAAAGAGTTCAGCTGTTAACGAAGCAATCAATCTTCCCGTCCTTCCTCCCCAAACCTCAGGGCTCTGTCATTCTGCAGTTTGTAATTTAAAGCCAGCTCTTGGCTTCAAACCTGCAGAAAAGCACTACTGTGAAAATACGCTGCAAGTGCCAAAATTCTGCGCAGGATATGCCACCATTTTTAACTTTTTTTTTTTTTTTCCCCTGCCTAGAGGAAAGGGGAGCAGGGGTGCTGTTTGGTGGGGGGCTGTTCGGTGGGGGGCTAAAGACCAAAAAGAGGAGTTTCTGCCTTCGGCATTTCTGAAATGTCCATTAAAGCGTCGTAAAAGCTAAAAGGCATTTAACAGGTACCTTAAATAGCCGTGCTTCATCAAGTACTACGACTTAAGAAAAGCTGCCTCCCCCATGCCGAGTGTGAAATTTACTTCAGACAGGATGCCCCCCCCCCACACCCGCAGGCAAGTCGTTTCTTTAAAAACACAGTTAGTTGAAAAGCGTTTAACCGAGACTGGTGTATTTGCTTGATTTTTTGCTCCCTGACAGCAACTACATTATTGGATCACTCTTTTTCATACTCTCCTCTACAACCATTTTCTACCCTCCCACCTACCCAGCAGGTTTGCGCGCAAGCAGACACAACAGCCCGCTTCCATTTTATACAGCCAGCTCTCCGGTCCAACCAAATATAAACCATTTACCTTTTCAAATACTGCCGTAGCAATCACAGAAACCCGTTTACACTATGGTTACGGGGGGGGGGGGGGGAACCCCCCAAAAAAAAAAAANCAGCGGCGAGCGGTGCCCGGGGGGCAGCGCGGGCATCCCGCACCGCGCCGGGCTGCCAACGGCCCTCAGTGACACCCACCGGCGACGCGAAAGTTACAGAGCGCCGTACCTCGACTGGGCAGCCATGGCGAAGCCTACGCTGCCGAGCGTCCTCTGTCCATGAGCTCCGTCCCCGCTCTCCAGGCTCTACCCCCTGCCAAAGCCTCCTCTCCCATTTGCTGGCCGCCCGCCCGGGCGTCACTGGGCCGCTCGCGCCCC
>WEKW01015256.1:1982-17041 GCA_013389905.1 Sula dactylatra | reverse complement strand
CCCCCAGCTCGCCCCAGCTCGCGCTGCTCGTGAGGGGCTGGTTGACCTTGAAAGGTCCTTTCCGACCCAAAACCTTTCTGTGATTCTATGACTATGCCACAGGACACTGGGGCGTTTGGGAGGGGTCTGTTATTACCTTAACATTTCCTACTCTGTTTTTTGCACGTGTGAGTGCTGCTGAGCGTTCCTGTGGCATCCCAAAGAACCCACGGCAGTTCCCAGCTAGCAGCTGAGTAGTAACAGCAAATTTACAGCCTGTAACTGCAAAAATCCACATTATTTACTGTTATTTTCACCTGTGTGCCTGAATTTGTATTATTTTTTTTTTTTGGCGCTGAATTCACCTTTCTATTTCATTGCCCCACCTAAGCTTTCGTAACCTTTGATTTTCATGGTGTAAACGAGGATTGCCCAGCTGAGAGGAGACGTGCCAGAGCTCTGGAGAGAAGATGCACCAGCCTTGCACTGTCTCATCCGCTGTGAGCATTAGGGGGCATCAAACGATGCTAATAAATGCCAAGCGCCGAGCAAGAGAGAGGAGACACGTGCGTAGATTAGCATGGGGCTCCTCAGAACCACAAATTATCGCTACTGAAGGCTTGCATGGGTTTAGGAGTGTGAATCGATAGGAGAAGGGAACACGTGTGTGGAAGAGAGACCGCCTGAGGGTCACCGCTGGCTCGGGAAGTCCCTGAGCAGGGAATTACTGAGGCCTGGGAGAAGAGCTGTGGGAACACGCACAGCACTTGCCTTGGCCTCGGTCTTCCCTTGCCATCTGGTTAGGACAACTTGTAGAAAAGACAGTGGGCCATATGGATATTGGGTTGAGCCATTGCAACTGTTCTTCTCTCTTTATTTCTTACATTCGTATGTGTATTATCTGTAAAATTTATCATCCCGTTCTCCATCCCTTCCTCAGAGTATTTAGGAGTATGCTGGGTGAGCCATGTCCCAGCCCAGACCCTGAGGTATCCTGTCTGTAACCTCTCTCGGTTGCAGAAACCGATCATTTGTGTCAGCCCTTTGCTTCCTGTCTTTTAACCAGTTATTTAGCTGTGAAAGGACTTCCTCTCTTACTCTTTGATGGCTTCATTTCTGTAAAAGCTTCAGCTGAAAGCTTCTTTAAAAGTCCAAATCGCTTTGCTTTTGTTTTCCTGCCCTTTCACAGAGCTGGGAACCTGGGTCTGGTCTCAGGGAGTCCGGTAACCAGCTCAGTCCCTGCTCTGTGTTGGTGCAGCCAGAGCCTTAATTCCTTCGCTGCCTTTTGAAATAGTCTGGCTCTGGCTCCTGGCCTCCTAGTTCACATGGTTTGTCTGCAGAGCCCCATTCTGCGACGCAGACAGCAAAGGGAGTTCACAGACGGAGAAGAACCTGGAGATGTTCCTACCTGGGAGCTCTCTGTAGCGCTGCATTTGTATGCTAGCAAATATGCCGTTTTCAGACCACCTTTTGTCTGCACTGCCGCATTTCTCTCTCTGCAGCGCTTTCCTTCCAGCTCGTTCAGGAGCCGCAGAGCCCTAAATGCCTTGTAAATGAAATGTAAAATCCTCTCTTTTTCTCTTTGCAGTGGGAAGGGGACCAAAACCGCATGCAAAGTACAGCTGCATCTCTCAAAACACCTCTTGTCCTTCTTAATATATTCCTTCTCACATTTCATGACTTGTTACTGCGCGAAGGCAGCGAGAATTTTGCTGTTAGAACTGTTGCCCCTTCCCTCCCATCTGCTTCCTGCTTATTTGCAGGATTTACAATGCAGCAAACCTTGTAAGTATTGCATAGTGGAGCCATATGGCATCCATAGGTAACAATGCTGCTTACAACTAAGCTCCTCTGCGATGTCAGGCTGGTGGGTAAAAAGCAATTCATGACCGAGAGTAGTAAAAAAAAAAAAAAAAAAACCACGACTGAACAAATCAAAGCAATTAATCTTGCAGTGTTTGAGGTAATTCCCAAGGGCATGGCAGGGAAGGTTAACTAAAAGCACCGGGCTTCTTGATGTGAGCGTGTGGAAAACAATTTTTAGGGAGAAGGCACTTTGATTTACCTCCTTTGATTATCCGTTTCTGGTGATGGAGATGCCCGCGTTACTGCTGAGCTATCCGGGATGTTCCCGTCCCTTTGGATTGTAACACACAAATCAAATTACACCGCAGCAAAAGGAGCGTACCAAAGTGGGAGGGTTTTCACGTCTGCGAACAACTCTGTTGTTGCTGATATAATGCTAAATGCTTTAGTAATGCTTTGAGTCATAAAAGATCATTAGTGCTTTGAGGCCAGAGGAGGTTAATAAGAGAGCAGATGTTGGGCTGAGTCAATGGCCGGGTAAGAAAAGAAATGGGCAAGTTGTCCCTTTAACTCAGCTTGCGTTCGGGGGATAAATTCAGCCTGCTCAATGCTCTGGCCCTGACATGGCAAAAAGCAGCTGGAAGGAATAATGGATGAGCTGAACCAGGTGCTGAATTTCTCTCAAGAAATGCAAGCGCCAGACTTTGAAAAGAATTTCTAAGCCAGCGGGTCCCTCCCTGTGACAGCCAGTGGAGAAAGGGAGCCCAGCGCGAGAGGCAGCGCTGTTCTGCGGAGGCGGCTGCTGCCTGCTCCTGCCATTGTCGCTCTTCCTCAACCACGTCCCTCCGCTCACCCGGCCGTAACCTGGGTCCTCACCCCTCTGTCGTCAACAGCAGCTCTTTTCTGTAGGAAAGCTAGGGGAAAACTGGTTTCTTTTTGCCGCGCTAGCCATGCGGACATCTGACATTTTCTTCCAGCTTGTCTAGGCTTTGCAAATGAGCAGCAAAACACCCGAGCTGGTTGTGTACCGCTGATATCAAACATCGCTGCCTGAGGTTGTGTTTGGAGCCGCTTTTCCCGCTTTTGGCAGCTAGCAGATCTCCCCCGTGCCCGCTGGAAGTGGGGAGGAGATAATACCCTGCCCGGCGCAGGACCTCTCTGTCTTCGTCGGGGACTGGCTCAGAAATGCAGAGGGTAAAATAGCCAAGTAGCATCCGGGGAGCGAGGAGCGTTGGCTTCTGCGTTCCTGTCTCCTTTAGCTTCGCAGTGGTTGGGAAAAGCACTGCTGCTGAAACAGAATCCCACAGATATTTACAAAGCCCCTAGTCCGTGATTCCCCAAGGCTGCAGATCGTAGAATCATGGAATACTTCGGGTTGGGCTGCAGGGACAAAGTGCCAGGGAGGAGACGGGGAAAATAAATATGAATGTAGATGCCTGAGGACACAGTAAAACCCCCGGGACACCTGAGCTGCCTTTGAAAGACACCTGCAAAAGAAAAACGCAGAGCAGCATCAGTGCGTACACCTCCCTCTTTTACCTCCTCCTTACACTGCATGAAGCCAGTCACACACCTCAGGGTGGGGCGAGTCTCACGGCTGGGTGTTCGTCGTCCTGGAAGATTTTATGGGGGACTGATACAACTGGGACAGAAAAAATACAAGGTGAATAGAGAAAATAGATAGGAAGGGCAATGATTTTTATTCTTTCCCTTTTCAAACCTTACTTGTTGCCTATTTGTGTACGTAGATACATATATATCCCTCTGTGTACGTAGCAGCTATTTAAAATGTAGGAGAAAATGATTAAGAATTACCATTCTGTCAGCCCCCAGTGAAGATGAAGCTCATAAACCCGTTTTGCAGAGGCAACGACTCTGGCAGAAGGACAGAAGAGCGGGCCTGACATTTCTGATGAGAAAAAAAGCAGAAGCATCGCAGGATCACCGAGCATAAGACTGGAGGGACCCGGAGAGGTCATGCAGATAGAGCAACACCTGCCGCCAGGCAAGATCAGCTCAACTTAAACCTTTCTTGACAGATGTTTGTCCAACCTGTTCTTACAAAACCTCAGCGACGACGACTCTGCACCGTCTCTTGGCATTTCTTTCCGGCGCCTCATTATCCCCATTTTATACACTTGCTGCTAATGTATCCTTTGCTACATTTAACCGTGGTTTGTTTGCTGATTGCCAGTGGCTGTGAAGAATAATTTACTGCATTCATAAAGCAAGGAGAGAAAAAAAAAAGATTTTTGATTCAATTTTCAGGTCACCTTTAAAATTTGTTTTATTGTTTCGAAGCAAAATGCCTGCTGGCTCTCCGCAAGCGATCTCCAGGCCTTTTCCAGCAGAGACTGAAAAATCCCCAGGAAACATGCTGAAACCAGCGGGGATCCAGCAGCAGGGTTGTCTCAGCGGGGAACTGCTGAGATCCTGAGGATGGCTGCAAGCAAAACGGGATCAAAGCAGGCAGAGAAACGCTGTCCTTCTCCTCTCCCCGACGCAGGTGTTTGGCTCTCTAAAGACACCGCGCTCTGCCAGATCCTCTGCCCTTCCCATCCACCATCATCCCCTCGTCCTTCACGCTTTGTACCCTCTTCTGGCTGTTCCTTGTTCTGCCCCATCCTGCTTTTCTTCTTGCCTCTCTGACCACCCCTTCTGCGGCACTTCCTTCTCGTCCTCCCAGCGAGGAGAGCTCACAGAGCTCTCCCACGGCTCCTTTTTTCCCTGCCCTCTCCTATTTCTGCCCATCTCACGTACAACAGCCTCTCAGCAGCTTGAGGATGATACAGACAACTTCAGAGATCCGCTTCTCCGCTCCACATCCAGCCCTGGCCTCGGTCACCACCCACAAACTAAAACTCTAAAGCTGCAGAAGAATCTCCTCAAATTCTCCCAAATCCTTCCTGAAATCTCCTCTTTTCCAACGTCTGCACAGAAACCCAGCAAGTTTGGCTCATCTTGTGCGAAACCCCACTGTCTGCCATGCCAGCCAGTATTGTCTCACTGTTTTTTTTGTACTCCTCTACCCAACAGACTGTCTCCATCTGCTGTCTCTTGCCTTGCAGTTAAATCCTGAGCTCTCCAAAGCAAGAACCGTATTTCCATGCTGCGTTTTTTTGTAGCACCTAGCAAAAGCAGGTCTTCATTCAAGACCAAGACTCTTCTGCAGAATGACTTCTAATTCATTTAATACATGCAAATTGTATACATAGATCTGAGCAATATTCCTGAATCAAGAAATATTTGGGAGTCAGCAATTCTTGTCATGCTGAGACACAATTAACCTGGTCTTGATGACCTCCACAAGGAGAGCCACCCACCCCCCCGAGGCAGTCTGTCCTTGACGATCTTTCTCCTTACAGTTAGGAAATATTTCCTAATGTCTTCCTGAACTGTCCCTTCTGGCAACTGAAGTTCATCATTTGAAGTTCACCGGGGGTTTTTTTTGGGGTGGGGGGGTGGGGTCTTCTGACGTTCCCAGCCTTTTTGAAAGGCTTTTACATCCTTTGAGACTCTTCTCATCTCTCCTTTGGTCTTCAGTTCTCCGCACTGCCCACCCCACCCTTAGAGGCTCTCTTTTCTGGATCTCTCATCTTTCTTCTTGCTTCCCCTGAACCTTCCGTCGTGGGCTGCATCTTTCCTGAAGTGGCACGTCTCAAACTGGACTCAGTCTTGTAAAACCTTATCCAAACCTCGTGCTACCTAATAGGTCTGAGGTGGCTTTAACTGGTTTTAAGTACCAGAGGATGAAGTTCAGAAAATACCGGACCAATCTGTGTACACTCTTTAGTATTCTTATTATTGCAATTAACACTCTCTCGGTGGAGAGCGGACCATCTTATTTATTGTGGTAGGCATCTGCTTGCAGTTGGCATTTTTAAAGACTGGTTTTAAAAAAAAAAAAAAAAAAAGTGAAACCCTTGAATTCTCAGCCTCCTTTGTCAGCAGCCTTCCTTCTTCGCTGGGACCGGACCAACGCTCCCTTGCTCCTTCTCCTCCTGCTGATGCAGTCTTTTCTTCCTCCTCTTAATGACGCTCGCTATTTCCATCTCAATTTGTGCTTTGGCCTTTTTGATGTTTCCCCACATGCTTACGCTACTCTTATAACTGTCCTTAGTAATTTGACCTAGTTCCCACTTTCTGTAAACGTTTTTCCTTCAGCCTGAGGTCAGTGAAGAGCTTGCGACGTAGCCAAGCTGGTTCCTACTACGTTTCCTATTGGGATGGCTTGTATGCGTGTTGTTTGCATCGGTTCTTTGAAGAACTGCCAGTTTCCTTAACTCCTTTTCACCTTT
Source organism: Sula dactylatra (assembly GCA_013389905.1). Taxonomy (NCBI): domain Eukaryota; kingdom Metazoa; phylum Chordata; class Aves; order Suliformes; family Sulidae; genus Sula; species Sula dactylatra. The sequence continues at coordinate 10,958 of WEKW01015256.1, read as the reverse complement.
AAGCGTGCTTTACTTACCAGTTCTCAAAGGGTCTCAGGGTCCCTTGTCTTTACTTCCATTTTCTTCCGCATCCCTTCATAAGGATTGCGAGCTTGGTCACTCCACGCTCAGTCTCGGCCAACTCTCCTCCTGCCTCTATGTCTCAAATCAGTCTCCGGTAGCTGATCGCCGTCGCTGCCTGCAAGCGTGCTGCGCTGCCTGCGCCCTGCTCTCTTCCTCTCCCAGCAAAACCAGTTAACCCAACCCTTGTGCTGGCCAGCATGGCACAAAGCAGTGTCAAACGGGGCTGCTGCGGCTGAAGCCGTCCCCAGAGCTTCGCTAGCATCAGCGAGCGCATGCCCAGCTGTTCTTTCCCACACTGGGCATTTTACAGTTTACCAAGCTAAGAGGATTTTGCTTTTCTCCTCTCTTTAAATCCAACGCAGAGTCAGTTTAATACTGGCTTTGCTCCCTGTTACAGTGAGACTGAGAATAATGGAGTAATTGGTATTTCCCATCACTAAATACTGAGACCCCTGCACTTTCTGGCTATGCAAACACCAGTTAAGGGCTCCTACGAGCCAGGAGGCAGCCCAGCAATGGCGGGAAGACCTGGATGTCAGCAGAGATGCTCCCACAAGCTCCCCACAGTGACTTACAGGACATTTCTCCCCCCAGATATGCCTTTGGGTCACCAGGAAGCATCCTGAGCTCCCCGTGCAGCGGTCCTGTGCTGGAGGTTGGTCCAGGAGGGTTTGGGAATGCTCCCACGAGCCTGACCCTCTTTACCCTGGATCCTGGGAGGCTGGAGGTGGGACAGCAAGGGTGGGATTCTTCTGACCACGTGTGGATGGAGCACGTCTGCGCTGCAGCTCCAGTCAATGGGAGCCAGACTGTACCGTGGTGGAGGACGTGGGTCAGGTAAGCACTGACCAAGGGGAAAGAGGCGGCCAGCCTCGTCTTCCAAATATTCCTCAAAGGCAAAGGGAGCTGCCAGGGCTGCAGGGCCAGCAATCAGGCAAGGAAACTGCGTCGGGGGTGTTTAAAAGGGCGCACGGGGAAGACAGGCTGGCACAGTCCGGTGAGGCAGCAGGACATGGGTTTGCGGTGGGGTGCCGGTGTCTGGAGCCACACGTAGGGCAAAGCGGGTGCCTCTGCCAGCGTGGTGGGTGCCAGCACCCCACGACGACAGCCGCGGCCGTGCCCGGCGTGTGTAAACCCGAAACAGCGCTGGAGAGGACACGGGCACAGAGATCCCACCCCACCTGCTCCAGGTATCGAATAAATCCCTGGCCTCCACTCCCAGGGAAAGCTCCCAGCAGCTTGGGGAAGGACGGCCAAACCCCGCTGCTCCGACCCCTTCTCCCCTCTTTGCTCTCCCGGCCAGGGCTCGGCCGGTGAATCGGGACTCTGGCTATTCTGTTTCAGGCAGCCGGAGCTCGTCAAAAGGAAGAAAGGCTCCTTGTCTCGGGGTCGCGGCTCTAATCCTGTTATGTGTCTGTGAGAGAAAAGAGGACGACAGAGCGAGGAGGACAGACCCGGTACCGATGCCAATTCCCTTCCCTTCGCACCCCGCGTCCCGTGCCAGCCCTTGCCCAGCCACAAAAGGCCGCCTCCCCTCCCAGCAAACTAACCAAGCATTTAAATTTAATAGCTGTCCGCAACCGCGCCGTTTCAAAGTGATTAGGCATTTGATTAAAGCCCATGTGTTGCTTTGCTGGCTGGGGGCAAGTTCCTCCGCAGGGCCCATGAAATCGGTTCTGGTGACTGGTGCGGCACATGGTGGATGCTCTTTGCCATCCCCCGTGCTCTCCCCGTGTCAGACGAGGTGCTGACGGGGAACCCGGCCCCCTGGGTAACCCTGGCTGTCCCCTCTATCCTGATGCACCCACGCGTGCAAAACCACGCTCCTCCCTCCTTCGGTGGTCTGGCAAAGCCAGAGCAGGAGGAGAGCCCCTGGGCTGGGGACATGCTGCTGCCCGGGGAGGGGGGAACCACGGCACATCAAGGGACGCTGACCCCAGAGCGAGATGGGGCTCCAGGGCTCGTGGCCAGCTGGAGTGAGATGGGGAACGGAGGTTGCATCTTCCTGCAGGAAACGGGAGCATGCCAGGTAGGTGAGTAGGGTCCAAAGCAGGGGGCACGGTAAGGAGGGAAATTACGGGGAGTCAGACCGATACCCCAGAGCGGAGGGACGGGGGGACAAATACCCCCAGCTCTCTTAACGTGTATTATGAACAGGAGCAGCCTTAGACCTGCTTAAAGCCTTGTGACCCAGTTTTGCCTTGAATCCCGGTAAGTCCCGACAGCCCGTGTGGGTGAGCAGCTGCAGCTGAGAGGGGATGACACCCGTCCCCTCGACTCCTCCTTGGGTCCACCCTTCACTGCTCTTAAACGAGGGGTTACCACCGATGGGTGAGTTACCACCTCGGCTTTGCACAGAGGCTGGTCCCCCGCTGCCCACCACACCTCGGCCACGTGCTGGGCTCCTCTGAAAGGACGAAAAATGGGTGGCGAAGGATGAGCAGCCCCAGTTGCCACTTTGCCCACCTGGGAGGCTCCCAAGCTGGGTACCTCCATGTCGAGCCGGGGCAGATCCGTGGTGGATGGGCCGTGCCGGGATGGATGGGCTGTGCCGTGCCAGCCTCACCTCCGAGCAGGAGGAGGAGCGCGGCAGTGACGGCTGCTTCCCCAAATCACCCAAAGGGTGAAGGCAGCCCCATCCCCAGACAGGATACCTGCCTGCTGCTGGCTGGCAGAACAGGGATGAGGTTTCGCTGTCTGGTCTAGAGACCGGTGTTATGCCGGCTGCTTCTTCCCTGCGAAGGAGATTTTTCTTCTCTCCCCAGGCATTGTCTGGCTGGACCCGCAGGTGCCATCAGGAAGGATCCCAGCGAGGAGCGGAGAGTTTCCAGAGCCCACCATGCAGCTGCACGTTCGCTGGTTGGACTTGCTCCTCGGCCACCCCTTCCCACCCACGTCTCCCTGCATCCAGCCCTGCCAACAACCTCCGAGGGCCGCTGGAGACATGGGGTGGCCCCCCCCAGCCCCATGGCGCCCCTTCCCCACAGCCCCGCAGGCATTTCTTACCTGCAACCCCACGTCATTCCCGATCACCTCCAACATCCCCTTCTTTACGCATGACCGTAACCCGTCCTTCTTCCCTCGCTCCTTGTATGCAAGCACGGGTCCTTCTCCCTCCTCTCATAGCGACGCTCATCCCTCTCTGGCTCCCTTTCCCTCCTGCCCGGTCCCACAGGAAGCTTGCACTCAGCATCTGCCCATGCCAGGGACAGCCTGCCTTTCCGTGAGGCTTTCTCACGTATCAGCATCTCCTCTCCGCTCAGCCGGGCTCCTGCTCCCCCAGCGCATCGCTTGGCCCCAGCCATCTTTTATTGCTGCTGCTGTGCTGCCCCGGTGCTTTATCCCGGGTTTTACCTGTCGTACAGCTCTGTGCTGGAAGGGCAACAGTAAAACCGAAGCCCCGACGGTGCCGGCCAGCCGCTTGCTCCGCTTTGCATGACCCTGGGAATTGTCTGCTGGCCTCCGCCACCACCCCTCATTTTTTAATCTCCCCGAGTGAGCTGAGAATTAATTATTTAGCAGCTCATGGAAAGCATCGGGAATGTCTAAAACACGCTGAGCTGCGGCTTTAGCTCCTACCTGCCCCGGGGAGATCGCCGGCTGCATCCCTAATGCGCGGCACACTTAATATTGTATGTTGCTTAATTGCTTCATTTCCTCTCTCCCGAGGAGCCGCAAGTTTTGGCTCGTGGGTGAATCCGTCTCTGGAAGAAATCGGCTCCTGGGGGAAGTGGGACGGAGCTGCAGCCGGAGGGGAGGGCGGTGAGATGGGACCCTGGGGGAGCAGGGACTGAGGACCTGCTGTGTCTGTGTCAGGAGATCGCAGGCAGCGGCAAGAGGCTTAACTTTAAAAAAAAAAAAAAAAGTTTTATTTCAAGATCTTCCCTTTTTTTTTTTTTTGTTGATTTTACTTGTATCTCAAAAAAAGTGGGGTAAAAGTACAAAAAAAGTCAGTTGCAGAACAGCAAAGGTTTAGAAATCACAGCGCTGAACTAACCCAAGCGATAAACACGGAGCACAAACCAAACACCCCCACGACACGACGCGGCCAAAGACCAGTTCTGGCCTTTGACTTTGTATTATTATTAATTAATTTTTTGTTTTCCTCTGTACAAAACACACCAAAGCATGCCACGGAGCGGGAAAAAGAGATACCGGACGGGGAGGAGACAGGAGATTTGTACAGCAGGGGATGGGAGGGCTGGCTCCCGCTCTCGCCTCCTTCTCCTCCCCTGCTCACGTCAGGTTGTTCTGCAGACAGTTGAGCTCGCCGCTGTCCTGCTCCCCTTTGCCGCCGTCGTGCTTGGGCGACGTCGAGTTGTGGATGTTAAATGGCTCCTCGTCCTTCAGGCAGGATTTCAGGGAGTCCTGCAGCTTGTGGGGAGCGCTGGGGTCGTCCTGCCAGGAGAGATTGGGGAGGGGGTCAGGAGATGACGGTGCCATGGGGGACACCGTCACAATGAGGGCGGGTGACCCACAGCAGGGACTGGGTGACGGCACCGATGTCCCTGCCGGCAACGCAGCGTCCCGACCTGGGCCCTGCCTCTGTGCAGGCACCCCTGCAGGACCCCCCTGCTGTTCCCCACCTCGGGTCCCCACCTTGGGGTGCCTCCAGCACCCAAAGCCGCTCACCAGCAGCACCCAAGAGCCGTGCTGCCCACGGGAGCTGTCCCACCCGCCACCCCTCCAGCCGCTCCCCCAATGCCACCCCGTTTCTCTTCCCACTTCCAGCCCAGCTCATCTCATCATCCCCCCACACCAATCAGCAACTCCCCGAGCGGCGCTTGGCAGGAGGCCCGAGGGGTTGGATTTATTGTGGTTCGTTAGCGTACAGCCGGCCCCGCCGTGCTGCTGGCCGGATCCACCAGCGGCAAAGCCAGGGATGCCTCTTCCCGATGTCCCGTCGTGGCTGCCAGGAGCATCTCCCCTGCCCCGGCACTGGGCTGCGCCCCCGGTTTGTCCCGCATCCATGGGGAGAGCGGTCCCCCCAGCACCAGCACCGAGCTCCGGCTGTGTTGGGTAACATCTGTGCCCGGATGGTCCCGGCATCGCCATCAGCGCTGGTGGGGCAGGATGAGCCCTGGGGCCGTGGCGGTGAGGCACCCGCCAGCATCGTAGTGGTTACGGTGCTCCCGGTGCTGCGTGGCATGCAGCAGGTGGATGGAGACACCCAAGAGCCGGTGTCACGCAGCCGTGCTCCTACGAGGACGGGAAACCTCCATCTTCTGGTGTGAGCGGGGCCTGGCTGGTCCGTGGCTTGTGCCATCGGCTCCGCGGCAAACCCTGCGGGATGGGCACCGCTGCCGGGGCACCGAGCTCCATCGCCTGGCGGAGGGGGCTGCACCGCATGTCCCCAAAAACCCCTTTCCCAGGGGCGTTGACCCTGCTGTCCCCTCCACATCCTCGGTGTGCTGCGTCCCAGGCACCATGTGCCACTGTAGGACCGAGCCCTCCGCATCCCGGAGGGGATGAGGGACGGGTCAGACCCCAGCGAGGTGCCGGGGAGCGGCACCGAATTCATCCCGAGGTTCATCCTCTCCGCAGTGGGGAGCGAGCTGGCTCCGGAAGCCTCCTGCCAGGGTGGCCGGGCTGAGCAGCGGCCGACGCTATGGCTGCTAAAGGCGGTTGAAAGATGGGGAAAACCGGCTCTGGGCTAAGGCAAAGGCTAGAGGGACCTACGCTCCTCCTTCGGCTCGCGCTCGGCAAAGCCCTTCGCTTCTCTCTGTTTTGATTTGAAAGACAGGAGGTTGGAAGGGCAGCCCCAGGGGGACGCGGGCAGCTGCATCCTGACCACGCCAGCAGCATCCCGGAGTGTTTCATCCTCCAGCATCGCCCGCTGCTGCCGGCCGTCGTCCGCCGGTCCTGCCCCAGCAACGCCACAGCCGGGGAGCATCGTCTGCCGGAGCCACATCGCACCAACCGTCCCCTCCCCGAAAACGCCGGCGCAGCCGCCCCTGCCACCCGCGCACGGAGCCAAAACCAGCGGGCGACTCTGGATGGTGGTTCCCCAGGGTGCCGTGAGGGCAGGAGGGAACAGGGCAGGGGGACAGCAGGGTGACACCAACCCTGTGCCTGCCTCGGGCCCGGTTTGGGTACTCAGGGCAGGATGCGCCATGGCAGGACCCAAGAGAGGGGATGGAGCGGTGGCCATGGCGGGACGGAGACAGGAGGGCGCAGAGGGACCCGGTGGTGACGCCGTCACCCGGGCAGTGCCGGGACCATGGGTGGGGGGGACAGACAAGACATTACCAGACATACAGACAAGGGTAGGGCAGCAAGTGGGAGCGGGGGGACGGTGCCGCGAAGCCTCCTTACGTTTGGGTGGGAGCCCTCGGCGATGGTGGAGAGGGAGAAGTTGTCGTTGTGCAGCTCGGACGGGGTGCGGTATCTGCCAGCGGGAGAGGAGAGCACGGCGGTGAGACCAGGGACACTGCCGAGTACCCCCCGTGCCCGCGGCCACATTTTGGGGTGAACCCGGTGCTGAGGTGGGGGTAAATGCTCCCAGTGCTGGAGGTCTGGGGCTAAATGTCCCCAGGGATGGAGGTTTGGGGATAAATTCCCCCAGATGTGAGGGTTTGGGGGCTAAATGCTCCCAGATATGGGGGGGGTGGGGCTAAGTGCCCCCAGCTATGGGGATCGGGGGGCTAAACGTACCCAGGGATGGAGATTTGGGGGCTAAATGCCCCCGGCTCTGGGAGTTTGGGGTTAAATGTCCCCAGATCTGGAGGTTTTGGGGGGCTAAATGCCCCCAGCGCTGGTGTTTTGGGAGGCTAAATGTCCCCAGATCTAGGATTTGGGGGCTAAATGTCCCCGGCTCGGGGGTTTGGGGCTAAATACCCTCAGCTGTGGGGATTTGGGGCTAAATGCCCCCAGATCTGGGGACTTGGGGGGATAAATATCACTAGCTCTGGGGACCCCAGGGATGGAGGTTTGGGAGCTAAATGTCCCCACATCTGGGGATTTAGGGGCTAAACAACCCCAGCTCTGGGGGTTTGGGGATACACACCCCAAGCTCTGAGGATCTGGGGGGCTAAATGTCTCCAGATCTGGAGGTTTTGAGATACATACCCCCAGCTCTAGGGGTCTGGGGGCTAAATGTCCCCAGGGATGGAGGTTTGGGGCTAAATGCCCCAGATCTGGCAGCTCGGGGGGTTAAATGCCCCCAGATCTGGGGCTTTGGGGCTAAATGTCCCCAGCTCTGGGAAGGTGCAGGCAGGCACGGGCAGGGGAGTGGTGAGGGCAGCCCAGGGCAGGCAGGAGCCGCAGGGCCGGAGAGGGAGACCCATGGGCTGGCACAGAGCTTTGCTGCTAATTACACTTGGCGCTTCCAAACACTAATTAACAGCTCATTAGGGACCCAGGCTGGGAGGGCCTTCTCCTCCCGGGCTCCAGGGATGTGGGCAGCAATTGCTGGGGCTGGGGGGGGGTGTGTGACCCCAACCTTCCCCTGGCACCCCCCAGCCCTGTCCCCAGGGACACCGTGGGGACCATCTCTGGTGGCCCCTGGGCAGCGTGGCAAGCCCAGCCGGTGGCCCCAGCTACCAGTGCAGGAGATTAACTGGTGCCAGTCAGGAGCAGCTTTAAAGGATTAAACGTGGAGCAGGAACCACAAGCCACGTCCCCGCAGGGCATCCGCCTCCAGGAGCTTTCCCACCCACTGTCACCTTGTACCCAGCGGCACAGGGGTAGGGGGGTCTCGATGACACCGCGCAGGGATGGGACTGTGTCCAGCGCCGGTGGCACCGCCAGGAGCTGAGCCCAAGCCGCTGCGCCTATCGAGGTGCCACCCCGGAGCAGCTGGGGACAGTTTTGGGGGTGCCACCCCTGTCCCAATGCCACTTACTTGGTCTTGCGCAGTTTGCTGTTCTCCGTCTTGAGCAGGTAGAGCTTCTTGGCGAAGAAGACGGTGAGCATGAAGAGCAGCAGCACTACAAGAGCAGCCGAGCCCACGGCCACGCACATCACTTGGAAGTCGGTGACGATGGCCTCGCAGCGCGTGCCCTTGTGCCACGTGTAGTCCTGCGTGTTGCACCTGCAAGGGGAGGCGGTTAGAGACCCCCACCCCAGAAACATGTCCCCGTCCCACAGAGCGTCCTCAGGGACTCTGGCATATGTAATCGGGGAGATTACGGGGGATGAGATCAATGGGTCCCCAAGGGCCACCCTCAGAGGGGTGACCCCCCCCCCCGCAAACACTGGGGCCAAGTGAGATGGGTGATAGTGGGGGATGCTGGGAGCGGGGTCGGGGTCCCCCCAGGTGATGCTTGTCCCCTGCACCAGTGGCTCCCAGCCCCACTCAGCCTCAGCAGTGGTGGGGAGCGGGGAGCCCAGTGGGGATGGGGTGGGACGGCCCTATCACGCCACCCACCCGTGTCCCCCCGTGCAGGCGGGCTCAGTGCCAGCTGCAGGGCGCGTGCCGAGCTGTACGGCACAGCCGGCATCGGCCCTCCCCGGGCGCAATCTGCTGGGGCCGATTAGCGTGGCGGCCCCGGAGCCTCGGCTGCACGGCCCTGACCTAATTCCTGCACAGCCGCTGCTCAGGGGGCAGGGAGAGCCCCCTCTGTGCCCCAGCGGGACAGGGCTGTGGCGGCAAAGGGACCCGGATGGGGAGCACGGGGGATGGAGAGCCCAGAGGTGGGGTGGGGGGAGGACGAGACTGGGTATGGGGTGCATGGGGATGCAGAGCCCAGAGATGAGGTGCATGGATTTGGAGAGCGCACAGGCGGGGTGCACAAGGATGAAGAGCCCAGGGATGGGGTGCAAGGGGATGGGAAGCCTAGGGATGGTGTGCAGGGGGATGGACAGCCCAGAGGTGGGGTGCATGGGGATGGACAGCCCAGAGGTGGGGTGCAGAGGGGATGGAGAGCCCAGAGGTGGGGCGCATGGGGATGGAGAGCCCAGAGGTGGGGTGCA
>WEKW01015254.1:266-11365 GCA_013389905.1 Sula dactylatra | reverse complement strand
TGTAATATCCATAACAGAATATTTTGTAGCCCATGGTGTACTGTGTGTCTGGGGGTTATTTTGTGCTGACAGTTGCTCTTTATTCCTTAACTCCATGATAGGCAGGAGATCCCCAGAAACTATTGCTCTTCTAAAACTATGTCAGTGTTAAAGCACTTACAATAAACTGAACAGCAAAATGCTATACCAGCTCCAAGTATGCATACCAGGGTTCCTTGAGCAATCAAACTTGCTGAAATTAAAGGTCAAGAGATCAGGACTGTAACTTTAAGCAACCCTGGGGAAGGCAACAATCTTCCACTTTTGTTGTATTATGCAAGCTGCCCGTGATCACAGAATGTGAAAAACAGCTATCAGATCACAGGATCTTTTCAGAGCTAGAAGCACCTGCAGTTAGGAACAAAAGAATTTACAAAGCCCTCCTTTCATAAGGGAAGCTAGCTGGTAGTTCAGTGTGCTACTCTTTGGTAAATGTCTGCACAGTAATCTCCAGCAGAAGACAATATTATGGACACTAAAATTTTGTATTGAATTCTTTTCCTGCATTCAGATTGTCAGAGGAGGAAGTAACAAATTAATTTATTGAAAAAACCAAAATCCAGAACATTGAAAGAATTTTGCATTTTAAAATAACCATTTCTTAAGCAACAGGCAGTGGGCTAAAAGGAATGACAGAGTAAAACAAAAGGGAAAAAGGTTGTATTAGCTATCATGTTGGCATCAGGGATGAAAAAGTGAAAATGTGTCCAGAATGTGTGCTGCAATTTTCCTAATCCTGTCTGTCTGATTATAGAGTACTCACACTGGCTTTTATGTGGGGATAGTAAGAACTGGGTATGCACAGACTGCCTAAGAGTACTGAGAGTAACCAACACCAGTTGGGGAGACCCTTAGGCTAAATCTGTCCTGTATGCAATGCAGTTGATTCTAAAAGCAGTACAAACTCTTGCTCAGTGTTATATTGTTGTCTACATTAGCATTTTAGTTTGAATCAGAACTGCAGTTTTCAATCAGCTCTCCTGATAATCCTACTTACTGCTTGTTATTGCACATATAAATTAGCATGAGCTCAGAGATCACAACCTGGGTTCCTTTCTGATGAAATTAAACCAGAATATCTGCTCCAAGAGTGCACCTAAATGCTCTCTGTCTGCTAATAGACATCAGTTCCTGGAAACAGACTAGAGCAAAATGAAATTAAATTCACCCAAGTGTGTACAGTGTGCACATCAAATCTCCAGCATTAACTGCTTTGTTCAACACTTGCTCCTTTTGCACTGCTAATGTAGATGAAATGTTTGCATTCACTATTCCTCCATGCAATCTGCGGTGTCTAATGTTTCTCCTTACAAACTAAGGGCAGGCGAAGCTCAGACTACTTACAGATCTCATCAGCTTTGTTGCATGATGAAATCAGGGATTGTTTGTTTATCCACCTCATATCAGACATCTCACAGCAGTCAATGTAAATGGACAAGACAGTGGTGCACCAAGCTGAACATCAGAAATAGCACAAGTTCAAACACACACCAAAAACTTCACGGCCACAAGATTCACCCCCACCCCCACTCCGGTTCTCCAAAGATCACTAAAACTTTTTAAGTATGGGTTTATCTACACTGTTTGAAATTATGTATGACAATGGGTCATGTCTGTGCTTGAAATGCAATGTAGAGAACTTCTAGTTTGTGGCAAAGCATTTAATTATATATGTATGCTGTTAAATATATATAGTACACATAGCCACTCTGTGTGTAGTCCACTACACTATTATCATATTATTATTTTGTTTTTCAAAGGTCATTGTAATCAAACTGGACTTTCAAACCCACCAGAAATGTTTATGTTTGAGATTCAGATTTGGAGGAGGTGGCTCAACCACAAAATATATAGGAGTAACTGATGCAAGTACCAGAGCACGCAGTATAGGATTTACTGCATTAAGAAGGTTCTTTAGAGATATATGTGGTTCGTGGTAACTGAAGAATTATGTAATATACTATTAAGGTCAAAGCTGTGAACTGCAGGTTGATTTCATATGGTAGGCTTTCCCAGCATCGAAACAATGCAAGCTCTGTTTATATGTCCTACAAACTTATATAAAGACAGCATTTGTTAAGTGACACCTGAGCAGTTCTAGTATCAAGTGAACCTTAGTACAAAGGTGTTCAGTAGCAAATTATGCCCGTGTCTTCACTGGCCCAGGAGATCTGGTTTGCATCCTTTCAGCTATCTATCCCACTGTCAGTCCTTCCAAGACCATAGAATATGTCAGTGTGTAGTCACCAAAAAATGCTAGAAAATGGAGCTTACTGATCTAAGAAATAGAAGTTGTTCTTGCTTTCATTGACTGGACTGAAACAAACACAGGTATTTTTATGCTCTTTTTTAATTACCACTACAGGACTCTTATATACAACTTGACAGATACTCTCATCTCCATCCAGCCCTACTGTTCCGGAAAAGGTAAGGATATTATTACACACCATATGGGAGTCAGTGTTAATGCTCTTTTAGTTTCTTAAAGTTCATTTTAAAAACAGGGTATTTTTTAAGACTTTTCCAGGATGTTATTTGAGGTGTTAAACTTCTTGATATGGACTTGTGTTATTGGGATGAATGCTACTACAAGGAGAACAGGAGAGGGAAGAGATTGGCTTCTCCTGTAACTGCCAGTTCCATTCGAGGAGAAGCCAGGTTCAATAACTTTACCTGGGAATAGACATCAATCCTCTCCTTAGCTTTGTTTCCCACTCACATCAGCCATGTTAATTTTCCCAGCATCTCACTGACACTTCTCTGAAGTGGAGTAAAGTGCTGAGAACAAGGAAGATAAATGATCAAAATCCAAAACAAGAAAACAAAACAAAATGGAAGCCAATCAAGGCAAAAAGCCAACTTAGTACCACACTTAGTAAACCTATACCCCATCACTGCCATACAAAAAGCATTACACAAAACAGAATCAACAGGTTAAATGATAACTGGCTTTTCTTTTCCCAAAACTGATCATTTTAGCCACCTAATCTTCAAATTATATCATGATACTATACTGCTTCTTTTATGAAGTTGTATAGATTTTTCAAATACACCAGTTAGAAGGTGGTGTTAATTTATATGAAGAAAGGAATGGTGTACCTACATTTACGTTTTAGTTCGTGTGAGAGATGCATCATTGAAGGAAACCTGCTGATTGTCTCCACTTGTCATGTTTTAGTTGTCATCACAGTGTGCTTTATAATACAAGAACTGAACTTCATTTCAATTGAACTAGAAGATGCAATCAAGGACCTTATCTAATGCATCTAACACTAATGAGCGTTCAGTTTGCAGGACCTGACTAGAGCTCCTCTGAAGTAAAACCTACTGAAATGTGTCTGGAGTGGACAAAACTTTGTGATTATGCTCCTATGGTACCTCTTTATTTGCTAATGTAGACATCAACAATAAAACTTTCATACTACATCTGAGAAAAATGACCTAAATGATTGGCAGCCTTAACTATGTCAATGGGGCAGAGTCTGGTTGGAGGCCTGTAACTAGGGGTGTTCCCCAGGTGTCTGTGCTGAGTCCAGCCCTGTTCAATATATTCATCAATGACCTACACAAAGGGATAGAGTGTGCCCTCAGCACGTTTGCTGATGATACCAAGCTGGCAGGAGTGGCTGATACACCAGAAGGCTGTGCTGCCATTCAGTGTGACCTGGACAGGGTGGAGAGCTGGACCGAGGGGAACCTTATCAAATTCAACAAAAGCAAGCGTAAGGTCCTGCACCTGGGGAGGAAAAACCCATGCACCAGTACACATTGGGGTTTGACCTGCCGCAAAGTGGCTCTGCTGAGAAGGACCTTGAAGTGCTGGTGGACAGCAAGGTGACCATGAGCCAGCAATGTGCCACCCTTGTGGCCAAGAATGCCAAGGGTGTCCTGGGGTGCATTAAATGCGTGTGGCCAGCAGGTGGAGGGAGGTTATCCTCCCCCTCTACTCTGCCCCAGTGAGGCCACATTTGAAGTACTGTGTCCAGTTCTGGGCTCCCCAGTTTAAGAAAGACAGGGATCTGCTCAAGCAAGTCCAGTGGAGAACTACAAAGATGATCAGGGGACTGGAGCATCTCTCTTATGAGGGAAGGCTGAGAGACCTGGGTTTCTTCAGCCTGTAGAAGAGAAGACCGAGGGGGGATCTTACCAATACTCATAAATACCTGAAGGGTAGGTGTCAAGAGAATGGGGCCAGACTCTTTTCAGTGGTGCCGAATGACATGACAAGAGGCAATGGGCACAAGTTGGAACACAGGAAGTTCCACCTGCATATGAAGAGGAACTTCTTTCCTGTGAGGGTGCCAGAGCAGTGGAACAGGCTGCCCAGAGAGGCTGTGGAGTCTCCTTCCCTGGAAATATTGAAAACCTGCCTGGATGCAGTCCTGTGCACCCTGCTGTAGGTGTACCTGCTCAAGCAGGGGGGTTGGATGAGATGATCTCCAGAGTTCCCTTCCAACACCTACCATGCTGTGATTCTGTGTGATTCTGTGAAGAGCAGCAAAGTCAATATTTTGATCTCTTTTTTTTTTTTTTTTTATGTTCAAGGAAAATAAAATCTGTCAGTAAGTACCAAAAATGGCAAAGCCAGTTTGAGAGAGGATATTTTGTTAGGAATTGGCCATTTGAATGTAGGGACTTACAATGGAAACTATTTTTCCATCTTGGTTGCAACTCTTTTTACCTTTCTGCCACAATCTAGTAGATAATGAATGGTGTGTAATATTTGCAAAGTGTTTGCTCATTCAGGAAAGACAAGGAGATTCATAAAATGTCTAGAGAGGTAGGATAGTTGTGAAGGTGTGCAAATGAATGCAGAGAATGTAAGCTATTTTCTGGCATGTCGAAAGACTTTATTGTGGAAATAAGCCAGTCTGAGAAAGACCTGTGGTATGTCCATAACTATATAATAAATACATCTAAGCTTGAGAGCATTACAACCAATTACAAAACTTCATATATCTCCAAAGAAACCAGTTTTTATGCTATCAGTCTACGAAGCTATGCAAAAATGTTGCCTAAATATCACATAAAAAGCTGTAGCTATTTTTTGCAAGATATGCACATATGAAGGCCAGTTCACAAAAAATGTCAATGTCTCTAACTCACAAATTCTCTAATTCAGTCTTGTTTTTGTTACCCTCCACTACATACAGTCTTGTAAGTATGGTATGCAGCCTCATGCATGTATTTATACCAGGCATTCATTGAACCTATAAAGTTAATGTAATTATTAACCTTAAATTTTCTTCTTGGAAAAATGTAGGATAAACTCAAAACCCCAAAGAAAAGATAATTCTGACTACAGTAATAGAAAAACTAATAACCAGACTGTCACTAAGACATCAGAAGCTGGAACATTTGAAAAGAAAGAACCTGTGCTCACTGCACAGCTTGATCCGTATCTTAAGGCCATAATTAACACCACACCTTATTTTCACCTCTCACAGTTTTCTGTAGCCAAGGAAATGGTCTCATAAAACATTCAGTGTCCATGTCAATCTAATTAGGTTTCATACCAGAGAGATAATAAAGCCCTATTTCACAATGTTAAAAAAAAAAAAAAGAAAAGACTACTGAAACTTTTGCATGTAAATGTGCAGAGCCATAGGCTTTGCCAATTGTACACATATATTTTCCTTTGGTAGTTCTTGACGATACAGGCAAAAAGACCTCTGTATGTGTCAATAATGATGATCCTGAATGAGTCACTAAAAATAATGGGAAATTATTCAAAAGGATAACAGGACAACTAAGGGCACAATTTTAGGTGATATTTCCAAGACTAGAAGAAAATAACAACCCACTCTACAGCAAATGTGTATGTGTAATTTCTTAGTTCAGATAATGGTACTTTGTATATATGTCAACAGAAGATTACAGGAATATTGTTAAAAAACAGTAAAGTGAGATTTCTGGATAATAAGCGGGACTGTGAATCAAGAGATCTGGTTTCCATATCTACCTTTCAACATACACTTCTGCCGTAACCTTGGGCAAAACAAATTCCAGCTACACTTGTCTCAGCTTTTCTAGCCATAAAATAGAAATGGTACTTCCTCACCTCTTTGGAATGAGGTCATGGTCATTTTGGTATCGTTTGTTGCACATATTTCAGAAGACAGGCAGCTATATAACTCAAGTATTATTTCGCAAGGGGAACATGATGCAATTGCCCTCTGTGCATCTAACTGTGAGGATGAGAAAAATCACTGTATTGCCCACACCTCTACTGGAACTTTTATTTTGTTCCATTTCCATTTGAATGAAGCTTCTGTTATTATCTTCTGTTAATCATGTTAACAGATAAAAAGTTTAGGATATGTTCATCTCAAATAGTGTACTTCACACACAATAAAAAAGTATGCATCTTTATTTGTTTCTCTAGGAAACCTTTCTATGATATCTTCTTTGTTATTTTTTTCAGTTGCCAACTTAATTACCTAAACAGAAAGTAGTTTAAACTTCACATAAGAAAATGTGATTCAAATACTCAGACCTCACATAATTAACCTGTCAATTGCTTTTGCATGCTGTATGATTGGGTCTCTCATAGAAACTGTGGATTTAATATGATTTAAATGTTCTTCATCATAAGTGTCAGATAAAAGATGAAATGGTACATGTTTACCCATCAAGGATTTTCTATGAACTTATACTAGGACAGGCAGACTACTATCAAATTCCACCCCACAATTATTCATAAATTTCTAGGAACATCTTCAATCTGTTGTGCATTTTTCAACTCTGTAAGAAAAGGTCTGATCTCAGGTATTCACTGAGGTCAGTGAGTATTGTTTCACTGTCTTCATTATCAACTCTCTTCTCAAGCTTAGATCAGCGTCAGTCAAAGGCATCAGTACTGCCCAACAGTGTATGTAGACAGAGTTCTTTGTTATGATATTTTGAAGATTAATACTAGTATCCAAAAGTATGTTTCGGTTCTATCTATTCACATATTACGGAGTGTTGTGGTTTAGCCCCAGTCAGCAACTAAGCACCACACAGCTGCTCACTCACTCCCCCCACCCCAGTGGGATGGGGAGAGAATCAGAAGGGCAAAAGAAGGAAAACTTGTGGGTTGAGATATGAACAGTTTATAGGGGGTGAGGGGGAACCTTGAGAGGGGGGAAAAAGCAAACAAACAAGTGATGCAACTGCTCACCACCCTCTGAAAGACAACATTGGTCCCTGAGCTGCAATCGTTGCTTCCCCTGGCGAGCTCCCCCCAGTTAATATACTGGGCATGACTTGATATGATATGGAATATCCCCTTGGCCAGCTTGGATCAGCTACTTCGGCTGTGCCCCCTCCCCTCCCGGCTTCTTGTGTGCCTTGCAGAGCATGGTAAGCTGGAAAAGTGCTTGACTAGTGTAAGCACTACCCAGCAACAACTAAAACATTAGTGTGCTATCAACATTATTCCCATGGTAAGTCCAAAACACAGCACTATACCAGCTACAGTGAAAAAAATTAACTCTATCCCAGCTACAACCATGACATGGAGTGAGCAGGGGGAAGAAAAACATGAAAGCATATAAAAGTTCCATGGCTCTTATGGACCATTTCTGAAGAGTTTGAATTTTGACATGTATTTTGTGGGGGACCTCTACTTAGAGGAGGACTGCCTTGTGGGGGACTCCAATTTAGTTAACATGAGTGGTTTAGGTAACTGCAATAGGTGTATATTGGAAAATGTAACATTTAACACTGAAATACACAAATATCTTCACTTGTCTTACAAAATCCTGAGTCCCCTCTTATCATCTATTCTGAAAAAAATTAAAGTGAAAATAGCATTTAAGAAGACATTTTAACACATGAAATATTTTCAAATCTATTTTAAACAAATTCTGGAGACGTTCTAAAATGTTTATGATGTTACTAGTCTTTTAAGGAAGCATAAAGTGTTGTTAAAGTAAGATCATTTGAGTTGCTGTGTAAACTGATGGAAATGGACATAACACAAGCTGGTATGACATTTGGAAAATTTTCTCATGCAAGGGTAGGAAGCCCAAAGATAACCTTCCCAAATTGTGTAGTCCCTGTTATCCTGGTGCATAAAACAGAGACCCGGCACAACACCTTAAGCTTTGTGTATTTACACAGAAATATCATCCATCAACTAAAGAATACTATGTCTGGATAGCATGTATTCACCTGGAAGAAAGAATAAAGCCAACCAGGATACACCGTCTTGCCACACAATATGAAGAAGTGGACCTGCATATGCTTAGTTTGTGTTCATGGAACAAAGGTGAGCTTTTGTAGTCATTGACATCACTAACCACTACAAGAACACAATTCGACCTTCCTTCTGTTTTAGTCCCATGAGTACAAATCTCCCGTGTGGTTTGTCATAATTCCACCATCCTCCAGAATGCCCAAAGAGGGACTCTTTGGAAAAAGCTTGAGGCTGGAAGGTCTTCTCATAGTATGACAATATTGCAAAAACAATGTTAGCAACAAAAAACTGGTCATAACGATTTCTGTTTGCTTTTTCTTGACATCTGCATTTTCATGTGTGAAAACAGCATTAAGCTGTGAGTATTAAAACAGAACTTTTTACTTCAAATGTAATCCTGTGCTCTAAATATCAGCACACTACAGAGTTAGAAAGTTGTAATGTTGGGGTATTTTTGTGGTTGTTTTGGTGGTTTTTTTGCATCAATAGACCAATGGAGCTGGCTTCTGAACATACCAAATTTGTCAACATTTTTGTTGCAAGTGGCTGACCAACAAAGAAGGTAAGAGTACAATAGTATTTTGGAATAGGTAACTGCCTCAGGCAAAAGAATTGAGTATACTATAGCAATCCAACAGTAAAAACACTATGCAGAGACTTAGCTTTGTGATTTGAGACAAGTTAGTATAAAGATCATTATCATAATGGTCTATTATATAATGGACCAAGTTTTATGGGAATTGGAGACTATTACTCCAATGATAATAGCTATTGAATTGTACTTCTTTTTGTATTCTTGCACACACAATTACTCTAGTATAGCATCAAATGTCATTTGAATAGCTGTTGAAATAAGGTGAAATTCACCTACTTCTATACATAGAGCAAAGTAAATATATTTTGTGCTGTGAACAGAGGTGAAGGCCTATGACCAGCAATTACAACTGAACAGTAGATATTGTGACTCAGGGGCATTATGGGTGAAATACATCGACAGTATAAAGTATTGATTTATGTATTCTACATAATTTTAGCTCCCAATATATATAATCTAGGAACCCTATAGTAGCACACTTAGGGCACCTGTGTCATTCCTATGTGTGTAATTAGAAAGAAACTATAGGATCATGAAAGAAAGAAACTCTAAGTAGATGAAAAAAGGAAAATAGATTTGGAAATAACAACCACTTAAAAAGGAGGAAATTTATATAAAAGTCCTCACTCTGATATTCTGTATCAATGGGATAGATATAATCTTCTCAAAATAATATAGCTGGAATATTTGATTTGGGGCAAGTGTAGAGGTTTTCTTCTGATCTAAGACTGGGCTCAAACTGGTCAAATAAAAATTGTGTGAAGAGTATACAAGCAACCTAGATAACGTATGCGGTAACAGAGATGATAGTCAAGAATGAATAAGCTGCATTCTTCAGAGACATGTTCATTTCCATAAAAGTATCAATGTTTTTTTAGCATGCAGGTATTTAATAATACTTTTGGTCTTATTAAATATCTTTGAGGCGGGAGTGGGAACGAGGATTTCTGAAGATACATATTATCATATTTTTACACTTGAAAGTAGCAACTTAGAGATGATTCAACACAAAATGCCTGCTTATAAGTGCATTAGCTATCTCAGAAAAAAGTACCTTCTTGACTGTTATTTTACCTACTTAAGGCATTTCCCAGATTTATGGTACAAAGTAACAGCTATATAAATGGCAGAAGAAAAATATGATGCATATAAATTACAACTTTCTTTCATTTCACACACACTTTTCAATTTTTGTGCCAGGTTTGTTTGTTTGTTTGCTTGTTTTTTCCCCCTCAGATTTGGCATACAACAGATCTCTGTGATCTTTGCCTAACTAAAGGTGGAAAAGGAACTGAAACAAAAGAGGTGAGGACTGAATTGTTTGTGGACCATTTGACACGGCTGTTGCAAATATTATACACTTGAATTATGCTGTGCCCTTTTACATAAAAGAGAATTGTATGTGCCACCATTTGGAGCTGTTCTGCTTTGTTATTCATAAGCAAATTATTTTAGTCTTTTTATCTTTATTCTTTTTTGTTGTTGTTGGGGTTTTTTTCTTGATAACAGTTCCTTAAGGACTTGATTTTTCAGCTAAAACACAGTGTCTAAGATTTATAGGTCTTAGAAATATGTTTTCAAAATGTAATGTAAAAAAATGAATACCAAATTACCTCTGTATCCTCATGTTCTGATTGCCAGAGACTGACCTTAAGGTATCAGATTTCACTCTGTGGGACAATATATGAAGTCAATTTTTTCAATTTTTAAAATTTTATTTGGAGGTAAAATTCTGCTACTCTTACTCAGAATGGGTCAGATTCCAGCTTTGTAATGTCATTTAGTATAAAATTGTATTATTTCATATGGTATAATTTAGCCATGGGGGATGATCAGTTGGAAATGACCTCAGTGTCTCATTGTGACTAAAAAGCTAATGTTACCCTTAGATAGACAGCCTTAGGGTAGACAAAGTACACTATGTAAGAATAAGGGGTTTATATTATCCTAGTTTTGGCAGTGAAGGAATCATTACATGAATATTGTGTCTATTCTAAGGTACAAGATTCAAAGAAGATATTGAAGAACCATGGGGAAACACAAATTTGATAATCCAGAGCTCTTCAGTCTAGTAAACAAGACTGTAACTGGAACAGAATCTGAATAAAATTGATTTTAAATGTATACCAAGACTTACTAACTGTTTACAATAACAATTTATGAATGAATTTTGCTGGATTCTACAGGACCAAAAATTCTTAAATCAAAGTTGGTTTTGTTTGATATTTTTCTAGTTAAAAAGAAAATTTTTTATATGTATTAGCTCATCCAAATTCTCTCCAA
>WEKW01015245.1:360-28522 GCA_013389905.1 Sula dactylatra | reverse complement strand
CCTTTTCTCCCCAGAAGGTAGTAGTGAAAGCAGAACAAGTTTTTAGCTAAATGAATATATAAAATAATTCAGACAATTTTGCCATCAACTGCAATTTATTCCATTGTTCCTCCATGCTTTTTCACCTAAGGTAGCTGCTTATGCTACACTGAGTTCTACTCTCTCCCAGCTGTACATCACTTATACTAAACCATTCTGCCTCTATCAGAACATTTAAAAGGTCCAGAAGATACTGAAGATAGCTTTTTCCCTCACATTAGGTCTCAAAAATCATGTTTTTTTCTGTAACCACAAATAAACTTAGCTTGTAAAAATCTCTTCTACTGTGGCAAAGAGTTGCTAAACTACACTAATAAGAAATTTTCATACATTCTTTGATGCTGTCATAATTTCTTTAAAGGCTAATTTAATGCAAATTTTCAGAGAATAAATTACCCTTTAAATCATTTCTAAATTACAATAACAATGTAACAATGCTTGAAAAAAAATTCTGTAAAGATGATTTAGTAATTTGTTCTATCTCCTATCAATTCTAAGTGAAAGATTTTGATTTACAGACTTATTAAAAAAATAATCTGTTAAAAATTGTCAGTATTATGCCTAATGTCATGTATTATTAATTACCATTTCTGCTTAACCAAAGTTATTTCTTTTCAGTTCTTCTCTTACAAACTACTGATTAAAATGGCCATCTGTTTTTACTAATAAAATGTAATACATAACTTTAAAGACATTATTTCTGCTGAGCTCATTTTGGATATGATGGAACTAAGAAAAAAAAAAATATTTCATTTCAGTTGTAGGTATTGTGTTTAGCTGACACTCTTTCCAAACTAAGAAACCCATTACTACTATTACAGCTCCTTTCACTTATCTTGAGATACAGGTTCTAACAACTGCTGTTCCTCTATGAGGCTCACAATATATCACCTTTATAACTCCAGTGGTATCAGGGATCTTTTTATCAATATTTGACATACATACCATTGTCTTAATCATATTCCTATTTCAATGAACTGCCAAACTTTTCCTCCAGACTACTTTCTGAAACTATCATGAAGTCCAAATATATGTGGTACAACTTATCAAGCTCTTGTCAGCTGGTTTGGTTTTTTTTCAAGCTGAGAACTTACAGATGAAGATCAGGGGAGAAACTGACATGTATATCTTCATTGAAGGCATCTTCTCTTATTACATAGTCAAGAAAGGAAGGTAGAATAAGACATCTTCAGAGAACTCGAAGAAATCTCATGGTTGCGCTCCCTGGTTATCATGGGGAACTTCCTGTTGGAAGGGTGGTACTGCTGGCTACAAGCAATCCAGGAGATTTTTTTGTATGTGTTCAAGAGAATATCTTCACATAGGTGACAAATAACTAGGAGAAGCTGTCTGCTGGACCTGCTGCTTAATGTTAAGGAAGAATTGGCCAAACCTGTGAAAGTAATGGCAGCCTTGGCTGCAACAAACAAGTGGCTGTGAAGTTTAAGGTCTTGAGAGAAGGGAACAAGATAAGGAGCAGTGCCACACCCCAGAATAGGGGAGAAGAGTCTGTTTGTTTCTGAGTTCTGTTTTGAAGGGTGAAGTGGCCCAGAGAGATAGTTAATAAGTAAAATATCCTCAAAGCACAAGAATAATCCACTCTGATATGCAGAAAGTTAAGCGTGAGTAGCAAGAGGCTGTTAACACTGAACAACAAAAGCCTCACTGAGCAAAAAATAAAGTACAGAAAAAGCTGAAGCAGGGATAGGGTACCCAGCAGGAGCATAGACACATTGCACAGGTTTGCAGGAATGGATCCAGGAAAGTCCATTCAGCAGCAGAGACAAAGTATTGTGAATTGACTGCATTGACCCCATTCCCCAACTCCCCTGCACCACTTGAGGGGTAGGAGGTAGAATGGTCAGGAATGAAGGAGTGGAGTTGAGCTGGGATGAAGCAGGGGGAGGTGGTTTTAGTTTTTGTCTTTGTTTCTCCATCCTACTCTATTTTTAATTGGCAACAAATTAAGTTAATTATTTTCTCCAAGTCTAGTCTGTTTTACTCATGGCAGTATTTAGAAACTGATCTTCCTGTCTTTCTCTCTACCACATGCTCTTTCATATTATTTTCTCCCCCTGTCCTTTTGAGAAGGGACAGCGAGGGAGTGGCTGGGTAAGGTCTGACAGCCAACCAAAGTGAACCCATCACAGAAATGTCTAAAGATGTTGAGTAAGCTGGCCAATATAGTTGTCTCAATTTTGACCTGGTGATCATGGTGATAAGGGGAGACTTCTAGTAATGTGAAAAAACACACATAGCATCCATTTTCAAGGAAGGCAAAATAGCTTGGAAAGTAATATGCTGTGTCACATAATCCCAGTTTCTAGGAAGGTTATGGAGAAAAAACTCCTGAAAATCATTCATCACATGAAGAACAAGAAGGTGGTTAGCAGCATGGATTTACTAAGCCTAAGGTATGCCTGTGAAATTATTCACTCGGTGGATGAGGTGAGATCAGTGATGATTGCCTTGATTTTAAAAAGGCTTTTGACTCTGTCTTCCATGGTTTCTTTATAGATAAACTGGTGAAGTATGGTTTGGAAAGGTGGGCTTTAAGTTGAGAGAATTGGATGTTAGGCTCAAAGTGTGGTAATCAGAATACAAAATCCAGCTGGAGTCCAATAACTGTTGCTGTTTCTCAAAGGTCTTCTTGATACTGGGAATGATTATGTTTAAAGACTTCATCTGAATAACGTGAAGGAAAGGTCCCTCAGGGGATTTCTGAATAATACCAAAACGGGGGGAGCAACTGATGCACTAGAAGGAAGGGCTGCTATTCAGATGGTCCTTGGCAGAACAGAAATGGCCTATCAGGAACCTCATGAAGTTCAACAAAATAAAATGCAACTGAGACAAAAACACCCCACACAACAGTATAGGCTAAATACTTACTAATCAAGCAGGGTCAGTGATGAGGTTAGAACAGGTTACTCAGGGTCTAATCTAGTCAGGAACAGAACCTGACAGGAATGGAGACTACACAACCTCCCTGGGCAATCTGCACTACTACTTGACTGTCCTCACAGTGAGAAAGTTTTTGGTTATAACCACTCTGAACTTGCCTTGTTTAAATGTATGCCTCCTGTCTTTTTTCTTCCCACCATGCACTCCTGTGAAGAGCCTGACTCTCTCTTCTTAGTAACCTCCACGTAAGTACTGGGGGTGGGGGGGGTGGGGGGCTGCTGTTATGTGCTCCGAAAGCCATCGCTTTTGTAGACTCACCAAGCTCCATTTCTTCATTCTCATAGGACAAGTTCTCCAAACCCCAACCATTTCAGTGGCCCACTGCTGACCTCGTTCCAGTTTGTTGAGACCTTTTTTAAACTGGGGCTGGGTGAAGAGTTCCAGATGTAACAAATGCAAAGTGATAATCACTTCTCTCAGTCTACTGGCTCTGCTTACGTTGATGTCGCACATAAAACTATTGTCTTTCTGTTGACTCATATTCATCTTGCTGTTCACCAGAGCCTGCAGGTACTTATTGCAAAGCTGTTCCCTAGCTAGTCAGCCCCAGCCTATATCGTTGCAAGGATTGATTCCTTCCTAGAAGCAGGACTTCACATTTGTCATAGTTGAATTTCGCAAAGTTCCTGTTGGCCCATTCCTCCAGAAAGTCTAGGCTTTTCTGAATGACAGATGGATCAACTTCAACACCCACTTCCCCATTTTAGTGTCACCTACAAACTTGATGATAAGGCACTCTCTCTTTTTTCATTGATGGCGATAGTAAGTAGAACATATCCTAGGATATAGACCCATGCTACTCCATTTATTACTGTCCTCCAAGTATGGAATGCAAGTTGTTAAACACTACTACCATCTGAGCTTTTTTCACCCGTATAATTGTCCATCCCTCCAGACTATGACCTCCTACCTTGAATACAAGAACACTGTAAGAGGCAGTTTCAAAAGCCTTGGTAAAGTCAAAGCAAATGTCATCCACTCTTCTCCCCTTCTCCCCAGATCCAGGCTTTTCATCACAAGATGCAGGTTGGTCAGGCACGATTCACTTTAGTAAATCCATGTTGTTTTCAATCACATTCTTCTTTTTCATGGGTCCAGAAATGCATTCTAAGAGAGCTCAGTCAATGATTTACTCAGGGAATACAGTGACACTGATTAGCCTGTAGTTCCCTAGGTTGACCTTTTGGTCTTTCATGATAATGGGTGCAATATTTGGTTTTGTACAGTTATTAGGGACTTTCCCCAGTCTCCACAACTTTCAAACTGTCCTTACAAGGACGTTGGAAATTTTTCCCACCATGCTTGGATGCAGACTGTCAGATCCCATGGACTTGGGTGAGATGAGTTCTCTCAAATAATCCTTGACCATGCACTGCTGTTGATTTTCTTCCCTGAACCTTTTCACTAAGCACAGAGGCCTGGGAGACCTTGCTTGTGAAAGCTGATGCAACTGAAAAGGCACTAAGAAGACAGACAGACTGTTACTTAGTGTGCATAGTAAAAGGGCAAGCAGCAATTAATGCGTGTTATGACAAGTTCTACTTAGATATTAGGAAACATTGTGTACCATGAAGTGGATGTGCCATTCTTGGAAACATTCAAATCTTAATTTGCTAAGGACATGAGCAATATGATCTGCCTTGGTTGGACCAGATGACCTCCACTCCAGCCTCAACAATTCTATGATTTGTGGAGCTGAAAGTGAACCAAGCCGTTCCTGTCTGTCAGCTTTTGTTGAAGTTAGCCACTTGGAGTTTGTGCTTCTCTTTTGTCTTTACATTTCTAGAGACACAAAGGGACAGCAAATTTATGAGGCAGCTCCCTTTTCCTTTCTCTGTGTTAAGAGCCAGCTAACTGTGCTGTAGTGGTTATATACTGACAGAACTGCCATTCAAGAACTTGCTATCAGGTGAAAAAAATGCAGCTCTAGTGCTCTCAGTTTTGTGTAGATAATTCAATGGGAGTTTTGAGGTAAAGCACAGAAATGGTTGTTATATACCAGGCAGGTGTAAAAACAGCTGTTATATACAAGGCAAATGTAACCATGTTAGAGCGTGAACTATAGAAGAGGATACACATTAAGAAATTCAGATCCATCCAGGCATAAATCCACATTAAGTAGTGCATTAGATCATTCCAAAGGGCTTACCAACATCATTTTAGAATAAACTATTTTACCTTAAAGACAGAATAAGTGTACCATTCTTTGTCTCCTGGACTGTTAATTAAGAAATCAAGTTTGTACTTCTTCAAAGTCAGCTGAATATTTAGGACGATCCTTACTAGAATGTGGATTAGATTCCTGTTCAGTCTCCTGAGAATATGTTCATTGTCATAAGGTATTGTTTGGACATACATGTTTTATGTATTTGAAAACACAAATTCTTTGCAAATTAAAGGTTTAAATGTTGCAGCAATAATATAGAAAATGATTTATTATAGTTACAAGCCAAAAGATATGCATTATAGTTCAAGAAAATATTTCTTTTATTTAGTGTACATTACAATGCTGAATGAACTCATGTCTGAACTTAGAGACAATCTAGAATCAGTTCATGCAAACTCTATTGGCTGGATTGCTGCTGCTAATGATCTGTAAAAGGAAAGTCAATTTATCCCTTGATAGAGATTACTGTACCAAATGTAGCAAAAAGCTATGTGAAATGTGAAACATTTGCTGTTCAATGGAGAAAGGTACTATTAGTGTGTCCAGTTTCTTTTTCGGGGCAAAGAAAATAGGTCTGTCTTCTTTGGTTAATTTTTAAATCACAGACACAGTAAAAATAATTTGTAGTTTCGTTTTTCTGCTGTTTACTAATGCAAACATTTTTATATATGGACATATTATTATATATACAATTTCACAGTTCCTTTCAGCTGTATTTACCACCCCTTAGATCAATGAGCTATTTAAATTATGAGAAATTGTAGCTGCTATGGTTGGAATACTGTCAGGCTAAACAATTTTTAAAGTACCACTGATATTCCCACACACCTTGATTGGTCTGCCTTATATTTGTAACTTTTCTTCATATCTGCTAAGCATACTGTGATTCTTAGCACAAGAGAGTCTGGAATTTTTCACTGAAGTTAATTAATGAAAAATATATTACATGTTTCTCTTTTTTTCACATTATCTGCACAAAGATTTTAGTTTTTATTTGTTGTTTGTTATGAGGATATCTTGTATTGGCCAGAGTTATGAGGCAGATGAGCTCACAATATTTTCTTCCAGAGATCACCATAAAATATACTGAAAGAATTTTGAATGTTTACGGTTTTTTTAAACACAAGAAAAAAAAGCTAAGTTTTTTAAATAAATTAACTCAGAATGAGAGGGTAAAAATAGAGATTGTTTGGAAAGAGTTTCCTTTCTAGCTCACCACGCCGGTCTTGGCAGGATAGCCATTTTCTTCAGTCTTGTTCTCAGCCTGGTAATTCTTAACGGCTTCCCAGGTTGTGGTAAACTCCACACAGTTACTTTGGAGTGTGTAAAAAAAAGAGTTTTCTTTATTTTTATATAATTTTCTCTCTCATTCTCTCTCTCTCTCTCCATTATTTCTGTTTTGACTGTAGGTTACTGTTTCAGTATTCCCCCCTTCATTGTTGTCTCATTCCCCCTTCCCCATCTTGAACTTCAGAAGCTTTTTCCAGCGCTGCACACTTATTTACTCTGAAGGAAGGTTTAGTTTCCTTGTCCAGAGTGCAGCAGCCAAGGTAAACCTTCTTCTCCACATTCCTCTCTGCTGCTGAGCCAAATTTTTATAGAATGCAACACGCATTTCACAGTAAACTGTTGATAAATAAACAAAACTTTTACTATCTAATGCATCTGTAATTTCTGGAGTTTGGTCTTTTTATTTGATATGCTTATGGTGGAGTGGAAAATGTGTTTCTTTAGGTAGACAGTGAGGTAATGACAGAGCCACTACTGTATTATTTAATGAAACAGCTCAAAAGATATATAAAATTTCTGGTTAATGAGGGTGATCAGCCTACAATACTCAGAGGTTTGATATACTCATGCATCAATGATGACAGATACTCGAAGTTATTCCTTACCTCAGTGATGCTATGCCATTTAACACACTGAAGGAAACTGAAATCAGAGTCTCAGCCTGCTTTCTCCATGACACCTGAGCTGGAAATTTTATTTAATGGAGGCAGTGACACATGGACTCCTTGATACAAAAGAGCAAACTTCCTCACCAGGCCAGGCAGTGTTGAGGACCAGTAGCAGAAAAAAAAAAAAAAAAAAGGAAATGTATGTGGCATGAATTTAGAGCAGTGTAACATGCTTAAGATTACTCATAGCTACAAGAAATGAGAAGTTAACTATAAAGCTGATAGCGAGCACAAATTAGTGTTGTAGTTTGTGTCATATACCTCTTACAATATTGTTGCCTGTGGAACACTGAAGATTGGTTGAACTAATTTAAGGGCTCTTTGTGGTTGATTGTCCCTCACTGGAGACACCAGGTACCCACCAAGCTGCACTGTCACTCCCCCTTCCTAACTTGACAGGGATCTAAAAATATGAAGAAAGGCTCATGGATGAAGATAAGGACAGAGAGATCATTCAACAGTTACCATCATGGCCAAAACAGACTCGGCTCAGGGAAATTAAAGTTATTGCCAATCAGAAGTCAGAGTAGGATAATGAGAAATAAGAATAATCTTAAAACACCTTCCCCCACCCCTCCCTTCTTCCTGGGCTCAACTTCACTCCCTATTTCCTCTACCTCCTTCCCCCCCCTCCACATGGCATAGGGGGACAGGGAACAAGGGTTGTTGTCAGTTCATCAGTTACCTCTGCTCCAGTGCCTTGAACACCTCCTCCCTCTCCTTCTTCACTGACCTTGGTGTCTGCAGGGTTGTTTCTCTCACATATTTTCACTTCTTTCTCCCAACTCCTGTTGTGCAGCAGTTTTTAACCCTTCTTAAATACTCTATATGTTAGAGGCACTACCACCATCGCTGATTGGCTCAGCCTTGGGAAGCAGTGGGTCCATCTTAGAGCTGGCTGGCATTGGCTCTATTGGACACAGGGGAATCTTCTGGCGTCTTCTTACAGAAGCCACCCCTGTAACTGCCCTGCTACCAAAACCTTGCCACGTAATCTGAATACACTCATCCTTTTTATCTCTATTCCTTAGGTCTTTGGGGAACAGTTGGCTACTCTTTTTGACAACAGTTTATCATGGAAGATAACAATGACATTTCCACATAGCAAAATATTCAGGCACATGCATAACTTCAATAAGTGCTTTGTTTACCTTGTGAAGGAAGAGCTGTAATAAAGTAATTATATAATTTAGCTGTAAGAATATTTTCTGCATGTGATACCTGGAGGGTTGTGAAAATATATATGGGAAAATATGGTGAAGTGTGAAAGTTATATTGGTGTATATTTGAAATGTCTGTATTTCTCAGGAATGATGAAATCATAATCAGTTATGGAGTTCTTATTGAGTGACTTACAAAAAACTATACACTACATTATTCTGAAATCCACGCAAGTCACAGAAAGCTTATTGTTAAATGATTTGGATATTAAAAAAATAATAATTTGGAACCTTTTTAATTACCCTTGCTTTGGAAGAACAGTTGTCTCATAGATGCAATTCCTACTGTACATTGCTCATATGGATGTGTAATTCTTACTAAAAATGTTCTGGAGTAGCTTTTATAAATATTAAATCATTACACCTGAAAAGTTTATTATCTTCAGCTTCTCTAACACTAAATATGAATAACCACATCAGAAAACAAGGCATTTGACATTTGATGGGATTAAGCTCCTTTTTCAAGCTCAATGGAAGCTTTAAAAAGTTTTGGGTGAAATCCTGCTCTTACAGAAATCAATGTTCTGTCTTCAACAACAGATTTTGGGGCCACAGAGGGTGGCATGCAGACATGCAAGAAGTTTCATCTAGAAGATCTCATCTAGGTGCGTGTTCTGCACTGGGGAGTAGGGGTGGGGTGCAGTGATGTTTCTGGATCTCAGTAAGAAAGGCACAGCAGCAATGGTGTAAAAAACCTGCTTGAATGATAATAGTAACACAATATATATAAGGAGAGAAGTACAGATTGTGAGTAAATCTTGCTCTCCTTCAGATGCTGGAACCCCACTTAGACGTGTTACTGGTGGGCAGTCATGACAGGCTGTGCATATCCCATCTGTGGAGAGGTTCACCTTCCCCCCAGTAGCATGGCTCCTTATATCTAGTGTAGCAAACAAAAATATACAACTTATTTTGACAGGCAGGAATGCCCCTCTTTCTTAATACCCACCACATACCTAGGAACTGCAGCCAGCAGCATTACATACCCAGAGCCTTCCAGCTTGTTCTTTACTGTTATATTGCTGGGGTTACACAATGATCACTCATGCTAACCCATGGGTATCTCAACCATAAGCATAAGGCCCAATACAGCTGTCAGGACTTGCTCAAGGTCACTAACTCATCGAATATAATGCCTTCTGCAAGGCTCTCGACGCAGTCCAGCTGAGGTTCTCTCCTCTATTACTAATTCTTTTGCCTATGCAGGACTGTATTCTGGTTCACTGTCTTAAACCAGACTTTCTCATGGTTAATTTCTTTGCTGGATCTCTAAATACTCCTGCTATTAGGCAGGAACCTAGAAAGGATTACTCTCAACAGAAAAGAAAATATTAAACTGTTGTACAAGCTTTTCACTTTAACCTGCTGACATCCAAGGGATTGCATGGCAAACAATGAAGGTAGGAATTGCTACATTGTATAAATTGCAGCTTTAGCAGGTTTTTGAGTCTGCAGACTCAAAAATATCTACTTAGACTTTCCAGCTACAGCTTTTGTGTACTGCAATTTGTGGGGAACACTTTGCTTCCATATTTCACAACTTAGTTCTTTTTCTCTCCTGTACGGAGAAGAGGGTGAAGCCTGGAGTTTCTCTTCTGAGTATGCTCCCTCAGCAAAACTATTGGCTGTCCTACTGATGCTCAGTTTTAAAATCCATCACTAGTTATAGCTTAGGCAGGCAACAGAATAATCTGTTTGGATAATTTGGGATAAATATGTTAATTTTATGTGCTGAGATTTTGTGTTTTATTGTATTACCTTCTACTAACTACAGATCATAACATAACCTGGACAGCATTTCTCCATTACAATTTTGGAAATTTTAGGTATAGGGGAAATTACACAGACAGCTGCATCTAGGCCATTTGGACACAGGCCAATGTAAGTACTAATAACAATGAAAAAAGAACTACTCTTTGTTATATGGTTTTTCTGGTTATTACTCACATATGCAATATATACACACATGGATATTAATAACCTTTCTGTAAGTACAATCTTAGAAACAATGCTTGCTGACATGCTATTTACATGAGATGACTTCTGTTGGATTTGGTATCAGTTGTGTCAGTTTTGCAATTTTTCTAAATTCAATTTAAAACAAGATCAGAAATAAGCTGACAAGCAGAGAATATTGAACAGTGTTACAATGTAGTCATGGTTGAAAAAGTCCATTTGACTCAATAAGACCATCAAAGAAAGTTACTGAAAGTTTTCTCCCCTAACCAAATAAGATGTTACATTGGGTTTTTCCTGAGATCAACCTTCTTGCTTTAAAAAACAGACAAAAATTTTAAAATTGAGTCTAAAAGTTTAAAGCAAGTTTGAATAGGTGTAGTTTTGATCCTAAATGATATATGATTTTTAATGTAAAATATAAAATTAATTTTTCTCTGAAAATACTAAAAGTCTTTAGAATCTATTAGAGTCTTAACTCAATCAGTGGGGTAATATGCCAGTGTGTCAGGGAGCCGCAAGAGCAGACTGCTCCCTGAGGGGGGGACAGCCACAGCACAGGCCATACCCTCACTGACAAGGCACAGTCCTGCAGTGTCTGTGCAGGGCAGGCAGAGCATAGGTGGTGATGACAGGGTCCATCAACAGACCCCAGCATGGATGGCCTGCATGCTTCCTTCCTTCCTTCCTTCCTTCCTTCCTTCCTTCCTGCCTTCCTGCCTTCCTGCCTTCCTGCCTTCCTGCCTTCCTGCCTTCCTTCCTGCCTTCCTTCTCTTTTCTTCTCTTCTCTTCATTCTTTTTTTAAACATAATATTTTAAATCTATTGAAGTGATCATTCAAGTAACTGACAAAAGGTGACACCTAAATGGACATGGTCTTCTAATAAAATTATAGAACAACAATATAATTAACTATTTCTATTAGCATGGATTCTTTTGGGGAGCTGTGACACCCATGGCCAAGGTTTTCTTGAAGCAGTATTTTGACCAGAATATTAATTAAAAAGCCAGAACATACAGAAATTCAGTGGATCTTGCCATTTGGATTCATTCCTGTAAGGTGATGAGCTTCCAACAATTAATATGAATCAAGAAAATACAGAAACTCTTCAGAAATATTAATCATTTTGCAGAATGAAGATCATACATTTTCTCTTGACCAAGTTCCACCCTATAGAAACTGTATTAGGGATAACATAGAAATAAAATCACTTTCAGAAACTTTCTGCAGCCATTCATTAGTGTAAGAGATCAGATAAAAAAAAAAAGGCAATCTAATTATTAAAACTTCGCCAAATTATTTACTTGGAATTTAATGTATCCAGCTCTATAGTAATGATTCAACAAAGCAGTTAATTTTTATATTTTAAAACAATAGAAGTATGAATATGTTTAATTCTTGTAGTTATTTTGTTTTTATAAACTTCAAGCTATGTGCTTCCATAGATACTTATGGAATGGTAGTGAGACACTTAGTAACACTTTTAGATATCATGCAGGCACCTCAGACAGTTGTATAGCTGCATTTATTTGAAGCTGGAACCAAGTCTGTTGCGAGATCATTTAGTTCTTCAGCATCTACTCTGGGCTATCTCCCCAGGTATCTCCCTGCCAAAGAAATTTCTGTTATATTTCATTATACTTTGAGTCTTGAAAAATGTAGAAAACATAGAATCATAGAATCATGTCCTGAGTTGGAAGGGACCCACAAGGATCATTGAGTACAACTCCTGTCCCTGCACAGAACACCCCCAGAATTCACACCATGTCTCTGAGGGTGTTGTCCAAGTGCTTCTTGAATATCATCAAGCTTGGTGTCATGACTGCCTCCCTGGGGAGCCCGTTCCAGTGCTCTACCACCCTCTGGGTGAAGATCCTTTTCCTAATATCCAACCTAACCCTCCCCTGGACACCTTCCTGCCATTCCCTCAGGTCCTGTCATTGGTTGCCAGAGAGAAGAGAACCTCCTTTTCCCCTTGTGAGGAAGCTGTAAACCATGATGAGGTCTCCTCTCAGTCTCCTCTTCTCAAGGCTGAATAAACCAAGTGACTTTAGCTGCTCCTCATGTGGTTTCTCCTCTAAACCCTTCACCAACTTCGTGGCCCTCCTCTGGACACTCTCTAGTAGCTTTATATCCTTAATATACTGTGGTGCCCAAAACTGCACACAGTACTCAAGGTGAGGCTGCACCAGTGCAGAGTAGACTGGGACAATCGCCTCCCTTGACTAGCTAGCAATACAATGCTTGATGCACCACAGGACATGGTCCTTGTGAAGGACTTGAGCCACTGCAGTGATGCTAGTGTCCCTCCTGTCTTCACTCTGCCACCAGATGCTTCTCCATACTAGCATCTGTTGCATCGCTTCTTGCCTTCCATGTTTTTCCCCTTGCCCAGGTGATGACACTACACACCAGCAGCCTGGAGAGGCTGGTCAAGGGCTAGGCAAAGGTGAGGATTGCTTGTGATGATCAGTGTCTCAGGCGAGTGGGCTGAGCTTCTGCAGGGAGGCCCTCTGCCCCAGCCTCCCCTAGCACTGGCATCCTGCCCCACTGGGCACGTCCTGAGTCACTGGCTGCAGCAATGCCTCTTGGCCATCTGCCCCTCTCACACATTGCCAGGGGTCAATGCAGCTCACTAGTGGCTGTCTCTGCTGTGGGGCTGCTCAGTGAGCACACCCCATTTCTTGCAGGCTGGGGCAGAGCAGCGGCTACCATTGCTGCTGTCTGGCAGTAAATGTGGACTTGGTTACTTGGCAGGTGAGTTTGGAGAAGAGTGGCAGGATGGTCCTTCTCTCCTCTCTTTGCAGGCAGGCACTTGTACCACATGTCCATGCCCATCACTCAGTGGCAAGAGGGAGCTGAGACACTGGGGGCCCCTGCTTCCCAAAGATATCTCCCTTGCACTCAGTGGCAGAAGGATAGCACTGAGAAGTTCCAGGAGTGCTCGCCTAGTGATTCTCATCCAGGGGATTTTGCTCTGTTTTTGTTGGCAGCAGGCAGGACCCGCAGGAGGAAGAGGAGCTTGCCCTGGCCCTTTGCATGGTGAGGCACCTCAGCTGCTGCAGAGATGCCTGAGCAGTCAGGCTCTGGTGGCAGGGGGACTCTACTCAGCCAGCCCCTGGCAGCTCTGTGTAGCCAGGACAGCATGCTGCCCCATCTCATCCAGATAAGGAAGCCTGCCAGGGGTCCCCATCCCTCTGGCTTCTCCTGAGAGCTATTGTTGCCAACAGAGGGACCCCGGGTGGGGCCTGGGAACAAAGCCATCTTCTCCCCATGTCACCTAGCTGCAGCCACCCCTCCATTCCACCCCACTGAAGCAGAGCCATTCACACTTGCTCTTGTCTCTGAGGAAGGTTCACCTGTCCCTGACCCTGTCTCCAGCCAAGCAACTGTCCTCTCATGTCCCTTGCAGGACCTGATGACTCTCCTGTAAGAGCAAGGACCCTCTACAGAGGGGATATTCTGGCTTGGGGCTGGTGAGCGCGCCTCTTGGGAGCTGAGGGAGGCTCTTGACAGTGGCATGGAAATAAACCTGCAAAGCCACCCTGTGCACCCGCTGACCATCTTGAAGGTGAACGCTGCTGACCTGGAGTCCGGCAGCTCCTGGCTCTCTTAGTGCTGATGGGCACCTGTAAGAACAGGAGTTGAAACCCGGCCACCTGCTGGGGACGCTGCCTGTGCTCCCAGCGGCTGTGTTCAAAACCTCACCTGGAACTCTTGGCATTGAAGCACTTCCTCTGGAACATCCCTACCAAGTTCCATGATGTCCAGCTCTACAAGGAGTGAATGAGCACCTGCAGAAGACCAGCAGGCAGGAGAAGCTGGAAGGACTGAAAGAGTAAGTGTGGTGAGCAGCCTACCTGCTCTGCAGGGACTAGAAGAGGCTGGGCACTTGTAGAAGCAAAGAAGTGACATCTTCCTTGAAAATGACATGTCCTCTGCCAGCCACCTCTTGCTGCTCTGGCGTCAGATTTCGGGGAAAAGTGGCACAGAAAACCATTTGTTTCCTTGGAGCACTTCCTGAAGGTATTGCAGGTTGCTCCACCAAGCTACTCTTGCCAGAAGGGCAGGGAGGGAAGTGGCAGTATCTCAGTGAAGGCAGCCCCTCTGCTGCACACCAGGCATGGCCAGGGAGCCTTCGCTCCAGTGGACTTGGGTAAGGTCAGCCTCGGTGATCAACATTGACAGCATCTACTTTATTAACATTTTCTGCCTGTTCCCTCAGGGTGGTGAACAAGTTGCCCCACGCCAGCCTTTTCCTCTTGACGCACTTGCTCTCCCTGCTGCTCAACATCAGTAAGAACACTGACAGCAGCAAGATGACTGCCAGCAACGTGGCCATCGTGTGGGGTCAAATCTTCTCATCCCAGCCGAGTAGCACATACTGAGGGGGAGTGTGTATTTACCAGCTGGGTACAGCCTTCTGGGCCCCCCTGAGCTTCGGTATTCAGAGGTACCTGGCTGCCTCCTCTCTTCAGCAAACACTCATGGATGAGAAGAGCTGCTGAGAAGAGCAGTCCCACAGCTGCAGCTTTCTGCACAAAAGCAAGGGTCTGGAGTGGGAAAGGCTCTTTGACCCATTTTCAGCCACCAGGGTGGAAACCAATGGTTTGCTGTGTACAGGTGACATGGCTGGTGCAGTTCCTCACCAAGACCTGCAAAGAACTCTTTGGGAAGAAGGTGACTGGGCTTGCAGGTGCACCAGCTGGGGAGCTGTCAGCACTGGGGGCAGAGGCAGAAATCGCAGAGGTATGTCAGGTCCACAGACAGCATGACAACAAAATCCTCCCACCTCAGAAGGTGGGACTGCTGCTGCAGGGACAGTCAAGGTCATCCACCAGCCTGCAGCTCTGCAAAAATGCATGGTAAGGCTGATGCACATTGTCCATCATACTCTATCCAATGATCCCACCAGATCCCGCCTGGCTTGGCTGGGCTGAGCAAACCCATCCAAGGGACTGGCCTAGAAAAGCTAAAGTATCAGTTTGGCTTCCTGCTCCAGCTAGGCCCTTGCCACCTGGTAACTTCTACATGTCCGTTGTAGGTGCCTCCAGTTGCTCTGGAAAGTGAACACCTGAAGAGCTTGACTGGGTAAAGTAGGTAATATTAGCTAGCTTTGATTAAGAGAAGAATTTATTCAACTTTATCATGGCTTTACCTGTCTAATAATATTATTGAATGGAAAGATTTCCAGACTCTTCATGGGAAAAAGAAAGACAGAGAAATGAAGAGAAAACTGAGCTGGGAAGAGGAGAGTGAAGGCCAACTAAACAAGAAAAGGAGAAAGATGGGAAATGAGCTGTCAGTGATGGGACACTTAGAAAATCCAAGCAGCTCAAAAAGAACAAGAAGCCCCTGTACCCCTTTGATTGACACCCATGTAGTTCAACAGAAGCAAAAAACCCACCAAAGTTAGTCTTCCTTGCTTGTTCAGATTCTTTCATAAAGTCTTTATGAACAGTCCTGATTTTCCAGAAGGATCCTTGAGGTATTTTTTCCTTAATATAGTTGCATTCAAGCTGCTCCATTTTTGCCAAACTTCTTGAAATGCTTTTTATATTGTACTGTAAGGATCATTCTATTTGTTACTTCTAATAAAATGTTAAGTTGCTCTCTCTCTCATTGCATATCCTTAAAAATATCCAGTGTGTTTTTTTGAGCCAATGCCTAGAAGCTAACCAGTATTCTGAACTCTAGAAATTAGTTCTGATATGACCATCTCTATGCAGGCAGTTCGATTTACTTCCTAAAGTCATTAGAAAAATTTATATTTTTTTATATATTTATTTTGAGATAAATAGGTCTTTCAAACTTAAAAGTTTTTTTAAATATAACCATGGGTTGTCTAGGGGCTTTTAGGTTGGTTGGTTGTGGTTTTGGTTTTCAGTTGTTCTTTTCTGTTTTTTTTTTTTTTTTAATCTTATGAAGATTATGATGAAAAAAAAGAAGCAAAGCCCAGACAGAAAAAACTATAAGAAACCTGATTCTAAGAAGCCTGATTCTTCATTTGGGTTTTTTTGTTGACTATCCTCTTATCTGAGGAATCATAAAATCTACTACATGAGATCATCTCATAGTGAACATTGCACAGCCTAAAACAAATAAATGTTTTGAATTAGACATTTTTTGGAATGCCTGACAATGGCAGAACCCTAAAAAACCCACATATTTATCTTATTAGAATATTAGGGCATCCTTGAGTAAGGCACGAATGCTGAAGGAAGCTCCTGTAGGTTGTCTTATGCTCTATCCATGGCATTCTGTCTCAAAACAGTATCAAACAATGCCAGCAAATGCCTAGATCTAGTTCAAAAAGCATATATTTATAAGTTTTAAAACTTTGTTTTTCAATCGTAAAAGTTAGTTATTTCTTATATTGAGTCCCTCATGAAAATAATACCAAAGAACTAAAAACACTTCTAAGAAAATTTTTGAGAAATTAGGTAGTGTATTGAAGGGACTGTAAGGAGAAAAAAAAAGTGTATATAAAAAAAAGAAATAAAATGAAAGAGAAAGAGAAAAAGAAAAAGAAAGTGAAAGAAGAAAAGAAAATTAAAAAGACAAAGAGAGACAAATACAAAGAAAAAAAAGGAAAAAGGAAAGGGACAGGGAAAGGGAAAAAAAGGGGAAAGGAAAAGGGAAACAGGAAAACAAAAAAATGAAAAAGAAAATTAAAAGGAAGGCAGAATCTTTCACGCAATATGCAGCAATTATTGATCATTAACACATAGTAATGGACTGGGACTAACATGTTATTAGATTCATCATAAACCTAATCACTAAGCTTCCATCATCCACAGTGCTACCTACTTAAGACTTTCTGTTACCTGATCATCTCAGTTAAGCGGGGAAGTGCCACCTTGTAAGAGGAATCTTAAGGACAGCAGGGCTTTGGGACCCATAGCACAGGAAAGGAGACAGTTGAGCGGAGACGGGCCTTGACACAATATTGCTAACCCTGTTTAGGATTGTTTGTGGTAAAACAAAAGAAAACAAATGCTGCCTTGGTAAAATTAAAAAACCTGAGCATGTTTGTAAGACTGCAATGAAACTACTGAATTAACATGAACAGATTGAGTCCATTGCTGACTAAATTCAATTAATAGAGCAGAGGATGAATAACACAATAAAGGTGAGGTTATTGCTGCTCCAGAATGAGATAAAAATAATTGGTTACCTCTGAGTCTGCTTTGGGAACCACAATCCAGGGGAAGAGCTATAGGATGAGGACAAAATAAATGGTTGTCTTTGGATCAGTTCCAGAGGTGGTGAGGCAGGGATAAGGAACAACCTGTCTGGAGTATTTGTGGAAGAAAATTTCAGAAGGCCTTGCATAGGTCCAGGGATTTTGAGGAAATGAAATGATAAATCAAAGATTACAAGGGTAGACCAGCAGAAAAAGGATCAATATTGGTGACCCCAGCAGCAGAAAAGGCAAACACCTTTTCTAGGACACCTTGGTGCTCTAGCCAGTATGTCTGTGGGACCCTTGCCATCACCACGGACTCCAAGAAATCACAGAGGGTGGGCCTCAGAGGTTATGAGAACTCAGGGATTTGGAAGTGTATAATCATAGTGTTATGCTACTATTAGCTACTGTGACTGTATATTGCTACATTTATTATTTTTTTACTGCTATTACCATAGTTGTCTTATCTGTATCTCACAGTTAAATACTGCTTTGACATAACTGTATCTGCTTCATTGTTTGAGTTATATGTTGCAGTCCGTATTAGCCATTAATCCATAAAAGTTATTAAAAATTATTATAAATATATACCTCATATAGTCAGTATCATCATTCTCTGGTAACACCACTGTGTGCTCGATGTATGCTCCAAAACATGCTAGCAGTTTTCCCTTGGAACAGGCTGATTCTTGATCTTTCTTGAGTTGCTATCTTCCTTTTTGATTCTTCTCTTAGAGTTTCTGTATCTTCTTGTATTCTTGCTTGTTTTGACTCTTAGGTGACTTCAGTGTTTTTAAAGGGTTTTAAATAGAAACAAATCTTTAATCTCATGATAATGCACTTTCTCCCCCTCTTTCCTCTCTCCCTCCATCCCTCTCCTCCTTTTCTCCCTTTGTTTCCCCCTTTCTCCCTCCCCCCTTCCCTTTTTTCTATTTCTCTGTCTTCCTTTCTCTTCTGTCTTTTGCTTACAAACAATAGTGACAGCTATGGCTCATAATTAGCTTATTTCAGTAGAACTGATTGTTGAGTTGTATTACAACACTAGAGAGAAAATATTACAAGGTTCCTAGATTGCACTATGTTGAGCTCTGTACCTTGGTAAGTACTCGGTTGCTGTGACAGCCCTGAAATATCATGTCCGCTTTTGGAACTGTTTAGGCACTTTATATAACAAATATGTCATGTTAACCTACTCTACATAAATAGACTGCAATAGACTCTACTGCAAAATACCACTTCTATATGTATAATCTCATTAATAAAATTTGTATTTTTAGCTCCTCTCCTCTTTCATAATAAATTAAATTTGGGATATGTTTCCCATGTAATATACTGTTAAAATATAAACCTTGCCAGCACAGTACATTGGAGGTAATCTTATTTTTTCTCAGCCCTCATTGCCATTTTTTACATCAATAGAAATGTTCCTGCAATGGCTTTTTAGGACCTTCTGCTGAAATAAGGAAACAAGTCAGTGATAGACTCTGACATTTCAATTCCTCTCCCTTTAAAATTTTCTTGGTTTACTGACTCTAACTTTAGAATATCCTCAATATTATTTTAATGATCTAATTCATTTGCCATGGTGATGAGGCCCAGCCCCTTTATAGGCTCTACTTCTGCAACTAATGAATAAGTTTATGTTTGTTAAGTGCTTTTTTCTTATCAAGTACTCAGTATTTTTATTATTATTTGAAAAGATGCTGCTAATTTATATCTGTCCATAGCCATGAGTGAGTAGATATGTCTCTTTCCCAGAATGTCCCTGCTTTGACTTAAAACCTTATGTCACAAAAGTTGCAGAGTGTTCATCAAATTATGCTTATTATTATCAAATTATTATGACTAGAGATAAGAGAAGAACCCAGGCACTGGTTTACCACAGCTAAAAATCTGAGTATAATAGTAACGACTGTCTGAGGTACTAGACAATGTCTAGTCAAAGTTTTATATCTGTTCTTTTAGAGGCTGAGGGCCAAACTAGAAATGTTTTTTAGAGATTTTAATAATCAGAATGAAAAAGTTCTTCACATTCGGCTGAATATTCAGTGTTGCACACTTACTAAGTCTTAGATTCCCAGCTCTGGGAACTTATAATTCTGAAATGCCCAAAGCATGGTTCTGTAGTACAGCAAAGGTAACCCATTTCTTTAGGCACCAACCTGCAAAAGAAAGTGGAGTACAGAGTGAGGATGGGGGCAGGGCGGAAAGGAATTCAACTACTCAGAATGCCTAGGCTGAAAATTAGCATGTCAAGAAGTGTCCATATGGAGGAGGAAAGAAGCTGATAAAACCCAGGCCTTTTATTCCTATTCACCTACATGAGCTAAGGAAAGAACATTTGCCTCCTCCTGGGAGAGTCTTCAGATTAAAAACAAAACAACCCTCCACCCGCATTCTAGAATAAAACAGGACACAGTGGATGAATAAAGATTCTACAATCAGTAGAGTGACTTAAGCAGTAGGCTGTCAAGTCATATTTCATTTTGCTTGATTTTCTCTAGATCAATTCCTGACATAAAGCTAAAAATACTAGACAATGATGTTAGGAACACCATTTTCTCTAAGTGTTTTGACAAATGCTCTCAGTGTGAGGTGTTTTTTTAAGATGCCTAAAAAATGAAGCCTTTCAAAAGATGTAGAAATGGGGACCCTCAAAATAAAATTCAACTTGTTAACATCTTATGTGTAGGTTTTAGATGTCTCACTTAAGCTAGTCAATGCAAATAAATAAGTGTTTCCAATGCATGATTCATGTGACATGGTTTGGATTGGTTGGGTTTTTTTAGTAGATAACTAGCTTGGATGTGGGCTTGTACCTTGTAGACCTCTAAAACTGAATAAGATGAATAAGATGATCCTGTTTCTAGTGCTCAACAGCTGTAGTTGGAAATGGTTTAGCTGATTAGCACCTATGCTTCTGGACATGTGTACTTATGGGACTACAGGCTTTGGTTTACATAGGTTTTGTAGGGACATTAATTCTTAGACTGCTCTTCTGAACATAAACACTAAGTTGTGCTTTGGTAATCTATATGATTTTCTGTATTTCACCAATAGTTTCTTAGATTCATTTTCTGAAATAACTATGTAAACAAGTTATTTTTCCCTAAAAACAAAAGCTATACTAAAAATATGATCACATCCTTGTATCCTAGCTACAATAACCCTGTGAGCAGAAAACTTAAAAATGATTGAGGAAACACTGGGAATAGCACTGTAAAAATGTTGGGTTTTTTTTTTTATTATTTTTTTTTTTCTGAAATGTCTGAGGATTCTGTTCCATTTTGAATAAAATAGACATATATTCATTGGGATATTTCTCCCCGCCAGCTGGGATCTCATTCTGGATCTATGTATATTTAATTACTGCATGCAAAATAGAAATTCTTGAGAGAAAACTCTGTCCCAGATTAGTCAAAAGTCATGGGACTGCTCCATCTTCCTGAAATGTAGAAATTGTGTACTGTAGTAACTTCAACAGAGGTGG
This sequence comes from Sula dactylatra, assembly GCA_013389905.1. Lineage (NCBI taxonomy): Eukaryota > Metazoa > Chordata > Aves > Suliformes > Sulidae > Sula > Sula dactylatra. Next base: position 7,538 of record WEKW01015245.1, on the reverse strand, counting down.
GATTTTTAACCTATTTCTCCAGCATCTCATGGAATTGCTCCAGTCATTTGTAAAATAGAAGCATCACTTTCATGCCCCAGTTTTGTGTTCTCAGATAACTTGTTAAACATGATTTAATTACATGATCTACTAACCTCTCTCAGATATGGTAGACAGAGGAATGCTTATTTTGTGAATCATACCTGTTTGTTCTTGTGACTGAGGTGGTGAAATTTTTGATGTTGATACTACTTGTCCACTTCTGGAGATGCACAGACTACCTGTGTTGACACTTGAGGAATTTTGTTAATTTTTATTGGAGAAAAAATAAAAAAGAAACTTAGCTGCTATCGATTCTTTCCTCCTCCAAAGTTAAAGAGTAGGTGAAAAGCTTGTTTAGTTTTGTTTCTTTTTAATTTGAATGTATTTTAGGGATAGTTCTTTCTCACTTTTTTCCTGGATTGTATAATTACAGTGAATTGTAACCAATAACAAAAGGAATTACTTGGTAACAAGGAAGTTACTTCTCACCTACAAAAGTTTACACTGAGGCTTTAATTTCATTTAGGGGACAATCAGCTAACATTTTATGATATTGCTATAAATTTGTGAACAAAATTTTGCTGTTAATTTCAGGCCAGATTACCAAAATAGTTTGATACTATCTAGCAAACTCATAGACTGATACCCCATTAGCATATTATTCTGTCAATAGTGACATTAAACCACAATGTAACATGGATTTCTGAAAACATATACTTTCATCTAAGTCATTGGGTTCAGCTGTATGTGTGTGTCATGGTTTTGGCTGGGATGGAGTTAGTTTTCACTGTAGCTGGTGTGGTGTGTTGTGGATTTAGTGTGGGAATGATGTTGATGGCATACTGATCATAGAATCATAGAATCATGTCCTGAGTTGGAAGGGACCCACAAGGATCATTGAGTACAACTCCTGTCCCTGCACAGAACAACCCCAGAATTCACACCATGTCTCTGAGGGTGTTGTCCAAGTGCTTCTTGAATATCATCAGGCTTGGTGTCATGACTGCCTCCCTGGGGAGCCCGTTCCAGTGCTCTACCACCCTCTGGGTGAAGATCCTTTTCCTAATATCCAACCTAACCCTCCCCTGGACACCTTCCTGTCATTCCCTCAGGTCCTGTCATTGGTTGCCAGAGAGAAGAGAACCTCCTTTTCCCCTTGTGAGGAAGCTGTAAACCATGATGAGGTCTCCTCTCAGTCTCCTCTTCTCAAGGCTGAATAAACCAAGTGACTTTAGCTGCTCCTCATGTGGTTTCTCCTCTAAACCCTTCACCAACTTCGTGGCCCTCCTCTGGACACTCTCTAGTAGCTTTATATCCTTAATATACTGTGGTGCCCAAAACTGCACACAGTACTCAAGGTGAGGCTGCACCAGTGCAGAGTAGACTGGGACAATCACCTCCCTTCACTGGCTTGCAATACAGTGCTTGATGCACCACAGGACACAGTTGACCCTCTTGGCTGCCAGGGCACACTGTTGGCTCATGTTCAACTTGCCATTGACTAGAACCCCCAGGTCCATCTCTGCGGAGCTGCTTTCTAACCTCTTGTTCTCCAGTCTGGATGTATATACAGGGATGCTGTGTGCCAGGTGCAAAATTGGCATTTGCTCTTTTTAAACTTCCTACAGTTGGTAATGATGTTTTAATTGTTGCTAATTAGGTGCTAAGTGTTGCTATGGGGTGCTTATAGTGGTCAAGGACTCTTCAGGCTTCCTGTGCTCTGATGGGTGTGTGGGAGGATCAGAGGGGAGGGGGCATGGCTGGGACAGCTGATCTGGACTGGCCAGAGGGATATTCCATACCATAGAATCATAGAACCATTTAGGTTGGAAAAGACCTTTAAGATCATCGAGCTCAACTGTAAACACTGCCAAGATGTCCTTGACACAGAGTTTCTTTAGTACAAAGCCTGCAGACAGCAGAAAGCCAACTCTGTTTCTTTCTTTTTTATGTTTTTTTTTTTTTCCTGCATATTTTTTTCAATATTTTAAAAATAAAACACAGGTGTATACCTAAAATATTTTGGGGTATTTTATACAACTTTGTAAATAATCCTATACTCACCTCGCAGGCTGACACAAAGCCCAGAGAAATAAGAAAGATTTCCTCTCTTTTCTTTCTGCATACTTGACATAGGAGTGAGGCCAAAATTAAAGAAAAAACATCACCCAAAAATGTGTTTTGAAAGTGGTGGCAGAGGGCAGATGTATCCAGCTGTTCAGTTGCCTTTTCCAATACATTGTGATGAGCTATTCAGAGGCAGTGAGGAGCTGAAAGCCTCCAATAGCTGTCACTGCACAAAATCACTGAAACCATCATGAGATTGTACATCTAGAGGGCATCTGTGGGGCTGAGCAGAGCTTGGCACTCCCCAGGGTCACAGTGATGCTGTTTGGAAGGGACTGTAGAGATCTCCAGCGCAACCACACACTTGAACCAAAACTATTCCCAACAAAAGTTGACATCAGCCAGAAGATTAGCAGGAAAAGGGTAATAAGAAAAATAGAAGGATAGGGGAGGGAAGCCCTGGGAAGTAAAGAGTCTAAAAGAGAAAGCATTTGGGATCAAGGAAAGGATTTGTATTGCATAGACTTGAAAGCTGTCCTCCACAGAATAGCCTCATGTCTGCTTCTGGACACCACAAGAACTGAGGTATCACATCGCATCATATGACATCATGACATCATATGATGTCATGACATCATACAACATCATGCCCAGCATATTAACTAGGGGGAGCTGGCAGGGGGAAGCAGCGATCACAGTTCAGGGGTAGGCAGTGTTGGTTGGCAGGTGGTGAGCAGTTGCATCACTTTGTTGTTTGCCTGTTTTTTTATTCTGGTCCCCACCCCCACTCCCACCCCAGTTTTGCCTCCCTCTCCCTCTCTTCCTCTCTCCCTCCTCCCCCCATTATTTTCCTTTTCATTACATTATTATTGTTATTATTATTTCTACTATTACTGTTCTATTTTAATTATTAAACTGTTCTTATCTCAACCTGTGAGTTTTCTTACTTTTGCTCTTCTGATTTTCTCCCACATCACACCAGGGTGGGGGAAGTGAGCGAGAATATGTGCGGTGCTTAGTTGCTGACTGGGGCTAAACCAGGACAGTGTGGTTCTCCAAATCCACAGCAGAATAATAATTAGAAATATATAGATGATACAGATTAGAACATCTGTCTCCCAAGTCTAAGTGGCAAAACAGCCCAGCAGGTTTTGTTTTTTTCTTTATTCCTGTCTCCCTTCTTATATTAAATAATTACTCAGTTCTTTGGGTAATGGAATGAATGGGAGGAGACATTACTACAAACATAGTATGCTAGAACTCTTATTTTGAGAGCTACTGCTACTTTAGCAGTGAAGGCTAGGAAACAGATACTTGATTTCTATCTATAAATACATCAGATGGCAAATACAGGCTATGAATAAATTACAGGAGAATCTTTAACTCTTAATGTGGTGAGGGCACAATCATAGTCAAAAGATAAGGAAGCCTAGAAACTTTTAAGGTTCTGATCCACAAATTTGGAAGGATCAGTTTCTGAATTTGTGCAGTAGGAAAATAGATTAAGTAAATGGGAAAATACTTTGCAGTCTTTGATCCTAGAAATACAAAGTTTCACTTCAGGAGTAATGAACTCTTAATGTTTAAGTAGTCTTTTCCTTATTTAATATAGCTGCTAGTTTGATAAATCATAGTCTCTTGATATCCCGAAGAAAATTGAATTTTTGGAATTTTCTGCTAAGCTGTAACAATGAACTATGTGAGCTTGGCAAAACAGAATTTGACAGCCAGAGACAGGAATTGAGAGATAGGGAAGCATTTATGTTACAACTATATCCTTGAGGAGAGCTGAGAGACTGATCAAAGCAAACATCCTGCCTCAGAAGACGCTGAGAATGGGATGATAAAGTGTATAGTCAAGGAGAACAACTAATTGGGATGTTGATAAGAACTAAACCAAAGTGTCCATTAAGTGAACTATCCTCATTATAATACTAAAAATCAGGCCCATAGGCCAGGAACCCCCCCTCTAATAAGTCCCTTACTTTCTGAGCATGCGTGGTAAATTAAAAGTGAGTTGTAGCTTTACACCGAAGACAGAAAGAAATTAACTAATTATTAGCTGAGGCATGTGAATATTAGCTGTGACTGACACATTTAACTGTATAAATGCTTTGTAGTTTCTCAGTGTGGTGCGCTAGCTTTGTGGGTTACCACCTAGCACCAATTTTTGCGCAAAAATGAATTAAATAAAATACCTCTGCTCTGTGTGTAGTTTGGTGTTGTGCACAGTGGGCAAACAGACCTGGTTTTCGGGATAACACTGTCATATAAAAATTACCAGAATCGGGCCTCAGAATAGATTTTTTTTTTCTAGAATATGGAGATATAACTTCACTACAAGAAGGATTTGAAGTGCTGGAGCATGTCCAGAGAAGGGCAACAAAGATGGTCAAGGGTCTGGAGAACAAGTCTTATGAGGAGAGGTTGAGGGAAATGGGGTTGTTTAGTCTAGAGAAAGGAGGCTGAGGGGAGTCCTTATTGCTCTCTACAACTACCTGAAAGGAGGTCGTAGTGAGGTGGGTGTTGGTCTCTTCTCCCAAGTTACTAGTGATAGGACGAGAGGAAATGGCCTCAAGCTGCACCAGGGGAGGTTTAGATCTGATATTAGGAAAAAATTCTTTACTGAAAGAGTGGTCAGGCATTGGAACAGGCTGCTCAGAGAGGTGGTGGAGTCACCATCCCTGGAGGAGTCCAAAAACATGTAGACATGGTAGTTCAGGGCACAGTTTCAGAGGCATGGTGGTGTTAGGTTGACGGTTGGACGTGATGATCCTAGAGGTCTTTTCCAACCTTAATGATTCTATGACTTTATGATTCTATGATTTATTTAATTAGTTATCTGATGCTTACCTGTTTCTATTAAACCGTAATATTTAACCCAGCAACACAAGTTACATATTACAACTTTAGAAATAGAGTCTGTATAGCAGAATGAAATTATATTTTACAGAATCTTATGTAACCAGCAAATTACGTACTAAAGAAATATCAATATCCTTTAATGGATCAAAGAAAAAGAGTGTATCTAGGTGGAGTATATCTGTATCTTTTTTGCTTATTCCTTGAATTCTGATCAATGCAGCATTTATGTTAACTCCTACCAGAACTAGCAGGATTAAACTGAAATCACATGACAAAACTAAACATAAATTTACATCTTAACTTGTGAAATATTTTAAACAGAAGTTACCTTTTATATTATAGCTAGAATGCAAAAGGCAACTTTTAGTCATAGGCTAAGCAATATTACTCTGCAGACACCTACACAGCCTGGGAAGTTCCAAAATAATAACAGATTCCTGGTTTTCCAGCTAAGATCTATGCAGGAAAATTAATAAGAAAATGCTTTCATTTCATCATGATGGCATTCGGGAGTTTTAGAACCCTCTAGTCCATTAGTCAGTTTTGTTAATGACTGTGCTCATCCTTTTAATCATGTTAAACACATTTACTGAGGTTCATTTACTTCAAAGTGCCTTTCAGAAGCCTGAACAGAATCTGAATGGTGTGAAACTTTACCTTTTCTCACTGCAACATGTATTTAGCTAACTCTGTTTGTGATTTATATGAAGATACAATACATCCATAGTTTGTAAGAAAAAAACTGCCTATTTTAAATATTAAAAATTGAAAATTGTGAGCCTCACATGTTGCCAAAATGTCTGTTTTACTCATGAGTATTTCTGACCCATCTTCCTAGTGATAATTATGAAAAATTCATTGTTACCTGCACTTTTCTGCATTATTCTTGCACAAATATTATATTTACAAAATTATTTCAGCTCCATGAGCAACTATTTTTACCTGCAAATCAAGAATTTCAAATATCAGAATTTCCAATATCTCTCAACAACTGTCTTGGAGGACTAATTTTTTATTTCAGAATGACTGCTTTATAATCAACTAAATGTACAGTTTTTGAACCTTTGCCAGCATGAATTTGAATATCTAAGTTATGAAGATATCAAATCCTTGTACAAAACACAGAAGTATTTCTGCTGAACATGCAATATTGTTAATATATCACATCTTCCTTTGTTCATTATGCAACACACTGATATATTATGACAAGTTTAAACCCTGTATATGGAAACCAGGTGAAACAATACCTAGTATAAGGAGAATTATGGCATCTAACTTAAAAAAAAAAAACCTGGAAAGCATTTTTTCTGCCAAATAGTGGAAAAATTTAAGCTAAATACTTATAAGAACTCCTTCATTGCCTGAGATTTTTGCATTTCTAAACGTTGACAATCATTTAAGAGTTTAGACAAAATTCAGTGTTGTCTGGATTTAAGAAATAATACATTCTTCTGCTTTGTTTTTGGAGATGTTACATTCATAAAGCATTCAAAACAGGTCTGACATATACTAATGGTAATGGACTCCCTCATTAGGAAGTAATCAGTGATATTTCTTTTTTTTCTTTGAACAAAGAAAAAAAACCTATCACCCTTTCTACAAAATGCTTATGGAACTTACCCCAAAACCAGAAGACCAGGAATCAGTTCTTACTTTACTCTGAGAGTGTTCAAAACCAAGATTTCTCAGAAATGCCCTACCTGCCAAATAAAGTTTTTTGGAGGTATATGAAAGCTCCCATCATTCCAGCATTTCTGTCATGGGTAAAAAAAACGAGCAGGAAAGAATTCAAGGGATTTTGGGGGGAGAAATGAAGTCCCAAATGGCTGNAATTCCAAAATGCTGCCGTTTTTTTTTTTTTTTTTTTTTTTTTTTTTTGGTTCAGTGGGAAAAAATTAATAACTTCTTTCTCACATGCATGCTTTATTTTTAAAGTCATTCCAAATACATATATTTTCAATATACTATTATCATAAGTAGATTAGGTTGGTGAGTTTTGGTTAGAATATTTTTATAGCTGTAGGAGTTATGATATCTTTTGAACATTAAATTCTCAGTATAGGAATTAAATGCAGTAGAACTGAAGTGAGTGTTTTAAGTGTTCTGTGTCTGTGATATGTACAGAATTTCAGTAGTCTCTGAAACACAGAATTACAAAGTCCATCTGCTCCTTTTCATTATACTTGTCTGAATTCTTGAAAATCAACCCATGCTTATAACAGAGA
>WEKW01015244.1:24712-61131 GCA_013389905.1 Sula dactylatra | reverse complement strand
CCACGGAAAGGAAATTACTCCTGCTGCTTGCCTGACAGTTTTGTTCTCCAAAATGTTTTTGAGTTCGGTCTGAAGAACAAACTCTGGATTCCAATTCTCTATGGAGGGGGGGGGGGAAATTCTGGAAGGGCACTATCTTCCTAAAGTACCACATACAGTGTTGGTAATTGAAAGTCCTGAAAAGGTCGCTTTTGTTTTCTCTGCGGATAAAGGCACACATAATAGTAATCTGCTGAACTAAGACTGGAGGAAAATAACAAGTAACTATTCAAAATAAAGCCATGCCAAACTACACGTAAAAATGAAGAAAGTATCAAAAACGTAACAAAGTTTATATTCATTCAAAAAGAAGAAGAAGAAGAAGAAGAAGAAGAAGAAAACAAATGTAGGTACCCAAAAAAAAGGAAGGGGAAAACATAACAAAAAAATCCCAACAACCCTAAATTTAGCGCGTTTCAAAGAGGTCTGAGCTGGATATACGCCCAGTTTAGATACGCTTTCTTACTTTCTGTATCATTCTGTAGTCACAACCTTTCATTCGTCAGTTAGAAAANNNATTCGTCAGTTAGAAAAGGAAACTAGCTACAAATTTCATGGACAGTAAAGAAAGAAATGTGAAGAAACCAAAAAAAGAAGTTAAACAAAAAAGGGGCCAGTCTGTTTATAACAGAATCAAAAGTACTTTAAATAGACAAGCAACCATGAATTAAAAGGTTTAGATCATTAACTTGTTTTTCTGTGTTTCGATAATGCTGTGAAACGCTGGCTTTGTTCTTAATCAAAAGGGAGCCATATTGGGAATTAGGTTCCTAAACAACCGATGCATTCTACATAGATATTATACAAATCCCAGGCCAAATCCATACAATCTGACTGAAGAGCAGCCACCTTTTCTCATGGAAGAAAAACAGCACAGAAAAGGGTTTCTCACAGGAAGCTGCCTGAAAGGCTTTAATGGTACTTCAGATGGATTGAAAATAGGAAAAGGAAGGCGGAAAAATCTTAATGAATGTCTCATCATCCTAAAGACACTCAATGCTTCCTTCACTCTTCTTTTAATACTATATAACTGTAAGCTTAGGGGTTTTATTTGTTTTTTCTACAAAGTCCACAGGCCTCTGCATCTTAGAAAAGCACAATAACAAAAATGATGAAATTACAAAGTGTATTTTGTGTTAAGTATCTGGCCTGAACATCGGTCAATACATTTTAAGAGAAATAGCAAGGCTTTAATGAATAACAAACCTATTGAAGTCTCAGAGAGCAGATTTCATTAATAGCAATTTTCCTGTACCAACTTGGAATAAAAAGAAACAGGAAAGGGGGAAAAAAAAAAAAAACAGCTCAGTTTTAAATTAAGACTGAGATGCAATTAATTTTTTAAGATTAGTTTCACAATGCACTCTTGGTTCTTGTAGAAAGGAGTATGAATAGTTTTCTGCATTATTGTCTAATTAGTTACTGTTGCATGTAATCAAGGCCTCTCTGAAAGTGTTTCGCTCCCATATATTCGTCGTGAGCAACTGCATGTTACATAGCAAACAGCGACGGTACCTACGGAGGGGGCTCCAAATGCCTGTAATTTGTTTTCTGTTACTTGTTAGGAATATAATGATTAACTATGAACTACTGAACCAAATGACTGTGTTGTAACAGTCCTCTCTCTCTCTCTCGGCACATTTAATTACTCAGTGCCCTCCGCTCCCCACATCGTGTAGTTTTCCATATGCAAAACCTTCAGTTGATTCAATAGAATATTTGCATGCAGAGAAATGAGGCATTTACAGACATCCTTCCTACACAAGGATGAGCTGCTTCATTTTCACACAAGTTGAGGAATCCCAAGGCAGCTGAGGATACTCAGAAAACTGCAGGATTAAGTCATCACTTGGGAGTTTTTTATTAATTTTAGCAACAACATCCTACAAATTTTTAGGCTCACACATAAGAAAAGAAAACACAAAGCAAACAAAAAAATTACTGAACTCTACAGAGAGAGCTGAAAATGTGTAAAAGAGGTGCTGAATAGGACTGAAATCTAAGATGATTCTTCTCTGACAAAAAACAGAGGTCAAGCATTTCATTTTTAAATGTATAGCTTAATGTGATGTAAACAAAGGTCAATAAAAAATTAACTAAACCAGAGCTCATAATGCACAGCACTTCACAACACAAACATGATAAAAAATTCAGCTATGCCAAATGGAAAAGCTGTAAATACCTAATGTATACCCCAATAACTGTTGCCTGCCAACCTCTATTTTCTGCAGCAACATTTGGTTGCTTAACCGCAAATAAATGTAATTAAAAGTGATACAAATCAAAAATTAAAAGTTGAAATGCTACACAAAGGAGACAAATTAATTCTGACAGTAAAGTTTTTCTTGAAAATCTGACTACAATAATATTAGGATGGTGCGGATGAGTAAGGTTAAAGAAAATTGTGCTTAATAGAAAAAACAAAAATATTTGCTTTCGTTTTCACTGAATTTGTTTTAGCAATTTTTACGCTGGAAATGTTCTATACTGTTACATCTTCATTGTATGTTGCCTCGGACCTATCAGAGAGGTACATGCTTGTCGTCTTAACTGCGTAGCCTTGGGGATCCAGTTAAATGCACTCTTACAACTAGGGCTGTTCCTTTCCTAAGCATTCAGCAAAAGCTGTATCGTGCATCCTGAATTTCACTGGAACAAAACAGTGTTGCACATCATGTTTAATACGTCATTTTAAAACCCCATAATTTTATGGTGTGCTGTTGTACCCATCCAGAAATTTGATACAAGTCCCTCTCCATTCCTCCAGCCCTTCGAAGTAGAAAACTCCTCCTGCAGTAAATGGGAGTTGTGTGCGCACAGGACTGCCATATCAGGCCAAAAGAGCACAAAGAACGCAGTCAAGCATCAACATTATTTCTACAGCTCAAGCAGTTGTTGATTCACTGTCAAAGGACAAGCAACAAATAAGCCAAAGTTTAAGTCGGCTAGAAATATCAAACATTTTTCATACAGCAGAATCCTGCACTCAAATTACCTTGCCATATGTGGACAGTATATATTCGTTCTTGTAAGGAAATACGTTTATTAGTAAAGAACAAAACTCTGGAATCATAGCTTCAAATAGAGTAGCTTCGCTTAACACTGACAATTTAACTTAAAGTATACTGACAGCTACGCACGAATCACATCCTGTTGACTATTCAAGGAATACTTTCTACTGCAATTAATTTAGAGAAAATTAATAGTCATCATCACAATTTCATGGCAAACATGCCCTCTCAAGAATCAGTCTGAACATTTCCAGCAGAACACCCCAAGCAACGAGGCACTTTCCCTTGGTAATTGCCCCGAGCGTGAGCTTAACAGCACTCAGGACCCTGTGCAAGGCAAGTCCTTTTGGTCAAGTATCATCTTTCCATGGGCTGCCACGAAAGAGATTTTCAGATGACAGTTCAAGGGCTGTGCATGGAATACATTAAAGCCAGTTTAGGCTAAGGTTTATTTTCCCCGTATGGATCCTCCCATTTGCCTGCAATCCCTCTCCAGCTTAGGCCATGGCCCAGGATGCACGCAAAATGAAGCACTTGCATTATTTTAACTGAAATATACAGACTCAAGGTCCAAATTCCTGATCATATCTAAACCCAAGAAAAAAAACCTCCTACAGTTAATCCTAATTCAGCCTTTTAGACTTCCACTGGAGAAAAACAAAAGAAAAAAAGTCTTATGTCTCAATTTAAGCTGCTGGTAAATCTCTTAATTTTACTATGGGACTTGCAAACAGCCGAGGACATCGTGGCTCTGGTAGTCTGACAGCAGAAGTTTATTTACAAGTCCAGCATTATATCGGGTAAACGTTGCCTACCGAGACACGGAAAACATGATCAGTTAGTTCTGCCTCCGTACCTGTTTGCTGAAAGTCTGCAACAAAACCGCCATCATATCATCCACCCAAAATCTGAGCCACACTTTTCCAGACATTTTATTCCACAAATACTCAAAGGGAAAATGGCTTAAGTTGAGGATAAAAGTGAAGAAAGAAAACAACAATGGGCTTTGTTGTCAGATGGAGGGAGCGGCTGCCATGCCGGCCTGGCCGGGGTGTATTCCCAAGCCAGCCATCATTAACAGACTCACTTCCACTGAGAAAAAAAGGGAGGCCTGAAAGTGCCGGACAAAAGAAATCCCAGCAGACAAAGGAAAAACAAATTAAAAGCACCATTATAAAACACAGATGCTATAAGGAAAATAAACTTCACAAGATTTACTGTTTTTTGACAAAGCTGGACATCTGTGGAAAAGACATCAGGAGCAGCTCCCAGGTAAGGCCCGGCCGGGCCCGTGTCCCCACTGCTGCGCCCTCGCCTCCACCCTCCTCGCCACAGCCCACGGCCGGCTGCAACACCTCCCGCTTCACAGCTACGCAGGAGGGTCGCTCTCCGCCGTCCACGCGCCGTCGCCATTGCAATGTTAAGTTAACGATGGCTACAATTTTCAGTTATTTTATTTACAATTATTCTTAAACCTATAAAATACTCGCAAGGCATGAACGTGAGATTTAAACATTTGATCAAATCACACATTTCTAAGTTTTCAAAATATTTTTTTGGATCTGAAAGGAAAGCTACGCTTAGGGGAAAACATGCTAGACTTGCTAGCTTGTAACACTGTTTAAAAAACATTCAATAACTGAAAGCAATTAATACAGTAAACTTGTCCTCTTCTGATCAACTAAGAGCCTTGATGAATTCAGGCCAGATTTCAAATTGGTCAGCATTTGAACGGAGTACTTGACAGGGCACTACTGTCAGAAATCATCTCTGAGGAGAGAGGAAGAAAAACATCCTGATTTTTGCAGCTCCTAATGGCATAAATATACATCAAAACGCAGCACAGCAGATATATTCCCGCCAGCCCCAAGGAGCTCACCTGCAAATACAGCACAGTGCAGCCAGTGTTATGCAAAGAGACTTTACGGGATCCTGAAAGAATTATGTTGATGCAGCCCCACTGACAGCTCTGCTATTACTTTGCCCTTCCCTTTAGTCCATACACAGTACCGTATTAATGTGACCAAATCGCTTCTTGCCTGATTCAAACCCAGCTCTACCACGTCTCTACCTCAGATCCCAGCCCCGCATGCAGGCAACAGCCTCAGCCTGTCAGAGGGAAAGGGACCTCAGTAATTCACAACCGAGCTTAAAACCAAAACTACACCCTAACACCCAAGGGATGCAGACACCAACACCACCAAACTGAAATTAAAATAATTTTACCCATTAAACTTCCCCTGGCAGTTTCGATTGCATACGGCATGTCTCCTCATTCTAGTGTTGTGGGACCCAGAAATTCCACCCTGTGAGCCAGCAAGACAAGTGCGACTTGGCCCAGACAGTCTTTCTGGTAGGAACGTAATGATCATAAGGATTTTAGTCTCTCTATACACTCTACGTGAAAAACAAAAGTGGTATCAAGCACCTGTCATCCTCATAATAAAATGATTCTATGTTGATTTTTTTCGTTTTTCTTCCATTACCCCAATACAAAAAGCTTAGTAAATGCAGTGTCATTAAAATTCAAAACCCACTTGATTAGCTTTTATACCTTACAGTATTTAACAGACTACATTTCAAAGTGTACCACGTAGTCTACTGACTTAAAAACATCGTTAATTTGGTAAATAAAAACGCAGTAACTCGAGGCTATGCAATCATATGGGGGCTGAGTTGTAAGAAAATTAACTGTGTTTGGCCATTATTTCTGTTTACTGTAACCGCGAAGATTCCTCAACTAAACGTTCACTGATCATATAATGCAAGGGAAATAAAATCCTTTGTAACTGGCAGACAGAAAATGGCACAAAAACCAGAAGTGTCATGGATGTGGTGGTTTATTTTGCTTTGCTTTTTATTCAATACAAAAAGCTTCCCGGATGAGAATGGAAAGCTTCCCAGCTTCAGTTCCAAGACTTTCACCCTCATTTCTGACCTCTTCTCAGACATGTTCCAGTATAATCTGTAATCTACTACAGTCGGAAGAGGAAACAGCAGCGCCCTGGTGAGAAACGTTGCCTTGTGACCTGAACAGAGAACCCTGCGGAAGCAATGCTGGCTCACAGAAGTCATTTGGAAGAGCCTGACAGACAAACTCAATAGTGTCTCGAGAAACACACCCCATAGCACAAGCGTTAATTACTGCCAAAGTGGGCTTTTACTTTCATGTATTGTTTTATTCAGTCAAATGTGTTTTATCTTTCTTTGTAAGATGTTACACGTTTTCCTAGAAGAAGTCAGGAAACTCATTATTTTAGTTAACGATCGCTTCTAAATTAAAGTTACATTGCAATTTCCTTGAATTGTACCCTACCAAATTTAGCCTCATTTCACACCCTAACCCTCAATATTTCCAGTACAATTAGACCCATTAAAGGAAGAATACTATGTATTAGCTACAACATGTGCGCACACATGATCTAGCTACTTGGAGCACGTTTTCCTCTCAGCTAAACTGGTGCAAGTCCAAAACCTATCACTAACTTGACTCCATTGAAATGGATGGGAGAAAATAATGCATTTGGTTTTCCTCATGTTTAAAATTCCTTGATATTGAACCTTTTGAAACACAGCTGCACTACATCTCATGACTATCCTAAGAAAGCAGAAATTTCTCTCTGTTTGCATCCAGACAAGGCATGTGATGTTGACAGGCAAGCTCGGAAGTCAGAATAGTCTGCTGAGGCATGCAAGTGCCAGTCCAAGTATCTCAGCCACTGATGAGACAGAGTCCTCTGCCCTCTCACCCGAGCTCCTTGAACTTCAGCTCTTCTAGCTGCTCATGAGCATCATCCACTCAAAATCTGAACATGGCCTCATAATATTCCTCTCCTCCTCCTGAAGTCTCTCTTTCTTCTACTATCTTCAGTTTCAAAAACTTTGTCCCTCAGTTATAAAGCATCCCACTGATACTCGAAAATCTCTTCTTGTCCTTGGCAAAGGTTAGAAGAGAGAAGGAACTGTCGTGACCGCTTTGCTGCCCGTTGTCTCTACTTGGCCAAAGATGGATTATGAATGAATGGCTCAAACTTCAAGCTGGGATTTGAACCTGTCATTTACTTTTACAATTAGTGATGTACGGCTGGCCATTTCACCTACCTCCATGAGTATTTCTTCTTTTCCTGCATGGAAAAGAAACTACCTTGACAGTCCAGAGGAATCAAAAAGGAGAGGAAGCCACTTCTGACAGAACAGTGAGTGTCCCAGATGCCATGGCACCTCTCACCAGCAGCTGTGAGGAAATCCATAGTGTTGAGTGCCTTGTGTAAAAAACATCTCCCCGAAAATCTGAAACAAATGTCTGCTTCTGCCCTTGCCGTTTCCCCTCCTCATTTTTTACAGATACCAGTTTGCTGTGCTAAAGTTCCTCAAAGAGCTGCACAGTAAAGGTTCCTTGACGCATGTCCTTAGAAAACAACCCCTCTACCACCACACACACAAGCCTCACCTAATAATCATCTTTCAGGATTTATTTAACTAAAAATATTGTTGGTGCAGAGCTCAAGTTCATTTATGGGCAAAACTCTCCTTGAAGTAAAAACAACAGCTAAAGTTGATTGCCAGCTGTTGGCTCCAGGCTTTGCATAGCCATAAAGCAGGCGGCAGCAGTAACACTTCAGCTGGTTTGCTCCGAATTGTGGCTACCAGCGAAATCAGCTAAACTGGCCTTTCTGCTCTCAGGTCATCTCCAGGGAATGCCAGCCACGTGCAGGGAGGGGTCCAGACGTCACCGTCCTATTTGTACCATACCTTGCACCTCCAGCTCTTCACAGATGAAAAGACTGCAAGATTAGTTTCTTGTAACTACTATGGGTATAGCTACGGAATAATTTTGCAAGACAAGTGCAAAGGTGCGCTGCCCATCCTCCCCAACGCATGGCCATAAGCCAGCTCTAGACCAGAAGCTGTGGCTGTAGCTACCACAGCACAGGGCTTGAGGAAAGGACTATGTGAGCTCAGAGTTACCACTCCACTAATGAGGTTATCGTACAGGCAGCTTCTAGGCACTGTGCAGAGACTCTGTTGCTCCAATTTCTTGCACATGGGAATTTTACTAACTCCGTCTGCTGGTGAATGATGAAGCGCTTGAGAAAACACGTATGCACTATTACTGCCCCTTGTCATGTCTATCAATCATAATTCATATCAACAGTTTTGAATTCAAAGCCTTCTTTCAGGGATGGCTCCTGGATGCTTCAGCATTGTGAACGTTTGAAAATCTGGGTGTCTCAGACTTCTCTTCCAAATGATACGGAATAAAATGATCTTTATGAACTTAAGTTTTTTGTGTTGGGACAACATAGTCAGAAAAACTGGTCAGCTTGTCTCAGAAACTGCAAATGACTGGTCTGGGAATTTCTGGAGGACACCTCTGTATGCAGCTGTGTTGGGTGAGGAGACAGGGGAAGTTTAGTAGCAGCCCCGTGCTCAATGAGCTTAGCTCATTAGAATTTAGTATTGACAATAAACTACATGTTAATACATTTGTGGCTTGTTTTTTTCCCCCCACCTTTTTACCGATGCCTTATTCTCCCTTGCTCTAGCTGCAACAATTAGCACAAATATTTTAGCATCTGAACTCCATCCAGGTTGAATACACAGTACTTAACCCAAGTTATGCAAAGAAAAAAAAAAGTGCCTTGAGAACCACTGCGTATGAGAACTTGATAATAATATCCATGGATAATTATAATAAATGGCTTGTCTGAAACACCCATAGAATAGGAACTGAAGTAAACCATAGCAATCTCTCTCCCTCTTCCACCCACCACCCACCCTCGGCAGCTCTGCTCTTTTACCCATGACCGTTAAGGATGTTTTCTGGCTCTGTGACAGCATCGTGACTCAGGTCATGAGAAGTGTCAAAGATGCATTTCCTTGAGATGGGAAAAAGCAACTGATTTTAACAGCCCACAACGACTAAGCAAAAAGAATAAGCCCAATCAGCATTTTTAAGGGTAAAGATAAACCTTTTAAAAGATACAAGTATATTTTATTTCCAGTCTTGATGCTTACGTTTCCCTCCATAAAGTGTTTACATTTTTCAGTCTACCAAAAATGCACAGTTGATTTAAATGCCTTACTTAAGAATAATAAACTGAAAGAAGACAACAAGAGCAGCACCCATTTACTGCATAATCAATCACCAATCATATACACAGGGAATCTGATTCAGACTGCAGGCATGAGGGATCAGCCCTGGATTCCCTTTCAGCAGCGGCAGTGGCTGTGCCCCAGAATACCCACTGCCAGGGGAAGCAGAAGGTGTTTGGGCTTGAACTCAGCAGGTCCATCAGATAAAATGATTGTTCCCACCAGCTCTTGCCCCTTTCCTTTCCCTTGCTGGTTACGAACACGGAGCTTCACATACTTTCACCTTCCTTCGTGCCAAACCTTACTGTCATACAACACCCTCAATACTTAGACCTCCTCCTTTAGCTGACACGGTCTCTTGAAAAACTCTAGATTCTACTTTCTCACCTTCTGATCAAACATATTACAGGCTTGTATCAGGTGAGCGCAAAGCTACTTACTGTCATTTCTCTGATTGCAGCTCCCTCAAGCCACTTACATTCCTTGACCCAACAACAAATTCCTGGACCACGCTGTCTCCCCTGTACTAGATCTCTCTTCTCTCAACCTAATCCCAGCCCTTCCTTTGGACACGAACCCCATTCAGAAAACTCTTCCTGCATCACTGCTTCAGTGACCAACTCTTTTCAGCTGGCTTGTTATTTCAAAGCTCAATCTTAGTGACTGCTTTTATGCTGATCACACTCACCTCTCCTTAAAACGCTGTTCAGCTGTACACAAGTGCATCTAGTCCTCTGCACAGACACATAAAGCATCCCGAGAAGCCATAAAGCAGTTGAGCACGTTCCTTCTTGTGCATCACTAATATTGCTATTTATCAATTTCCAATTGGCAAGAACTGCAAAATCCTACCAAAAGCGATGCATAACTTGCAGGATGTCTTTATTACTCACGATGCACAAGAAGGAAATACACTAGCCTTTCTTTTATACGCTTGGTTAACTGGTGAGATTTGCAGATGGAAAAAACATCATTTTACTCTAAATTAAGAGGAAGTAATTGAGGGAACAATTGAAATAAGAGTAGAATCACAAAATGTCATTTTATTAAGTCATTTTCAGAGACACACTTAAAAATCCAGTTACCGCTTTGCCTTGGACTCCCTCAGTACATACCTCTGACACATCAACACTTGACCCTACAGAAATTTTCTTCAGTTTGACGTTACAAAGACTGAAGTCATCCATCTTGACAGGAAAACTTCAGTGGGACGCTCACATCTGTGGTAATCCAACTCCTCTCTGCCTTCCACCTCCCCTTCACCTCGCGATCCATCTTTGACACCGCGGTCTCCTGTGCGCTACCTATTACTTCCCTTCCGCCTGTCTACCCACAATCTTTCTGAAACAGTTTGCTTCGACCACTGCTATGGCATTTGCTGTGCTAAATCACTCAGTCATATATTTTTACACTTCATATCTCAAGAACTGCAATTCCCTTCTGATGTCAGTCTCCCTCAATTTTCAATTTATCTGGAATACTCGCAACTCCTTCTTCAAATATAAAGGCAAACAGTCATTTGCCCCAGTCTCAAATCTACACCATTTAAAAAAGCCCACTTTTAAAACATTTTATTCCAAATTTCCCTTGTGACAGAATTTATCTACTTCCCTACTTCCCTACTTATCTGAAGGGAATGGATCTTTTCATTCCACTTCAGAAATGATCCAAAATATACCACCCACTTCTTTCACTCTACTGATTCTCTACCCATTACAAAAAGAAAAAAAAAGAGAGAAATCAAAAAAAAGAAAAAAGTAAAGACAAAAAAAAACAGGGCAGCTAAAACCACAGCTCATTGACAACCAGTAAGCTCCTGGCCAGTACCCAAACTGGTGCTTATGGTCAGCTCTTCATACCTCTTCTCCCCTGCTCTACATGTGTAATGTGGGGGCCGCTGGAACCGCCGGGCTCCGGGGGACTTCTGCGTTCCCTTCCACAGCCAAGAGGCTTCGCGTAACCCTGGGACCTTTCCAGAAGGAAGTAATGGTCTCTAAAAGTCGCTAGCAGAAAATTCCCACCAGGTAAATTTATTTTTTTTTCCCCCCAATTGCCTCAAAAATGTAAAGCGAAACTGCAAATGAGAGCGTGAAGTCCCAGGTACTGTACACCCAGTGCTGCGCACCCAGGCAGCCCGTCGCCCGGGGGATGCGCGGGTTTACACGAGCAGCTCAGCGACTGCAATGAAAATCCTTCCCGCGCTGATAAAGAGGCGGTGTTAAGACCAGACCTTCTGTCCGGTGAGCGGTTTACACCTAGTCTAAAAGAAGCGGGAGCGCCCGTCACGGTTCGTTCGGAGCCATCGCTACGAAGAAAGCGGCGGNACCCCGACAGCCGCGGGCAAAGCGGGGCGGGGGACGTGGAGGGGGAAGGAGTCGGGGGCGAATTTGGACTTTTAGGCGAGGCTGGAAAGGGAATTGTTTGAAAATACGTTTAAAGGAAAAAAAAAAATAGCCGAGTCTGATGCTGTGGAAGAGAGCAATGATTAAACAGATATGAACATTAAAAGCCCATTAAAAAAATCAGCCCTGTTCTCCAGCTTGCTTTATCGCATCTATACAGTTACAAAAACTACCTTCGGTCGAGAGAAGCTACAGTTTACAAAGATAAAGCTTAATAGAGACTTTTCAAACAACTGTTTTCGACTCGTGTTTTACAGTGCCAGCTCTCGAGTTAAACTTTGGAAAGGAACTGCCCTCCAGTGCTTTAAGTTATTATACAGTTAATTTTCTTTGAAACTATTTTTGTCTGCCTCTCTCTAAATAGGTGGTTTCTTAAGTGAGTGTTACTTAAAGGAAACCAATCTGTTTTTCAGGAAGGGCTGATGATGTCAGTCCTTTCAACTCTGCTTTCCCATAAGAATTCTTCTAGTAAAAGGAGTTTCACTCTGGGAAATAGTGAAAAGTAACATGAAAATATTTAAAGCATCTCAGACTGCATGTTTATCAAACTTCTAGATTTATGCTTGGATTTTAATCACGTTGCAATCGCAACAAATGAAGGAAAAGTGAGAGAAAACTTTTTGACTTTTAAAATTAAAAGAGATTTTGCAATGAAAAATGTGCCTTATACTGAAGTATTTATAAAGCGCTAAATACAAGTCTAAATGCAACATATACAGAACAACATGTTTTCTCATCATTCTAAGTTTATGTACTCCATTTCAGCATAGGTATTAAGTCCGAAACAAAACCACTGTGTATTATGAATGGTCTTTTGGCAAATATTTCAATCCCCAACAAAATGACAAGACAAATTCAGAGAGTATCAACTTCTTATTGAATGTTTTTAGTAGGTGTGGATGCCTAGCTGCTTACTGGACTCATTACTACAATCCTACATTATTGTTTGTTCTAACACTGAAAGTGTCTGCAGACAACAACAGAAGAAACCTCCGAGTAGAGCTAAAGGGACTTTAACTTACTGGTGGTGCAAGAAGTAATGATGATAACACACCATAAATTTTAATTTGCAGAAAAAAAATAATAGGAGTTATACGGAGCGTTCAATCTTCCAAGTAAAGCATTGCATTTTTACAGCTAAATTCTCCTTGCTGTTCACAGAGGTGTCCCGAAGATAACAGGGGATACGTTTGCATAACCAAGGACGTAGTTGTGTTTTACCTACTCATCCATTAATCCCCACAGTGTACCTGTGAGACAGGTAAGTACCATAAACCCCATTTTATACAAGTAAAAAGGTCACATAAGGCCATACTCTACCCGAATGTTCAGCCCCACAACCAACTGATGTCGTAATAGTCTTCTAACAGCAAAAGCCCATAAAAGGATTCCAACCTAACTCCGGTATTACTGACAATGCACTCCGGCAATCCAACAGAATGACAAAAATATAACCTCGCTGGATTAACAGACAGAATAACCCAAACAAAATCTGTGTTAGCTATAAAAGGTGCAAAGGAAATATCTCCTTATCATCCTCTATTTAACAGTTTACTTCATTCTGCTAAGAAGAACAAAGCCAAACTATGATTCATTTGGAAATGAAATCATCCCCATCCCCAGTAAACACTTACATTGTGTGAGTAAACAGTTCGTAGGGTACTCCGAACAAAATGTAAATAGATTGCCTTGCTGCTATATACATAGCGAACAGTTTCATTTTGAAACGAGGAGTTAAAAAACAAGTGAGAAAAATATTACAAAGCCTGAACTCTGAAAATATTTACAAGAAAAAAAGCTAATCGCAGGTTAACATCAGTAGGTTACAACTGCTAATCAAAAAAGAAGATAAAAAGCAAGCGCTTTGCTCACAGAAGTCTGGTCTTTTGGACTAACGTTGCAGCAATGCTATTGTAATGCGAATGAAATATTAGCAGAAGGATTAACAGCAGTTTTTCTCAATTAGGGCTTATCGAAACTTTACTAGATGGCAAAGGACATAAAAGGAAAATCATGATGACACTACTCCACACAAAAAAGTCCTCCAGAAAAAAAATGCAGTTTACCACAATCTTCTCTGATCGGTCACTCAATCAACAATTTGTCCCAGTGTAACGGTGCTCCCTGGGACATGATCTCTGGGTTTATTTCCATTATAATCATTTAATTATCATTATAATTATTTAGAGGGATAATTAAGGAAAGTAACAGTTATTCTTCTTGAAGAAAACTACAAACTTCAAGTAAATCCACACATGGGGAACATAGATATTATTATTCTTGTTACACAGTAGAAAGCTGATAAGACAAAATCTGCTGAATAAAAGTTACCAAGAGTCACAGAGCAAGTTAAAAGTAAAGCGAAGAACTAAACACAGAACTGCTGGTTTCTGTTCTGAGTACCAAGTCCTGTCACCAGACTGCTGTAACTCCTCCAAACAACAATAATTTAACATTATAATATGATAAGGAGCTGCTACAATCTGAGTAAACACATCTTAGTTCACAAATTAAAATAATCACCAGTCTCTGGCTAATCCAGCTGCCACACACACACACAAAATCCCTCCACTGAAAGTCACTGTGAACTTCAGGGTTTTTTTTTTTCCCCAAGTTGATGATAAATGGCTTTTTATCAAAGGCATAAAATATGGTTCAATATCCTGCCTGCCTTCAACGAGGTAAACTAAAAGATTACTGAAATGAAAAAGCAGCAATAATATTACTAAAACCATTACAATATTTTGCCAAATTGATTCTTTTAAATCAAAAGATTTTGTCTTTTTTTTCTAAGACTTGTTTTGAAGACAACTCTGCTAACTCCTCCATACAATCCCCACAAACTTCTCATGGAAAATTTTCATATGAAGGTTTGCAAGTTACCAACACACAGCATGTGCCCAACTTCAAGCCCTTCTACACCGCTGGAAAGTGATGAGCACAATTTGTGTGAAGTTCTCTGGAAACCGGAGTTATCTTCCCTGCCTTAATTCTCAGACCCATGTGCAGCCTTCAGAGGAGCTAACTGGTTAAACAGAGCTAATTTGCAAGTAATGATGACTGCATAAAGATCTTGAAAAAAAATCCGAGTTATTTATTATATTTCAAGACAGACATTTGAAAACCGAAGCCTTTAAACTCCTGAGACACTCCCATAAATGCTGCTCCCTTTCTCTCAGTAACTCGTTCAAGCATGCCTTTCTCCTACGTAGAAAATCTGTCCACCACTGAGGATTCTAGACCGAATGAAACTGCTTTTTTTTTTTTATTAATGAAGAAACAAGTGTCAAATCTATTCAAAACTTCAAATGTACCTAAGAGTACTGTAAAGGCAACAACTTACTGCAATTTCCCTTGACAGAAAACAGAATTGCTTGGATGAAAGCTACACAAATTGATAGTTCCTTCCTCTCCTCTACATGATATCAACAGTTAAAAGGGATTGGATGTGCCATCGTAACCTTTGCAACACTCCCCAGCCTGTTTCAAGCTTGACACGCTGAGCTGCTGTACAACCATGAGAGAGAAAGTAAAATGGTAGATACGCAAATGTCTCCAAGGAGGAGGAAACTACAGATCACGTTTTGGGTCCCTTCCAGTGGCTCCAGGCAGAAGAGCATGGCTCCAGCACAGCTATGCAGAAAAAAAAGTCCAAAGAAAGGAGAATATACAGAGGCTTCTTCTGAGACAACTCTGGTTCCCTTAACAATCAACAAGTCATAGAAATGTTCCTTTGATTCAGAAATCCCACAAAGGTTCTCTCTATAGCAGCAAAGATGTTGACTATGACAGCACATAGTTGGGCTTTCACAAGCACTTCTAATCCTACTCATAATTAGGGAAGAGGGACTGTTCCTTGCCATTTTTAATACTGGAAAAGGATGGCTACCCGTACCAAACTGCTCTTTAAACTTTCACTTCAATGGAAGCTGTGACTTACTCTTAATAGGAAGGAGGGGTAAGGATGCAGCAAATCCTGAATCCAAACAATGCGGCTTCTAGTACTCATCAAAGAGAAGGACAAAAAGAACAGCAAAGACAAAACTGGGACAATGATGATTTTTGAAACTTTTTTAAAGGCTCCCCTTCTCGTCCTTTTAGTTTCTCCAAAGCACGTCCACCACAGGAGTAGGATGTACAGATCAATTCCTACATATTTTTTTTCCTTTGTACATTATTTATCACATTTCTCTCTCTCCCCCCCCCCCCCCCAAGTGGACAAGAATCTATGCCATCAACTTCACATTACCTAGCTTCCTCATTTCTCCTCAAACAGTATTTATTGTGGATATCCAGTTGTGTTTCATGATCAGAGATCACGATAAGCAATGAGAATTTTAGGTAACTGCATTTGAATATAGACCAGATTACTGACTGTGTCCTAGATAGAAACAAAACTTGAAACCTAAGGACCCCAAAACTTCCAGTTTAGAGTGGAAATTATTAACACATCTGTGAGAGCAGTTTACTTAAGTAAGTTGCAGAACTAGAACTATCTTTCTGAAGTATTTATACCTTGGCTTATTCCTATAATATCTGCATACATTACATATTTTTGCACAATACCTGCAGCACCTTATTTTATGAAACTCATTTTTTAGTGACACAAACTACGTGGGCAAATAGAACGAACCAAATCGATTCTTACAATCTCCAGTAAAATCAATGTTTCTGTTGTTCAGGTTGTTAGCAAATACTACTGAAATGTGAAGCTGGAAGACTATGAAAATCTTTAGGCCAGCACCTCTAAAGGTATTTAGGAACCAAATCTTTATGAGTCAAGCAGCTACACAGCACGTACTGAAACATCTTAGAGGACACGGGCGTTAATGACTCAAGGGGAAACGTTTCCTGACAATGTAAGGGGGAGGAAAAAAAGAAAAAAAAAAGAAAAAAAGGAAAAAAAAAAGAGAGAGAGAAAAAAAGATTTACAGATTTACCATGGAGCGGTGAGCCAGATGGGCTGCTTGAGAGGCCTGGAACAGGGCTACAGCGTCCTCCTTGTTTAGATGTCAGCTCTTGCTCAATCTCTTCCAGCCCTGCACTCTTCTGGAATCGGCTCATGCGATTTACCACCCGGGGTGACATGTGTGTTCGGACACAGGGCTGGCCGCCATAAGGATTGATAGGAAAAACATGGGAAGTGCCACGAAGCGTGCTGACCACAACCCAACGACAGTCATGGCTGAAGGAGATATCTTGTACCTAGAAAACAGAGGAGTGAAACGGGAATGTAGTCACCAGTGTACACACATCTAACAAAGGAAATGGGCCATCATGTTTTAAACAAAGACAAATCTTAATAGGAAATGTGAATAAAACCCTCTAAGTTCAGGCAATTTGAATTTTTGCATATATATACCAATGAACTTAGTATTCAGTATATATTATAAATATAAGCTGCAGTAAAATATCCAGTTCCAAAGTTTGTGTACTTTTCAAAATATTCTGAGATTTTTCTTTTCAACAGGCCTAAACTTATGAAAACAAACCCTGCTGCAAAGTACTACAGAAAGCCACAAGAGCTTGCTGTAATTTTCAAATAGAATTTAGTTCTAAGAAAGAGTTGGGAAATCATTTCAATTACATGTTTTGTTATTTGCTTGTTTACTTTAATTTTTAGAGATTACCCAAAAAGGGGGAAAGGGAGGGATGAGAACAAGAGAGACATCTCACCACTGGGCCTGATTTTGACAAATACTGGCAACTCAACACTGTATTTTCAGTCAACAGAAATACCATGTCCTACATAACTTAACAAACCAAAAATCAATGGCCAGTATTTTCAAAAGCCGTCTATAATGGTCTCTAATCTTGCTACTATCAGTTTATCCCTCAGTGGAATTACCATTCATCCAGGTATCCCTGGACTTACGCTCTTTTTTGGTTTTAAAATTTTGTCAAGAAGAAACTGAACAACTTTGGCCATTTCTCTGCATAAAACCACTCCATTTTACACACAACAATCTTTATTAATCAGCTATTAAAGTCCCAGGAAAGATCCCAGTTACAGTTCTTATGCATATGAGTACTTATCCACCACTTGAGAAACGCCGTTTTATTTTCGCTTAAAATGGTCAGTCTTGAAGCAAATCTAAAAATACAGTTAAATATTTTATACTATAGTTACTCCTTGCATAGATCTCCGATACAAAGTCCAGAAGGATTTAATTCTCTTTTAAGTGTGCTTTACACAACACTGATGGAAAGCAAATTCTTGTTCCTGAAGGAATGCTTTAGGAGAAAGATTAAAGTTTGTTTCCAACCCCATACTGGCAGACAACTCAAGAAAACAAGTAGTCTAGGTTAAAATGATTTATCACAGAAAAAAAAATGCTAAAACCATTCTTCCAAAAATGTTTTTAAAGGTAAAAGCTGACTAAAAGAAACCACGTACGCAAGTGGGATTTAACATGGCAAATAAACATACAGACGAAGGATTAGTTTTCATTATATTATTAAACAGCATAAACTAAATAAAACTCTTTAAGATTTCACTGAAGCCAGTTTTACAATACACTAGGTACTCAAATTGGAGTAAACACTGATAAAATCTTGACAAATATTCCAGAAATGCACTCCAGCTATTCCAGACAAAAGCAGCAAGTATTCATCAAAGTGCAAGCTTCCAACTGAGCCCTGAAGCCTTTGAGATAAAAAAAAGGATTTAAGTCTTGTGACTTGTGACAAGATATTTGGCTGACAGACTGTCAAGACACAAAATGCTTCATCAACATTACATAGATAAACTAAAAAACAGCGCTACACACCTGCTCTTTTCAATTATGGTGACAAACCCAAATGATCTGCTAATGATACAGCTAAACAATCTCCTCAAAATCTGACAGGTTTTGCACTTTCAGTGATTCTGGTATTACTGACATAAAGTCACAGCACTTAGAGCTCCTAGTTCGCCTACAAAGTGTTTCACCTTAATAGATTGCTCAAAAAGGATTAGAGACCCCACAGGGATTAACAAGAGACAAAAAAACAAACCCCAAAGCCGTGGAGTCAGAGAAAAACTATGGCACCAAGTGTACTGAAATACTTGCTCTTTAAAGAGGCAATTTCTACTGGTCCAAATCAAACGTAAGAACCGTATACAGATTGCCGTTCTCAGTTACAACAGAAAGATCACCAGTATAATAAAATCATTAAGGCTGTTGGAAGGTAATGCCAATCCTACCAAAGGCCCTGTTTTCTAATGTCTAATAACACGACGAACGGCCACGTTTGTCCTTAGATGTGACCCCTCTGACAACATCGCTGTTTTCCAGATAGTTAGTATTCATTTTAGATCCAGCTTTGAATTCCCCTCTTGATCTCTAGAACCATCTATCTGTCCCAGCCTCAACAGAACAGCTTTTCTCTTCCTTCCTCTCTGCTGTTCTGCTGACTCGCTCCGTGCCATCAACGCAAGCTATTTGTGTCTTCCTCTATAGCTTCACGTTCCTTGCAGAAGAGCGTTTTCCCCTGAAACCACAGCTATCTGGAAGGACTCCACAAATCTCCCGGTGAACTGATACCTTTGAGCTGTATTTACAGGACAGGCTCAAGCCACCTGTGCCTCTTCAGTCTCTTCCCACCTGCACTTCAACTGATTTCACAGACAAACTCTTTAAATCACTACTTTCACTCACACCTACGATGTACCCTCTCAAGTTATTTAGTAGAGCATTTTTAGAGGACATTTCTGTAAGATGACAGAGAAAAGAAGAAATAGTATCTCACTACACTGCGTAACAAAAATGTGTATGTTTCTATATGAGTACTCAGTTTTCAGTACACATCCTTAGGATTACGTTGTTTTAAAAACCACATAAAACAGCCCTGGCCTATGACAACACAAGCCAAGAAACTGGGAAACAATCATTACAGGATGTTTTTTCCTCAATGTAAACATTACACAGAAAAAAGTATTCCTGATCTTCAGGAAGAAAGTCTGGAACAAAGTAATCCAAAACGTTCTCTTAAAAATAGCGATTACAAACACTCACTGCAGTTAGTGGGTACCATGGTCATGACTACTGAAAATATGGCTGAAACCACAGAGGCAAAGAACAAACGGGGTTTAAGACTCAGTAATAACAAGGAAAAAAAAGTGTTGACAGATGAGTGTGAAATTAATTAAGATTTATAGGAATACAGCTATGAAAGCCTTCTCAGCAGTGACAAAAAGTATTTTGGAATCTACTGTTACACACGAAGTAATTCTGCCTATCTCGAACGAGTCTCAAAAATGGCTTCGCTGGTCTTTCACAGATAAACAATGAATAGCATTACAACGGAGAGTTCAAGGAGTTAATTCAGAGAACATCTTCTATTTCATACAAGGGCATGAATTAAATACGTTCATGTCAAAACAGCACAAATCTGTGCAATGCCAAGGAGCCTGTAAATTTCCAGTAGACCTGGAAGAAAGCAGTGGACCAAGCTGAAAGAGAATGCTCATCATGGCAGCCTCAAAAATGACTTCAAAAAATCAGCTGTGTGTCCATGAAAAAAAAATATAAATTATCACATCAGCCTTGCTGTTATCCACCACACTGTTACTGTACATTACACAGAGTTCTTGACTGCTTATAGTATAAACAAACTGCACAGTGGCCCATTAGTGGTTTTCAAGTTTATGCTAAGCATTGCAATTTATGGCTGTCCTTTAGGTTAATGTACTATTATTTCATGTATTTATAATATATTTCTGGATTTGTTGTTAATTATGATGTAATGTTTAGATACCAAAGATCAATCAAGACCCTATAGTGTTTACAGATATATGTTAATAAAGCACAAAGTACACTAGATCTCTCACTATGCAAAGTTTATTCTATAGCTCAAGGTCAACATCAGATTTAATACTCATGCCTGTATTTCAAAATTAGCTACCCTCTTCTGTCTGGGCCAGTAAAGGGAATTATTGACCTGAGATTTTGTTTAACTCAGGAACCCTTAAGATAATTTAAATTGCAACACTAAATATTTTTGTGGGAACGTCAGCGCTTTCTCCTAGCTTTACTACCATTTCTTCTCAGTTTGTGAGCAGTTCAGTTACTTAAGCTTCAATCTACATGTCTTGCATATCCAAATGTCTTAGTGAAATCACTGGATACTTCAAGGTCCTCATTAGAAACACCAAAGCCTTTTCTGGCCCAAACGAATGCACTTAACACAACCACAGCACATTATAAGGGTAACAGCATGCACCCTCCAATTAACCCATGTTTAAACCAGGTATTCTGTGACTCCTGTTGTACGGGAGGTCTACAGAAATTTTGTCCATATTTTATAGACTATTCAGCTTGCTCCACATATCCTAATCAGTACTTGTCAAACCCAACAGAGGTTTTGGCTACCCAGGCACCTCTTATATCACTGTCTACAACTGACCCTTCTCAGTATTAGTATTATAACTTTGTTGAAATAAAAATTCAGTTCCCTCACAAAATTATCAATAATATTTTCAGAATCATGGACAATACAACTATTTTCCTATCAGAGGCAATTAAACAATGTTTCAAATATTCTGGTAGGCTTTAGCATGACTTGGAAACAAATCATCCAGTGCTTCCATTGAAAGGAAATAACAATCTAAGAAAGGCTTTCTTAACAGGTAGGTGCTAGGAAAGACATCTTTCCATACGTGTGTATTATACGATGAGTCCTCCATCACATAGCTTCCTCCAGCTTTGTCATTCCTCTCATCTTCTTGTTGTTTCTTGCAACACTTTCCATCAAGACATTCACTTCTAACCTCTTTTCACTCATACACTATCTTTTGCTTTCCTTCAGTTACACTTCCCCTATGCTTCCTTATAACTTCCACTATCCCATTTCCCTGTGTTTCGAACACTGTGATGTAAAATCCTCCAGAAAACTGAATGAAAACCGAGCTGCCATGTTCAGAGGCCGACCTGAGTGAGACAGTAGGGTAATGGAATCCTACAAGGACACGGCACGTGTCAACAGCTCTTCTGCAGATCAGCTTTCCAGACTGTACAGATCAAAAAATTAGTTCTGATATTCTGAAAATCAGGAGGGCATCATCTGAACTGAAGGCTTAAAAGCTGATATGCCTTCATTTATTCTATATAGCAGAAATCTATATCAGTTTTTGCTATCATCCTTTCCTTATTCCCACAGCTTCTCCAAATTTAAACACTGTTAATTAGAACATATTAAAAAAATAAATAAAATATAAAAATTCAAGTCATAACTGAAAGAAAACAAGACAGAAGGGCAGCACATAGAAAACTTATTTCAAAAACAGTTGATTAAAATGGGATAGTCGCAGAAATGGCTGATTACACAAGCAATCCCATGGGACAGGCAGTGACCTTGTTTACCACTACTCTTGGGAATGACTGACAGCCCATACCCAGCCTCTATATTTCAGGGCTTCTAAAAGTTAATACTGTACTAACGTGCTGCACAACACTTAAATGTATGCTATCGCTTATTTTCTTAGAAAGGAGAAGGAGCTTTACAGGGCTACCACAGTACCTCCCCAGGCAAACCCACTCTGACGTGTGTGCATAACGCAATAGTTAGAAAACAAAGCTCACAGCACTGAACCATGTATTTTCATAGTGATTAAAGAAACAACTATTAAAATGCATTTTGATCTTCCTAGGGCTCTTTTTTCCCCCCTAACGCCCTGTTTTCAGTTGTGGCAAGTTACACCACAAACAATGTGGATATTATTGTGCATTTCACTGCATCAAATTAAACCTCAACAGTGAAGTGAAACAACAATAAAGCATGACTAGCATTACTACAACAGGAACTTAACCCAGTTTCATGCACACTAGGCAACGTCACAGAGAAAACACACCATTATTTGAAGGACATGACTTAAGCGTTTAATTAAGCTGTGCAGGGAGATGGCAGAAATAAAAAAACCTATCATTAAACAACGAGAAAGAGCAGTGGTACTGAGAAGGCAAGGGACAAACTAAATTAGAGAACTGTCCTGCATTTGAATTTTTTTGGTTGAAAAGATTAAGGAAATGATGTAGCAACAAACACAAATGAAAAAATAATAAAAACATGGACTACACAATATGGTTTATCAGACCCACATAGACCAAACTCTGTCTCCCCAAGTCGTCAAAACTGATTTCAGTTCCGTATAAAAACAATGGCAGAATCTGGGCACAGTGAGACATTCAGGTAGGGTCCTTCAGCCAGAGTAGCTGCTCTCTATTAATAATTGAAATTGCAAACGCCACTCTGCTTAGAGCTCTGTCTCCTCAAGATAGTTAAGCTACTTCTAATTGCAGCAGTTTCTTACTGTCTTCTTTCATCAAAGACTGATCAGCTTCCCAAAATGAACCTTTATTATTTCAATGCTGTCTCAGATTCTTTCCTAGAAATAAGAAAATCTGTCTTGCAGAGACTATCTCAATAATTGCAACTACACAACTATGTCAAAAGATAGGAAGAAGTTTCTATTAACCATGAAGGTTTACATGAAACGTTTGTAAACTATTCCAGCGTTTCACTACCTGGACACAGTACGTGACACAACCTTGAACAGTCTCTATGAAATCATGTCACAAAAACATTCATGCATTCCCTAGAAAAGGGTAAAATTGCACGTGTTCTGTGGCAGCCCATGCTGGAATGTTTTTATCGTTCCCTCTGTTTACCTATGCTGACTGAAGTCGGTTATAACCGCAGTTTGAGAGTCAGAATAACAAAAGTCTGACAGCGTAAAAGATTACAGAGGACTCTGGACACCAGCCCACTGATACTATCATTACGTTTATTTGTTCTAGGTTGAGATAATACTGTTTTCAGGGATTTTTTTTTTTCTGTTTACAATCTCAGATCAAAGAGAAAGGATCATCAGGTGACAGTAACTTTCATCTGCAAGTAAATGAGCTTCCTCAGTTCAGAACATACTATACTTTTAATAAAAACCTTCCAGAATGCTCTTGGATAAAAACATGAGTGCAATAAGCGTTGACTTACAGAGCTGTAGGACAAGAAAATGTATCCTTAACCAAAACGGGCACGACATACACGTGCACATTTTTTCCCTTTACAGCCAAATTGTGCAAGCATGGATTCTCTGAGAGCTTCAGTTCTCTCTCTGGTATGGTTAAATACAGCCAGCGCTTGCAATGAACCTTCACATGTAACACAGTACATCAAACATGCTGGTTTTTGTTCTCTTAAGTAATAAAAAAAAGGTAATTCTAATATATAAGTGGCACTTAAAGACTAAAAGATATTAATCCAATGTAGCTGGAACAGTGACTTCTGTCTGCGTTTGCAGAAAAGTAACTTTGAATGTTGTGACCTTGGGACTCACATCACTTGAACCAATAAAGTATCTGAGCACTTCACATTCTTTCATGGCCATTGTCCTCGCAATTCCCTTATGAGACAGAGGTCCACTTCCCAGCTCACCCCATCTTCATCCGAGTCACACAAAAAAGTCAGTGGCTTTGTTAGGACCTGAGCAATCTTCGCAGTCCAGGCTCAATGTTTTATTCAGCACATAAGGCTTCTTACTGTTTGCTGCTCAAAGTCAGCAAATACAACATAGATTTGCAATAACAACACTTCAAAACTCAATAACACTGTTTCATTGTTCAAGGAATGCAGAAAGAGAAAAGGAAAACCATGTTATGAAGACTAGCTGTGAACAGTCAGGGTGAATACCAATACTTACCCTTAATTCCGTATCAAGGGGAATGCAAGCTCAAAAAACCTACCTTAGCAAGCCCAGTACCTAATCTCCCTCGGCATCATGAAGCCAACACCAAGCAGACTGGCAGGGCAGACAAGCTCTAATAAAGAAGATCACTAACAAAAAACCCTGGAAGATGGCTAGCAGGTGCCTTTGGACACCGCTCCAGGGAAACACGGCCGTCAGTTGTTCAGAAAGTGCATACGATCGTATATTGAATATATACTGAATACCAGCACACTGTGCTTGAGCAACATTTCAGTACAGGGAACGCTTCTCTTGTGGGGGAACTTGTAACAGCCTCATCCCTTTCTCCTCCATCCAACAAGAATGTTACAAATAGCGTAAGTATAGCTATCGGGATAGACTGTCAATGCAAACACAGTGTTCTGTACTAAAATCAGTTTTCATTTTTCCTTTTATAAAAATCAAAGTACAAAGTCTCTATTTTATCCCATTCGTTAACGGTATGATCTCAGTGACGCTGTCTGGTTGGAGTGGCCAACTCATTGCAAATGCTTAGCACAAATTCTGCTTTGGCTAAGGACAAGATCCTGATGTCCATGAAAGGAGACGAAACCCCTAGAGATCTCTCTCCAACCAGTCTCTCTATATTTCAGAAACGGTCAGGAAAAGGTAGAAACGGTCTTTCAGACTGAAATTTTGCAACCCCTAAACCAAACCAGAATTTGTCTGGAATTTAGAAAAATGGATGCATGATGGAGCATATAATTCTTTAGTTTTATTGCGTCAAAGTAACCGTAGGGCTAATACATCTGACTCAGTAGAAAGACATGTGGGTGAATTAGAGACGCTGCTTGATTGCAGTAAATCGATCAGAAAACACCATTATTAAATCACAACACTTGCTTCTTTTTCTTTAATATACATTAAGCGTGCAACTTAATCCACTTAAGATGCTTCTGTATATGAATGACGGAGGGGACTTCATGTCACCTTCTCTTAGGAGACAGATGAGAAATACCAAGCTAAGCTACTGGTCTGCCCTCCAACCACTAAAGACAAGGTAAAATAGAGACTGGGAATTCTGCAGCCCTGCAAACGCGGTTACTCCAGGGCTGATATTCTAAACTGGGTGAAATTACAATTCAAACATTGCTGTAACACCAGATATACATGTCAATA
The DNA here is from genome assembly GCA_013389905.1 of Sula dactylatra. Taxonomy (NCBI): domain Eukaryota; kingdom Metazoa; phylum Chordata; class Aves; order Suliformes; family Sulidae; genus Sula; species Sula dactylatra. The sequence goes on along the minus strand of WEKW01015244.1, from coordinate 35,740 downwards.
TTTAGAACACCAATACATACGGTTCCCAAATTTCTGCTCCCAGAGCGAAATTGGTATGCCATGTATTACACAAAGCACACATTGCAGATCCAACACTTCTTGGAAAAATTGGTCTTAACGGTGTACTCCACGTACAGTCAATTTGTGCAGAAGCAGTGATCCCGTACAGAGAACTCGTGTGTGTCCAGCAGCTTAGACACAGCCATTCAGACAAGTACATGAAACTTTTATAAACATTACCAATGTACCGGTTCTTTGTCCATGAACTAAATGGTCTTACAATATACCAGTGGTAAGTATTGCAAGAAACATGCTAATGGATTACAAAGCAAGGAAAGCAAAAATCATGCATCAAATGGTGAAAGAGGACATTTTGGGAAATGTGTGGCAAAGCTCTATCGGCCAGAATCTCACGTATGAAAGCAGATGATTTCAGTATGGACATTAAAATACCGCATATAATAAGGGCATAATGATGATGTTTAAACAATTTATAATGGGTACTAGCTAAACAGATTTTGACACTGATAATCACTCATGTCCGTCAACGCAAATTAGAACTTTTTATAGCTCCAGTACAGAAGGTGACCTTTAAGACCATTGGCCTTGATTCACAGTTAGCTTTAAACCAGGGGAAAAAAAAACCCAGAAAAAAGTCTGGTTGCAAATGTATAAATACTATTTTAACCAAGAAAGGAGATACAGAGGCTTCCAGTGTGCGTCTCAGAACATCTGCATTGAGAATTTTAAATTGAACACTCTCCAAAATTCTTGTCTAATGCTATTTATACATGAAATTTACGGAACAAAAGAATAGCACCACATACTACTCTTCTCACTAAACAAGTACTCTTATTCCAAAAGAAAAAGTAAAACCACCCATCATATTATGTAAATATTTTAAATGACAGATGTGTATTGAGAATCAGGGGTACCAACGTGATATTGTTGCTGGATAGTTTAATTATCAAGGGAGTTGTGAAATCCATCAATACACCTCAGACTGGTTGGAATTTTCTCTATTTTATACCATTCCAAAAGCTATACTGTTCACGTCCCAAATGAAAACTATGTGGCAAACTGGGAAAAAACTTTACTATGTTGATTCTGAGAATTTTAATGTAAAGCTTTCACACAGATGCTAATACTATATCCCAAAAAACATGTATCAATAAAGGTTTATTCTCTAAAACATGTTATGTTTGGTTTCCAATGTATGCCTTAAAAACAAATTTGTCAGCTGTAAAAAACAGAAGAGCATCTTTGTTCCTAGTGACTGGAATCCTATGCTTTGGTTTTCAATACTGATTATAGGATATTTCCCAATTTTTGTATGAAAGCAAAACAAAAATAACTCTAAAACATTGAACACATTATAGTACGTGCTCAAATAGATGACAGAGTATATGTATACACACAGAGCTCAATGCCCTTTATATTATTTATAAAAATCACTTTTAAGTACTATATATATTATTCCATATGAACAGTTTTTCCCAATTTCCTCTCACTTTCCAGACTGGCTATTCCTTCGTATAGTAAACCATTGCCTATAATAATAATTGCACTTTTCCAAAACGGTAGCAGCAAAGTTTTAGAGTGTTCAAACTACCAGTAATTTAAATTCACACAGACTGACACATTATCAGCCACTACTACATTCAATAAAGCTTTCAGATTCTACTTGTTACAAAGGTAAGGCAAAAAACTTAAGGGTAACTGCACAACTCATCGGAAAAAAAAATGGTTTGAAGGAACTGTAATCACAGTACCACAATAATCCAGGCTTCCAGTGTCGGGGTCATAATCACAGCGCCCGAGGCTTCTCTCTGTCACACCAGTTTACATCTGCCAGACTGTCACAAGTTTGTGCTTTCAGTGTGTAATTGCATCTGCAAGTGCAATACTCATTCCTTACCCCGTGGTGACATTTTTATTTATGTATTTGAACAGGTTCTTCAACAGTTACTCAGTGCTACAAAGGTGAGGCTCTCCTGATGCCTGAAAGCATTGCAGTGAAGGATTCAACAATCATAGGCTGCACCGCTTCTATCACAGCGATGCTACCAAAAACAATCTCTCACTTTTTTCCACTTTACCAGCAAATCAGTTCACTTAGGATTTTTTAAAATATAACTTCAGGCTTTTTCACCCTGTGCTAATCTGGCCTAATTTAGTCTTCCATCTTTAAGAGTGGAGTTTTTAAACTGGGAAGCTAAATCTGTATCACTACAGTCTCCAACAGGTTCCCTCACTTTGCTAAAAGTGTAGATAAAAGTTAATCACAGTCTTCCTTTCAACTCTTTAATTGTCTGTCTTTGGCTTTTACCACCAAAGTCAAGCAAACCCTGACAGTTGCTTCATGGGCACCAGACAAATGTTTAACATGTTACATGAGAAAAGGTTAAGTACAAACACAGCTAATAATCTAGGCTCTTTGGAGGTAGTGTCGTATCTGAATAAATCTGACAGCACCTCATTGTAAAGGGCAAGAATTTATTATTGTCCAGGTTAAACGCTGTGCTCTTATCCTTTCTATGGCTATAACATAAGAAAGGCTCTTTGTGTGCTGAAACAAACCTTAAAGTGCCAACATACACAAAATGTATAAGGTGTCTGGGGATTATTCTTCAGCAAATAGTTTAACTTACTTTGGCTTCAGTCTCTCCCCTGTGAAGTGTATACAAATGATGGACGGCACTTTGTGATGATGACCAAGGATGTGTCAGTATTTGAAAAACATGGAAATCATGGCCTAATGTGTCAGTAGTGACCAGCAACATCCCTGGGTAAAAAAAAGAAAAAGAAAAAAGAAACACAAAAGCACAAGAGATTAATCACGGCAAAAGAAGAGGCTTATGAATGTCTATCTAAAAAAGCTAGCGTGGCTTACATTTTGTTTTCTGGAAACAAAAGTGAACAGTTGCAGAAAATTATTGAATTAAAAGGGATTCCCTTCATAAAAACGAATCAGAAGTTCAACTGAAAGCATATTAGCAGTGTTACTACTTATGTATATACAACACAAATCTATAAAAGCCAACTAAAAATCTGGGAAAGTTCTAACTAAAGTTGAGAACTTGTGTGACCAATATGAAGCACTGAAGTGATGAATGTTAGAGTGAAACCCCAAAATGCTCTTCGCTGGGAAAGGGTTAGTATAAAAAAAGATTGACTTTTCCACAATAATTTTTGGAAGAGGAAGCATTATCAAAACCCAGCCAAAACAACTCATACCAAAAACAATCCTGAAGAAACATCTTTCTTATAAATGTATATGAAAGAAACTGTCTGATTTATTGCTTGAAAGGCAGCAAATCAGAGTTGAGAGCTTTCAAGTGAAATATTAAATTAGGTACTAACTTCATTGAAAACAGGTCACTGATGGATGTACTGAAATGATTAAATTAGAAGATCAGCAGAATCACAGTAACTTATATATGCTATTTATTTTTTTCTCCTACTATATGTCAGTCCATAACCCAGTTTTTAAACATTTAGAAAACATATTTGAAGTCAATTTGCCACAAAAGTTTAAGTTTTTATACCAAAAAAAAAGAAGTATTCTTGTACATGTAAGAAAAGGCATCATGGCGAAATTTAGAACTACAGTAAAGAAACTTCAGATTTACTTTTCTGTATGAAAATGTCTGTATTACCATGCTTATTAATGAAATTTAAGAAGTTATCAGCCAAACTAATCTTCCAACATTTAATTAACGTCAAGTACAAAGTGATTTTAGCAGTTTAATAGCTACATGGAAGTGCCTTTAAATAATTTCAAGGTATTGAAGGTATTTCAAGGTATTCAAGAAAACCAGGAATTTCCACATAGCTCTGTTGTGTTGACTCTCCACATAAAGCATAATTGAAATCTTTTATCCTTCAGCAAGAGAACTTCGGTCTCCACATTTTACACAACACCTACTCAAAGGATAAATGATTATCTTTTTTTCTGTCATAAAAGTGCGTTCGCTTTCTCAGTTTATTTACACATGGCTCTGCGATTCATCTTTTCCTCCTCTACTCGCTGCTGCTAAACAAATATATGCAGTACAAGTCTGAAAGCCCTCACACATTACCATTAAAGTCCTAGCATATGCTGCTTTTAAAATTTTAGAGTTAAAACTGGGGGAAAAAATCCTCTTGTGTACTAAGAAGCAGAGAAACATGCTCTTAGCAAAGATTAAGAAACTTTTCTACTGAACCACCATTACAACATCACTCAATGACTATCCTGAGTGTTTTCCTTCCTTGGCAGTCCTGGAATCCCCCTTTCCTTAAGCCCAAATAGGAAAATTTCAGCAGCCAAAGCCTTGACCTTCTGGGCTCAACATCAATCCCCAGTGCTTCCTCCTCCTCCTCGGAGGCTGAAGCAGGTTTGTGAGCACGTCTCAGCTCATGGGACGAACAGCAGAGTCATGAAGCCTCCAAACAGGATAACACAGCACCGTCACAGATGAATTCTGACCGTGAACAGGCGTATGCCTCGGTTTCTCTTGACCATAACTCTTATGAAATAAGGATCTTGTGAAGATAAACAAATACTTTCAAGACTATGAGACCCACCAGCAGAAAGGTACAAAATCAGAGAGAAATCCAAATTGCAGTTAGAGGAAAAATTGCCTACAAGTTTCCTTCTCAGCTTGACCACTGATGCTGGTAGGGCTTGGACAGAGCACGAGGCCACCCACACTGCACACATCTATTTCCTCGAAATCACACAAACGCAAAATCTTAAATCTGACCTCAGCAAGATTCCCTCCAGCAGACATACTTTTACTGTTACAGGCTGTTACTCTGATTCCGAGTGTTAGAAATGAAAGAGAGTTTGTTATGGAGCTGAGAAATCCGTGAGTGCATTTGGGTATTATGTTTGGGCGGTAAGGCATGTGAGTTGAGGTTGGTCTGGATGTTAATGTTGGCTTAACTGGCAATTTCCTTGATTTGTAGTGACTGTGTTGATAGGAAATACAGCTAAAGTTGCTCAAGTGCAAGTCAGCCAAGTCTTTAGTGTGGGATTATGCACACAATTTGCATTAATTCCATTCTGAAACATCACAAAATACACTTCCCTTCTAGTGAAGTGTGCGGTCCTCAATAATATACAGCATTTCCAGTGGAGAAAACTAGAAGCAAATAGGGGCTTGTGTGCTAGAATTAGGCTGCCACTATTACTGGAGCAAGGATATTCCGAAAGATCTAACTCAACACAGTAGGGATTTATTTTCTATATTCCCGTGTTTGCATCTCCTCACGCATTAGATAGCTTTATATAGAAGCCGAGTGTGCTTTTGGTCCTTTTGAGCTCTCTCTTATTCCAGATGGAAAGGACCTTTGCAGAAAGAGAAGCTGGAAGAGATGAATACATAAGGCTTCTCTCAACAGTGAACAAACGGCCTCAGCAAACCTAGATTTTTTTTCTTCCCCCAGAGCACTAGAAGTCTTTTATAAATGCATAGGCAGAGCTGAGTGCACCTGGAGATCTGAGCACAGCATTCTTTGTGTGTATCCCATCACACAGCACAGTGCGATGAAGACAGTAAAAACCAAAATGAAACAAACAAAAAAAACCCAAACAAACCAACCAAAAAAACCAAAAAAAACCCCCAACTTTAAACGAGCCAAAAATCTGTCTGGAAGCTGGAGACAGAAAGCTGCATAATAATCATGAGCCAGTGAAAACACAGGAATTACCATACTGCATTGTCCATCAAATCTCTCTGTTGTTTAGCTAACCGGTATCTCATTTCCAATATTGGCTAAAAATGCAGGTGTCGGCGGACAGCGCAGTAAACCCCACGGTACGCAGACGTGATATAATTTCACCCTTCTCCTCACAAAGGTTTTTTCCCAGATCTGTAATCTCTGCTTACCCCAAGCAGGGCATTTGCTAGAGAGCTCGCTTTGGGACCATACACTACAACGTGCCTCACACCAATCCATAAAGCTTACCGTGTTACCTGTTTGCTCTTTTGATGGCATATGCCATAACTGAACACATGAAGCTGTGAAATGTGCTTGCCTATCTGCAGGTCTGATCAGTTCCCTATGATATACATAGTTCTTGGTTCCATAATAACGTGTGTTGCCTTCGGGGGTTTTTTTGGGTTTTGTGTTTTTTTGGGTTTGGGGTTGTTTTGTGGGTTGGTTTTTTTTTTGTTTGTTTTGGTTTGGTTTTTTTTGGTTTTGCTAACTTGAAGGAGTACAGAGGTAAAAGAATACATTTGTGGGTGGAAAGGAACTGGCTTAAAAATAGAAAGATGGGTGGTATCTGATTTGGCAATTTTGTACGCCTAATCTAAAATCCTGCTGTCTGTCACCGTTTGGAATAAATGCATTTTATTACATGAAAGCTGAGGGAAAACAGGCCCTTTGCTTATATTAGTGACTATTTTTCAGTAAGTTAAAGGAGGACCTTTCATACTCACATTTGCATTTGAAATACAAATATATACTTGCAGAACTTGTATCAACACAGAGGTCCCAAGCACAATACCACAGATGTGAAAGAATGTGTATTTATAAAACAGCATTTTGAAATATCTTACTTACTACTGTTATTCAAACAATAAATCACTGATGTTTTAGAACATTTGACTTGGGTTTTGGTGTGGTGTTTTCCAGCTCTCATTACTTCACACTGAAGAATCGCAGTTTTCAATTACTACAGCTCAGCCACGTCGTTTCTCTCCATCTCCCTGCAACAGAAGGCTGCTGCACTGCTGCAACACCCCAGCAGAAATACCTAATCCCAGCAGAGAAACATGAACTTGAATCTTGGTCGTTACCTCACTTTCACTTTCACCTCAGCTTTCTAAAAGACCTTGTGACAGTTTTTCCCAAAAAAGTTGTTTAGACGGAAATATGGGTTAAAGCTGTCATAAGTTCAGTCCAAAATGTTTTCTCTTATGATGTACTTTATGTATGAATAATCATAGATGAAAAGTGAATAATTCTCAAGGATTTCCTGCTTATTTTTCAAACTGGCATTAATCCCTGTTTAACAGATAACATCTGAAATCAATTGAAAGTCTTGCATACACAGAACCCAGTGGAAATTTATGTGTAAAGCAGATTTTACTTAGTATGTATCTTACTGCAAAAATTTTTATTTTGCTTATCCATAATATGAGGGGTGCAGCTAGGTTAAATTAATGACTGTTTTACTGTGTGGCTTTTCAAATCCACAGAGATGATTAAAATCCAGTTTAAAAGGAACAGATACCCTAGATTGGAAAAAAAAAAAATTACCAAAGCTTTGTTTTACCCGACAGATACATTTGCCCTAATTTACAGCTTCCTACTTTTTGTGCATTCTGTTTGGGAAACAATAAGCTTCTTTCAGGATAAAAACGTTAAAAAATACAGAGAATATATGCATAAAAGGAAAAACTAGTACAGATGTAGACTGTGGGTTAAGAGCTATTTATGCAGTATCAGAAGACTAAACCAGACTCTGGCCTGGCCATAAACTAAGCCCACGCCCTAAATGAGGTGCCAAGCCACAAAAAGCATTTGCGTCAACTGGGAATACAAGGAAAAGAAGGACTTCTAATTATAGGGCCTGGAAGCGGAAGCCCAGAGTGATTAGGAGTTTAGGCGCTGCTGTATGTTTATCTGGGAGCTTCCTCTCGCTCTCTCTCAGCCCGCGTTTGATAGATGAGGGTTGGCCTAAAGGGTGGGATTGAAGTTGCTGATGGTACACAGAGTTCTCCACGATCTGAAGGAGACGGAGACTGAATACTAAGGTTTCTGCGGCCTTGTAGGAACATAACTCTTTTCAACTAGGCGTCAGCTGGTTAGCCCAAACGGCAAAATTAGAGAGCAGCAAATCTCAGTTGGGTACTTGTTATAAAATCTAGGAAACCTGAGTAGCCTAAGCATTTCCACCACATCCTATTTATAACACCTATCTAATTGCATAGTTGTTTATTATACGCATAAGAATGAGGTACACACAATTTCACCTTGGGTTTAAGTTTCATGAGTAACTTCACGTTAAATAATGCCATCTTCCAGGGTAACAGAAGGTTTTTTCCGCCTTCCAAAACAATGTCATTCTGTAATTACACACTGAAGAACTCAACACGTTCAAGCTGTGTTGGATTTGTTTTAAAAACACCAAGGGCAAAAAATGTTAGGAAAGCAGGCATACATCTGCATGAAGGAAACATATATTCATGGATATACTTAAGAACACAATGCTTACATTCCCATCCATGAATAGCCACATAGACCTGTAGTGCCATTGCACAAATACACTATTTACATGAACAGTGATAAAAAAAAACAACTATTTCTCAGATTTTATTTTTTAAATATGAGCATCGATACCATGCAACATTAATATTATGCTTTGTAGGTTTTCAAATTACAGGATCAGAGAGCTCAGCGGAACCACGCTGACTTACAGTTGCTCCTTATTCAGTCCACACGCATTTTGCTCGGCATTTCTATCCTCTGCATGCTAGTTGTATAGACTTCTGTTCCACTGCAGCTCCCTTGCAAAAGCAGTCACGTACGTGTCTTGTTAAGATGTGACAAAGTTTATGTGGTCCATGGTTTTATGAAACGTATGACCTGACCTATGAACAGTAGCTTTATTTATACACACTTAACTCCCCTCTGAGGCTGATGATAGTCAAAATGTAGCCAAATATTAGTGCCAGTAAGCCAATGTATACTTCCAAGTGTAACACATATGCCACAGTTACAAAATCTGGTCTCAAAAAACCGTAAAAAAATAAGGAAAATCTCATTTTGACAACAAAATTCACCAAAAAATAAACATGAGTACACGAAGATACAAAAAAATATTTTAAAATAAATATAAAAAACCCAACAAAAGAGCAAGTCAAAAGAAAGAGAAAAAATAAAAATTATTCTGTGAATAAATAATTACCTATGACTGGAGATCTCTATACACTGGCACACTGACATGCTCAGGACAATTATATATTTAATCTGAATATTTGCAGCTCAGGGTGGATGTATGGAAACTGTCAGACATTTACCATGCCCAACAGATGGCTCAACAGTATGCTTTATATACTAAAAACTATTCACCGGTTTCAAACACTAACTGACTACAGCTGATGGCCCAATAAATACTAAAACTTTATCGGGATGGGTTTCTCCCTCCCGAAACTAAAGGACACACACTGAGGGCAGCTGAGTAAATGAGGGCAAGAGATCAAAGGGAACAGACTCACTTTTCTTTTAACCCTGCTTGTAATTCCTCCAAAAGGGATACGAATCCATAGCCACTACTGTTACGTTACTGTTTTGGGGTTTGTTAGTTCCAGAGGTTGCAGTAAACGTTTTTACTGCTGAAACGTATTATTGTGTTTTTCTCTTTTCGTTGGAATAACAATAAAGTAAATGTTACAGAGAGAGGGTAAAATCCTGACCCCCCTGAAGTCGACAGAGCTTTTGCCACTAACTTCAATATGGGAAATAGCTTTACCCTTTCTATACAGCTGTGCACCTTTAATCCGAAAGGAAGTTAACAACTCGTTAGCAACGCCTGCTGTGCTAAATTTCTGTTCTGATATTAATTTTAATGTATTTTATAATTAATTCTAAGTCTATCGGTACCAAACCAGAGTATATTCAGCAATAGTGATATCCAAACAAATCAAGGTTTAAAAGTGTGCCCACAATCTTCAATATATTCAGCATTATATTAAAATTAAGCTTATTTGCCTGCAAATTTGACAAATGTTAACAAAATGTAAAATTTCTATAAAAAGATGATCATAAAAAGGTGAATGAAGAACCATCCCTTCAATAAACCGAAATCTTCTGCAGTAGCACAGAAAGCAACCGTGGATAATATTTGATTAGGAGAATTGTACATTTTTAATGCTTAAAGAAACTAAGACCCTAATATTTCCTTTCTCTTGAAGGCGAGGAGTAGGAGACTACAAAAATTACTGAAACTGTTAGAAAAATTACAGAAACAGGACATTCAGAAAAAGCTAGGAGGCCTAAGACCATCCACCTCAAGGCCTCGTACCCAAGCGAGACATTTTGGCACTAACGAAAAAAGCTTATAAATGGTACATAGATGGAAATCAGTTTTTTTATAATGCTTGCAGCAAAAGGTGGCTGATGAAGCACAGTGATTTAATCACGCTCCTCCAGCAGTACAATATGTTACTGCACAAAGATGTCAATTTGATAATGATAAACACGTCCTATCTTCTCCCCCCTCCTCAAACATCAAATCTTCAAAAGAGGAAAGGGGCTCTATTCAAACCCGCTAGGAAGTTCTACCACTAACTACTCCTTAATCCTGATTTGGGGATAAATTTCTTTGAAGATAATAGGTGAAACACTTAAATTAGAAAAAAATATGAATCTGGAAGTTTTCTAAAATGTTAAGTAGAGATGGATTTAAGCTATTGATAATCATATATTTCTGAAATTTAACAACAGCAGAATTAATGCACTGCAAATCACCACACTGGCCCTCTTTTAAGTACATTTCTTCCACCCAAATGACATGATGCTGAATAGCACTGATTACAGTATTTCATATGCCTTTCTCCTCAGATTCAAGATCCTGTTCAGTGTGCTTCCAGGGTTAAACTCACAGCAAACAGAGTGATTTTATTTAAGACGGTTTTTACATAACACTTCTATTTAAATTGTAGCTATCTGAAATGTAGTAGTTATTTAACAGAGAATTTAAATGATCAAGAATTTCCTAAATTGTCAGTATATCCTAAACTCTTTCACCTTCACTTAGGAAATGCTCTAGAATTAGGTGAGTATTTCTATAAAATGAAAATTAGTTTCCTGCGCAAGGCATTTAAGACGACAAAAAGAAGAATGTACGCAAATAGAATTAAGAAGTACAGAAGAGGACAGCATTGAAATTACTTCACAAAGAGGGCATTCTCCTTGATGTCAACCTGGCTAATCATGATGAGGAGACAATTATTTTACAGTCATTCAAAGCATACTTTGTGTTAAAAAAGACTAGATTTACACTTTCGGTGCCAAAAAATTCCACTGCTG